>OZ004722.1:6504303-6897926 GCA_963924515.1 Vespertilio murinus
AGATGGCGGTGCTGTTTTGGAAGACTTGGCTGTGGGAAGTGAAAGGCAGACCCATCTGTGGGAAGAGAGAGTTTCTGGGAAATGAGGAAGGGGAGGCCAGCTCCTCTTCTGTCTCTACAAGTTGCCCCAGACAGCAGCGACAGCAGCCTCGCCCTAAGAATGTCTTTCCCTCCTTCCTCCACAAGCCAACACACAAAGGCCCGCCCTGCCCCGCCCTTCGGAATGAACCATCTCGTCAGATTTATGGAATAAAAGAGACATGGGTTTGTTCAAGTCTTTACAAAAACCCTTGGCACCGACGGGGAAGATTCTGGAAGAAGGAAATCATGATGTCATGGTGATTCTTTTCAACAAGCTCACCCTTGACATTCTGCTATTTTTCTTTTCTTTCTTGCTTTTTTTTTTTTTTTTGTAGTTTGAATCCTAGACACTGCGGTCGTACAGTTCTCAACTTGCTTTGGTTATATTTTAGGCTTTAAAGAGGCACAGAAAAAGCATTCAAAGGCGACATGGTGAGTGAGAACTGAAAGGCGAGAAGGAGTTATTGAAAGCTCTGGGGGCCCAGGTGGGGGTGCACTGAAGGGACATGGTCCCCCCAAAGCACCCCACCCTGGGCGCTCCAAGCAGAACAAATATCAGGGTGCACAACCAGATGGGGTCTTTCCCTTTAAATCTCCCAGAAGGCATCCTGAACTGCGCAGGCCCAGACTGAAGCAGGGTGCCACGTCCCCTCGGGGGGGGGGGGGGGAGCCCTTCTCATGCCCTTGACCAGCTTGATCTTAATCATTCTGAATCAGACAAATCAGCAGGTCCATCACTTGGAGATTTAATTACCTTTTCTTTAATCAAATCTTATAATGAACGATTCCAGGGGGTTATTAATTTTTCATCCCACGTGAAGGGTACGGAGCATGGAGTCTTGGGAAATTCCATTCATGCCTCGGGTCTGTGCTGTGGATGGCCTGCATTCGCCTGATTGACACACTGAGTCACAGTGGATCTCACTGACAAGGGCTCAAGACATGCACCTAGCCACCTGCTAGCTGTGGTATCATAAGTCCTCAATTAATGTCGCCAGTAAGTTCTGCAGCTTTAAGCAAAACAATACAGACCAGGGGTGGGCAAACTTTTTGACTCGAGGGCCACCATGGGTTCTTACACCGGACCGGAGGGAGGGCCGGCACAAAAGCAACCTGACCACGCTGGCACTCTCCTCTTGGGCTGCTGGTGAAGGAGTGGAGGGGGGAGCAAGAGAACCCTCCGCTCTTTCGGCTCCGCGGGCCGGATAGAACAGCCGAACGCGCCGGCCCCGGCCCGCGGGCCGTAGTTTGCCCATGGCTGATATAGACCGAAACCAGATGACACGCCCCACCCATTTCTTCTAGTGGAGAAATAGCCGAGCGCTCAGAATTGGGCCATTTCTTCTTCCCTGCTTGGGAGGAAAGAAATGAACGTGTCATAACGCTATGGGGCCCTCAACCTGGGCATGTGCCCTTGACTGGAATCGAACCTGGGGCCCTTCCGTCCGAGGCTGACTCTCTACTCACCCAGACAAACCAGCTAGGGCAATAAAACCATATTTAAAAAAAAAAAAATTCACACAGGTCCCACTCTATGCATTTCTGCACTAACCTGCGAAACGAGAGTCTCTCGGATATAGTGGAAGAAATAGCTGGTCCCGAAAGGGCTGGTTATTTTAGTTGTTCCAACACTGGAATGCTTGAATATGGTGTGTTTGCTAATGGCATACTAAGCGTTGTTACGTAGCCCTCATCAAGTCAGTACGGCAGGGGAATAGTGCAATGCCCCCTATTGTGACATGCCTGCTTTTACCAGGGCCTGCGCACATGCTGGCTGGGAGGACCCCATTCTAACGGGATCGGTAAGTTCTGAATGCCGCATTATCTCGCTCTATAACTGTGTTGCCAAATAACGGAAAGAGGGCTTTGGGACCTAATTAATAGCCGTTCTCACAGATCTCTGAACTCTCTGCCGTCTCCAAGGAGCTTGCTTTCCGTTAACATCTCCCGAAACAGCTCCCTTGACGTTATGAAGGTGCTTCGGGCGAGAGTGTCCAAATTATCCCCTAAGCTAATTATTAAGAAGCGATTGCTCAGAAATCCTTTCCCCCTCTCCAAGCCGGACCGTTAAGCGCCTTGCCGTAAATAGGAAGACGGTCTGTAGGCCTCGGAAGAATCTATGCGGGTGACCCAGGCAATTCCTCTGCGCCGATCCCGCGTGCACCCTAAATGTGTTTTCATTCCAAGTGATGGCGCTAGGTGCCGCGGGAGAAGGTATGCAAATCGGCGGTGCTATCTACGCCAGGGAAGACGAGCCAAACTAAACTAATGAAGGGATACAGCCGCTATAAATCTATGTGTTGCTCTTTTTTTTTTTTTTAAAGGTTAATTAGACTCCCTAATTACCCCAGACTGAGAGCATATTGTGCTCTTGGAAAAGCGGGCGTAATTAACTTCGGCTTTCCCCGCCGGCACAACAAGTAAATAGGAGCGCTCCGATCCAAGGGGGGTTTGTGTCTATTGAAATCCAAAGGGGAGCTTCATGCTTATGTAAACACACGTGCATATATGTGTGTGCACAAGAGCGCGCGCGCGGCGCACACACACACACACACACAAACGCACACACAATGGCTGCTAAATGTGGCCATCCCACGAGTTTACAAGATCTAGGGACGTGCTATCTGTAAATACACATTCATCATTTATAATCCATATAATATATGTTTTTCTAGAAGACGAAAAAAGAAAACAACACACTTCCCAGGAAATGTGCGTATATGGGCATCTGTAACGGAATTACCATTACACCTTCATTGCAGCTCACCTCCCCCACTGCGGCCCAACCCTACTTTCCTCACCCCTTACAGGTGATTTCCCAGGAAAATTCCCCAAGAAGCCAACTGCACCCAATGCCCATTCACCCAATGCCCACCCTCGGGGAAGGGTGCCTTTGCCAGGGAAGCCAGAATAATACGGCCTGGGTGCCAGGATGGGTGGGTCCTAGGAGGCAGGAACCGACATGACATTCTGGAGTTTGATCGCTTGTCTACTCCGCCTTGATCCCATCGGACGAGCTGTCACATGATACCCAATGCTCCACGTCCACCAGCCTTTGCCTTCCTGGTAGATTACGAGGAGGAAATGCTGAAATTACCGTATTTGCCGGCGTATAAAACGATTTTGGGGCCCTGAAAAATACGTATTTGCCGGCGTATAAGACGACTGGGTGTATAAGACGACCCCCTAACATTTCCACTAAAAATACAAAGTTTGTTATATACTCGCCGTATAAGACTACCCCCCACTTGGAGGCATATTTTTCAGGGCCAAAAAGTCGTCGTCTTATACGCCGGCAAATACGGTAATCCTCAGCCTGCAAATGCAGCACTGGCTCTGGATCTGAGATGCTGGCAGAGATGCCCATGGCACCGTGGCCAGGCCGGCCCAGAAGAGGCTTGGAGGGGAGACCTCAGAGCATTGAGGTGGACTCAGAGCCTCAGTTTCCCCACCCAAAGGAAGGGCCGGTTCTCCTGGAAGTTCTGTCTGCTCCCGCCCGGGACGCCGCCAGGATTCTGTGGCCACGCCAAGGAGAAGATGCAAGCAAGCATCATTCCCGGCATGCTGCTGGCTCTCCCACGGGTCCGGGTATACTAGCATCACAAAACCCCAGATCAACACTACGGCCCCCTTCTCTCCTCAACTTGAGGGCCATTTCTCAACTGGCAGAATCCTCTCTTTCACCCGCAGCTTGCCCTCTGCTGCCTCGGCCCTTAGAGCAGGGGGTGGGGAACCTTTTTCCTGCCGAGGGCCATCTGGATATTGACAGCACCGTTCGTGGACTACACAAAAAAATTATCAGCTTGCAAATTAGCTTCCCTGTATGTGGTCAAACATTTAGTTAAGTCGCCCCTGATGCCTTGGCAGGGCCAGACCACCTGATTTCACAAGCCTCGTACGGCCCGCGGGCCGGACGTTCCCCACCCATGCCTTGGAGCCGGCGCCCTGGGCCTGGCTATGGACCTCTGTGAACCAGACAAGACAGGAGAAGTTAGCAACTGAAATGGCCATCTCCACTGGCAGAGGTCAGACGCTGCTCAAGGCAAATGCTGCAGGGGCGTCGGCGGCCAAGAAATAGCCATTAATTTCTTACAACCTTTTCTCCGGGAGGAGTCGAGTGGAGTCACCTCTTCTGTTTCCCCCCATGAGTGGGTGCCCTCGGCGAGGACAGGGGACACTGTCCCCCTGCTCGTATGAAGCAGACACAGCCCTGATCCGCACCGGTGGATCCCCCACCTCCCAACCCCCTGCAAAGCCCTTTCAAACATAAATCCTGAGTTGCTGGCTCAGTCATTGGGGGAGGGGCCTAGGGATCTGAATTTCTTTAAAATATATATATATTTTATTGATGTTTTACAGAGAGGAAAAGAGAGGGATAGAGAGCTAGAAACATCGATGAGAGAGAATCATCGACCAGCTGCCTCCTGCACACCCCCCACTGGGGATGTGTCCGCAACCAAGGTCCATGCCCTTGACCGGAATCGAACCGGGGACCCCTCAGTCCGCAGGCCGGCGCTCTATCCACTGAGCCACACCGTGCACCACACTAAGTCTCAGCCATGGGTGCAGGGACAGCAGGTGACCCAACCAAATGGCTCCTCAACTGGCTCTCGTTGGGATGAAGATTTTGAGTTCAAGAGACCACAGAGGCAAATCAATAGGAGAGGGAAGAAACGGGTGTTTGGGGAAATCCCTGATCTTAAGATACTGGCTTTCTGGTCTCAGCCCTGATCCACAGGAAACCAATGAGGAGATTTCAAAGGCAGGCGTCCGTGGAGAAGAAAACCCCTAATTAGCATATCTGTTAACAAGAGGTATGTTCTTTTTACATTTTATTTTTAAATATATTTTATTAATTTTTTCAGAGAGGAAGGGAGAGGGACAGAGTTAGAAACACCGATGGGAGAGAAACATCCACCAGCTGCCTCCTGCACGCCTCCCACTGGGGATGTGCCCGCAACCAAGGTACGTGCCCTTGACCGGAATCGAACCTGGGACCTTTCAGTCCCCAGGCCGATGCTCTACCCATTGAGCCACACCAGCTAGGGCTGGAAAAAAAGGGGGTTTTTTTTGTTCAATAATCTTATCAGCCAGGAGAGGGAAGCCCAGCCAGGGAAAGGTTGGTAATTGTTTTTATTCACCCTGAAAACCAAATGCTGCTTCAGAAGAGAATGCAATTGATCTGCAAAGTGTTTACTCCTTTTCTTGTCATCACACAGCCAGCCGATTAATGACATTAAAGATTCAATAACGGGGAAGGCATGATTACGCCTGGAGCTCTGTGTTTCTTCCGGGGGAAGAAAATAAAATAACCCCTGGTAATTACAGGTTCACTGGCCGCCTTTGTTCTGGGCACCTAGTCTAGCCACCTCAGGTTAAGCAACATTTCTTGGCCCTAGCCGGTGTGGCTCAGTGGGCAGAGCAGAGCAGAGCGTCACCCTGCGGACTGAAGGGTCCCAGGTTCGATTCCGGTCAAGGACACATGCCCGGATAGTGTGGGTGCCCGGGAGACGCATAATGCTAGAGTAGGAATGTGCGATGTATTTAGCGAGATTAATGTCCTGTATGTGCCTGTCCAGGAGAAATTATGCGATTAGACACTGTTTTTAAAAATTACTGGAAGAGCCATACAGTCATAAAGGAATGAGGGAATAATGTCAGTTGAAGCACTGAAGAAAATGTTATGGAAGGAGTGACATTTAAGTTAAACTCTGAAGGGCAATCTCTAGTAAGATAAAGAAAGAGAGCATTTTGAAAGGAAGGGAATTGCCAATAATAAACCAAGGAAATGTTATGGAGGTAGGAATGTCCTGTGATCTGGGGGGACAGTAAATAGTCCTGACTTTAATGGCTGCTATATTTATGGTTTCCTTTTAATTCCGTTATTTTCCCTCCGAAACACAGTACATGACTGCAGATTCCGCGGTAAGTGTAATAACCTCCAATGTTATCTTATTTAGCGGAACGATGTTCCCCAGACGTTAGATAAATATTTATGAAGTTGTGATTTATTTCAGATTCAAGATAAAATTCGCTCGGAGTAATAATTCGATAGGAGAATTAAAATGCTAATTTCAAAGGCCATCGGTTGCAACGCTCGATGACATTTGATGTAATGACCACAAAGGTCATTACATCAGGAGACCCTGCAAATGAGGGAGAGCCGAGGAATGAAATGACTCAGAAGTGACAGCCACGGTGCTGGGAACAAATGCAAGAATAAACGCACCGCCGAGACCGGTGTGGCTCAGTGGATAGAGCGTCGGCCTGTGGACTGAAAGGTCCCTGGTTCGATTCCGGTCAAGGGCATGTACCTTGGTTGCGGGCACATCCCCAGTATGGGGCATGCAGGAGGCAGCTGATGGATGATTCTCTCTCATCGATGTTTCTAACTCTCTATCCCTCTCTCTTCCTCTCTGTAAAAAATCAATAAAAATATTTTTTTAAAAAAGAATAAATGTACCCATTCAAATCAACAGATAACGTGGCTTTTCGCACGCAGCGAAATGTTACATGTGACATACTTAATTCTTCACTCACGCTCATCTGCAGGTAGACAGGGAGCTGTGATGAGAGAGAAAAAAATAAAACAAGAAAACAGGCTGGATTTCTATGCCTTGGCGATTTCCCGATGCTAAGAACGCCCCCCAGGGACACAGATTGACAGGAGCAAAGGAGACCTCGGGAGAATCTGGAAATATTCGTTCAATGTGTATTGAATGAATGCAGAAGCTAGTAAGTTCATAAATCCAGCACAATGCTGAAGGAGAGTCCAGAAACCACCACAAATACCAGTTCCAGCCCTAACCGGTGTGGCTCAGTGGATAGAGCACCAGCCTGTGGACTGAAGGGTCCCAGGTTCGATACCGGTCAAGGGCATGGACCTTGGTTGCGGGCACATCCCCAGTAGGAGGTGTGCAGGAGGCAGCTGATCGATGATTCTCTCTCATTGATGTTTCTAGCTCTCTAACCCTCTCCCTTCCTCTCTGTAAGAAAATTAATAAAATATATATTTTTAAAATCAATTCCAGCTCTAGCCTGTTTGGCTCAGTGGATAGAGCACCAGCCTGCGGACTGATGGGTCCCAGGTTCGATTCCGGTCAAGGGCACGTGCCCGAGTGGCAGGCTCGATGCCCAGGAGGAGGCCAGCCGCCTCGGAAAGACCCCTGGGCCCTCTGATTTCTCCTCAGGCATCTCCGTGGACAGCCTCTGAGCGCTCAGAGAGAGCAGGCTCTGAACCCTCCCGAGAACAAAGGATGGTTAAGGTGCATGTGCTCTGGAAGTAACTCAATATTTGTATTCGATGCAAGCCGAGTCCGTCTGTTCAAAGCTTCTTTCATGTTCTGTAGGGAGGCCTGTGGCTCTTTGCACTGATATCCAATGTGGCCTTGGTTTCGGCTGGCTCTTAAAGGAGCTGCTTTCATTGCTCAGAGGCAAAAACAAAAAACACAAACACACTGCCCAGGCTGAGCCATGAAAACTCTGCTTGGAAAGAACCAGGGAGGCTGAGTTCCTACATCACACAGTTCCTCTCCGAAGCTGCTTCTCTGCTTCTCCCGTTTGGTCTGTGTGTTGGGTTAGGCCCCGGGTCGGCAAACTGCGGCTCGCGAGCCACATGCGGCTCTCTGGCCCCTTGAGCTGGCTCTTCCACAAAAGGCCCCGGCCTGGGCGAGTCTGTTTGGAAGAAGTGGCGTTGGAGGAAGTGGAAGTTCACCAAATGTGGCTCTCCAAAGACATGTCCATCGTCCTGCTGTTGGTATTTGGCTCTGCGGACTGGTGAGTTTGCCGACCCCAGGGTTAGGCTAATGCCGATTCCACAGTGCGCGCTGCAACGCCTGCGGCTCTCTTCACGAAGGGACCGGAAGCAATGTGCTGGACCCGTCGATTCATCTCCAACAGACAATCTGAAAACCACTCGCATAGATCAAAGTCAGTATTTCACAGATGCAGGCTCTTGCTTATGATTTCAGCAAACACGTACTGAGCGCCCCAGGAACCGGGTTATATAGGGGGGACATGGCCGAGGAGAGATCTGAGCAGGTGACACAGCGTCTTACACTTGAACCCAGGGCTCTGCCCCCCCCCACCCCCAACCCCAACAGGACTGTTCCCGGTGTCACGGCCCTACCTCTCACCCATAGCTCTGAAATTTTGGGGTACCTCTTTAAGATGCTTAAAACTGTGAAACACAAAGGAAAATGTTCGGGGAAAACACTCATCTGGTTGCCAAAATGACAAATCGTTGGACAAGATAGGAGCCAGATGTTGCAGTGAGAATTTTTTTTTTCTTCTGTAACAACAGGGAGAAGGTGGGAAAAGTTTCAGCCGCTACCTTCTGCGTCCAAAATGGCAGCAGGAGAGCATCAAAGAAATGGGTGTCTCTCTTAAAGGCAACATACCGTACTTGCCAGCGTATAAGACGATTTTTGGGCCCTGAAAAATACCGTATTTGCTGGCGTATAAGAGATTCGGCGTATAAGACGACCCCCTAACATTTCCACTCAAAATACAGAGTTTGTTATATACTCGCCGTATAAGACTACCCCCCACTTGGAGGCATATTTTTCAGGGCCAAAAAATCGTCTTATACGCCGGCAAATACGGTAAGTAGGAAAGCTATAATATTAAATATTCACTTTCACACTCTGACTTTCTCCCAACCAGACAAATTTGTTTTCTTTTTTTAAATAACATATTTTTATTAATTTCAGAAAAGAAGGAAGAGGGAGCGAGAGATAGATAGAAACATCAATGATGAGAGAGAATCATTGACTGGCTGCCTTCTGCACGTCCCCCACTGGGGATGGTGCCCGCAACCTGGGCATGTGCCCTTGACCGGAATCGAACCCGGGACCCTTCAGTCCGCAGACCGACGCTCTATCCGCTGAGCCACACCGGCCAGGGCCAAGTTTGTTCTCTGATCAACAGTCAAGTCTCGGGAAGGCGTTCTCATCTGGATAATTGGGTTGTTAAAATGCACGGGGCCATGTATTGGCATGTTGGCGGAACTTCCGGTCACACAAGCTCTTTCTCCAACACACTTGACGCGTGTGCATGACATTGTTGCACAAAACTGATGTCATCAAAGTTCTCTACCAAATTAAGCCGAATGTCCCTCCCTGTCATTTTGGTCCTCATTCTGGATCTTGCCTCTGGGGGAAGGATATTAGAGTAATCCCTTTTTACCTTGACAGTTCTTTAAGGATTTAAAAAACCACAAACATATTATCCACCCTCAGCTTTTCTTGTCAAAGTTAGAACCTCATTCCCTGTGATAACATTTAATTTTCCAGGCAGTGTAATTTTTTTTTCAAAGGCCGGTTGAATGATAAGGCCTGACCTTTATTTTTAGATTACAAAATCAATATATGTCCGCTATAAAAATACTTGTAACATCCAGATGAATATGCGACATAATAAAAATCGGGCTTAAGTTCCTCACTCTAAAAAATGCTAACTGTATATTTCTCTGAGTCATTTTTTTACGCATACTTATAAGTATGACTCGTATATTTTAACATGGGTCAATATTATGTGAACTGTTTCAGACCTTACAAGTTCACTTAGAACATAACGGACATTTATTTTCTTTCTTTTTTTTTAAATATATTTTACTGATTTTTTACAGAGAGGAAGGGAGAGAGGGATAGAGAGTTAGAAACATGGATGAGAGAGAATCATTGATCAGCTGCCTCTTGCACAATCCCTTCTGGGGATGTGCCCGCAACCAATGTACATGCCCTTGACCGGAATCGAACCTGGGACCTTTCAGTCCGCAGGCCGACGCTCTATCCACTGAGCCACACCGGTTTGGGCAACATTTCTTTTCTTATTAGAAGTGTCACATTGGATGGCCATCTAATTCTGGAAAAGGATGGCATAGCTTCATTTGTTTCTGTTCTAAGTTGAATCAAACAACCTGGAAATTATTCAATGGACATTGATAAACGGATTTGGGAAGCTGACAGGTGGACTGGCTAGGAATCCTAGGACTTGAGGAACCAGGATGTGTTGAATTTGTTGAGTTATAGTCTTATGTCCCCTCTACTCCAGGCTGGGTTCTGGAGAGATCCACAAGCCAGAACCGCCACAGACAATCACATAAAACAGGCAAGGCCTGCGTGCTCTGGCTGAAGCATCGGACAAGAGAAGCCCATCTCTCTCTCTTCCCACAACCAGCAAGTGGTCCAGTCTCTGCTGCACAGCAGCCAACCCCAAGCCAACCGCATCCCGCCCTTGACCTTGGCCTGGTGGGCAGCCCCCTCTGTGGACAGCAGTACCAGCAGGAAGCTTTGTGTCTCCCTGATGTCCATCCACAGACATAAGGACACTCAGATCCACTGGCTTCTGCCCCCAATACCTCCTCCCCTCCCCCTCACACACACACACACACAGAGAAGTTGACCCCGTGACACCAGGTAACCCCGGGAGATGTCACCATCAAGGATTGAGTAGGGGTCCCACCAGCACCAGGGGGGAAACACACACACACACACACACACACACACACACACACCCCACAAACGAAACCAACCAGCATTGTAAGAGCTCTGAGCACTAAAGTGTCGTTGCAAACAAAGCTCACAAAAGTTGGGCCAGAATTTATGCAATCCATCTAAGCGAGGCTACTGCTTGCTAAAAGAGAAGGCTTAAGTAGAACAGGGGTCTCCTAACATAATAACCAACGTGTCTGACTAAAATAAAACCTAAGTTGTCCAAGGAACCGAGGAAGCCACAATTTGAATTAGAAAAGACAAGCACCCAATGTCAACATTGAGACGAATCAGATGCTAGAATCGTCTGCTTGGGAATTCAAAATAAGCCGTCCGGGACGTTTCAACAATCAATTGCAAATTCCCCTGGAAAAAAAAAAAGCAGCAGATCTCAGCAAAGAAAGAGAAGCTACAAAAGAGGGACCACATGGAAGTGATAGAATTACAATAATGGAATAACCAAAATTTAAAAACGTGGGTGGAGAGATTCAATAAGAGCAGAGTGAAAAGAACAGAATCACCAAAAATGAAAACATCAGCAAAGCAACAGAGGGAAAATTGGCTGGGAAGGAAAATGAACAGCTTCAGCGATCTGTGGGACAACAGCAAGAAGATCTAATGTCTATAGCATTCAAGTTCCAGAAGGGGAGTCTAGGATTGAAAAAAGATTCTAAAAAAGTAAAAGGCTGGCCCGGCCGGTGTGGCTCAGTGGTTGAGCACCGACCGATGAACCGGAGGTCACAGTTCCATTCCCGGTCAGGGCACATGCCCAGGTTGCGGGCTTGAATCCCAGTGTGGGGCGTGCAGGAGGCAGCGGATCCATGATTCGTGCTCATCATTGATGTCTCTGTCTCTCTCTCCATCTCCCTTCCTTTCTGAAATGAATAAAAATATGGATATATTTTTATTTTTTTATAATATATTTTATTGATATATTTCAGAGAGGAAGGGAGAGAGATAGAGAGCTAGAAACGTGGATGAGAAAGAAACATCGACCAGCTGCTTCTTGCACGCCCCCTACCGGGGATGTGCCCACAGCCAAGGTCCATGCCCTTGATCGGAATCGAACCTGGGACCTTTCAGTCCGCAGACCGACGCTCTACCACTGAGCCACACCGGTTTCGGCTGAATATATTTTTTTAAAGTGCCTCAAAGGATCACAAAAAAATCACATGAGAAATTATAAGCATGCGCTCCTGGCACCCAGCAGACACAGGACACAGTTTACCCGCTTTCTCTCCATCTTTGTCTTACTTCCAGAGGCTAATACTTCATTTTTGGTCACGTGTCAACTGTGTTCCTTACCTGGAAGAATACACAGACTCTAGCTAGATGCTCAAGTAATTATTATGCGCATTATACCTTCTGAATTTCCTTTTCAAATCGCGGAAACTGCGTGTTTCAACCATCCCACGCTCCCCTTGATCAAGTAGCATCTGTAACGTGTGCAGCTCTTTGGAGGTGCCAGGATCCGCAGGCTGCAATCACATGTGCGATTATAAAAAGGTAAGAACCGCCGAAACCGGTTTGGCTCAGTGGATAGAGCGTCGGTCTGCGGACTGAAAGGTCCCTGGTTCGATTCCGGTCAAGGGCATGTACATTGGTTGTGGGCACATCCCCAATGGGGGGTGTGCAAGAGGCAGCTGGTTGATGTTTCTCTCTCATCGACATTTCTAGCTCTCTATCTCTCTCCCTTCCTCTCTGTAAAATATCAATAAAATATATTTTAAAAAAAAAAGTTAAGAACCTTAGTGTTGCATCCCAGGTGTCTTGGTCACGCAATAATTTCCCGGTTTCTTTGCACGTGGCCCTCTGGCTCGGCACCGAGGTTTGCATTTTTCACTCGGAGTCCGGGACCTCTCCTCCTCCCAGAACTGAGCTGTTCAAGATGTCTGGCGGAAAGACTTCCGGGGGTGGGTGTGTGTGATTAGGATCAGGTGAGCGGTCCTCTTTCTTTCGGCCCCTTTTCCATCTGTTCCGGTCCTCGCTTGCCATCTATCATGCCGAATAATTGGTTCCAGACTAAAGCAGATTTCTCTTGCATCTCCCCAACCATTAGCAGGAACTTACTTAAACCCTAGCTATGTTCTGTGATGCCCACAGCACCTCCCCTTTGGGATACATCAACTGTAATTAAAAAGAGGGCTTTTCACCGAAACCGGTTTGGCTCAGTGGATAGAGCGTCGGTCTGCGGACTGAAAGGTCCCAGGTTCGATTCCGGTCAAGGGCATGTACCTTGGTTGCAGGCACATCCCCGGTAGGGGGTGTGCAAGAGGCAGCTGGTCGATGATTCTCTCTCATCGATGTTTCTAGCTCTCTATCTCTCTCCCTTCCTCTCTGTAAAATATCAATATTTTTTTAAAGGGAAAACCTGACATTACTGAGGACGGGTTGTCAGTACCACCTTAAATGGGCTTATTGTCGGTTCTGATACCCAGCATCCCTCTGACCTCAGCCCAGCCAGGAATGCCCGCTCTGGCTTTGGCACAAAGTGCTCATTGCAAGAACCTATACCTTTTCTACCCAGAGCCTGCACAGGTCAGGAGAAATGGGACCTTAATGGCTCTCTTATAAGCTTTCCCACACGCTCTGCCTTAGCTCCAACCGCAGAACGGTATCATTTCTCATAAGTTAACTATTTGACCTTCAAGTCGAAACCAAGCCCCGATACCGCAGCCAACTGCCGTGGCAAGGGCAGCCGAGAAGCCAGCTTCTCTCTGGAAAAGGCTCCTTTCCAAAGGTGCTTGAGTTTCCTTCGAAGCAGGCGCGGACACCGGTTCTCATTTTATTGGCATGAGACAGCGTCTCCAGAACAATGAATGGAGCGGCCGGATTCCTGGGGCCGTGCTGTGTCCACTGAGCGTTTCTGCGTTTTCAAGAAGAGAGGGCTGACCCCTCTTCCAGATGCCTGATCAAGAATGCTCCAGATGTAAATAAATAAATGCAACCTTTATTTTTTATTTCTTAATATATATTTTATTGTGTGTGGTTTTTTTTTTTTTTTACAGAGAGGAAGGGAGAGGGATAGAGAGCTAGAAACATCCATGAGAGAGAATCATTGATCAGCTGCCTCTTGCACACCTCCCACTGGGGATGTGCCCGCAACCAAGGTACGTGCCCTTGACCGGAATCGAACCTGGGACCTTTCAGTCTGCAGGCCGATGCTCTATCCACTGAGCCACACCGGTTTCGGCAACCTTTATTTTCTAAAATATAGTTTAATTGATTTCAGAGAGGGAGGAAGAAGGAGAGAGAGAGAGAAACATCCATGATGAGAGAGAATCACGGATCAGCTGCCTCCTGCATGTCCCCCACTGGGGATCGAGCCCACAACCCAGGCATGTGCCCCCGACTGGAATCGAACCTGGGACCTTTCGGTTCAGAGGCCGATGCTCTATCCACTGAGCCAAACCAGCCAGGGCTACATGCAGCCTTTAGAATGGGTTCTTCCTGAGAGAGGATTGAGACATAAATGAGGCGGCCTGCAGCGGGGGTCTACATACCCTCACCCCATCACAGGAAGGGGTGGCGGGGTGGCGGCAGCGGCAAGACCGGAGGGGGGTCCAGGCCATGCCAGCTGAGGACGGAGCCAGCGATGACAGCCAGGTGCCAGGGAGGAAGAGAGCAAGTGTACTAAGCAGCACAGAGCCTGATGCCTGAGCATCAATGTTTCAGACTGCAGTTGAGGGCTCTCACTTCAAAAACCTCAGGATCTGCCGGGACCGGCTTGGCTCAGTGGATAGAGCGTCGGCCTGTGGACTGAAAGGTCCCGGGTTCGATTCCGGTCAAGGGCATGTACCTTGGTTGTGGGCATATCCCCAGTAGGGGGTGTGCAAGAGGCAGCTGATCGATGTTTCTCTCTCATTGATATTTCTAACTCTCTATCCCTCTCTCTTCCTCTCTGTGAAAAAACAATAAAATATATATATTTTTTAAATTAAAAAAAAATAAAAACTCAGGATCTATCACCAAAGGAGAGAGGATCTTTACTACTAGACCCCGCCCACGGGCAGCCCCATTCGCTCCTGTGAGCATCCTGATTGGCTGAGGAGGACAGAACCAGTCAAGGTCATTTCCTCCTCCAGGGTTGCTGTGGAAACCCAATCAGCTACCCCGTGTGATATCAGCGTAGTGGCCCAGGGCACCTATGTCACTGTTAGTTGTCCTCGAAAAGCCATTACACATCTTCTGGTCTTTTAACGGAAGATGAGGTGCAAAAGATTGTATTTCTGAGAGGTCCCCGAGGATGAAATTAATACGCAGCAAATTCCCCCAAATGCGTCATTTTAGACCATTTATTTTAACTCCGACTATACCTGCTTTCGAAGAAATCGCTTTTACCTATCCACCTCCAATGGCACTGAGGATACCTAACCTGGAAATCAGTAGATAGCTTCATTTTTTTTTTTTCTTTTCCATCGTATTGCTGGTCTACCCAGACATCCGCGCACCCAGAATAAATTACGCTCAGAAAATAGAAGTCGCAATTAAACGGAATAAAGATAAAAGGCGGCCTGTGAATGAAAGGCTAATTTACATGCCGATCTGCATGGCATTCGGATGACGGGAGGAACAATGGCTGTCAAAGGAAGATCACACCAAGGATGGAGTGTCACGTGGCCCATTTGATAGTCTACCTGCGCTGTGAGCACATCACGTTGCATTAGATCAAATCCTGATGTCCTTCCCTTGTTGGATTGCCCACGGTCGACCCCTCGCCTTTTGCCTTTTCATTATAGCGGCGGAATCGCGGGATGAATCGCTGAGAGCTTGCTGATGAACTATTGAACGGTCACGTGGTCACACTCTGCCATTGTCACGAGACGCTCTGGTTAATGAGCAGATAATGGGATATGCAAATTGAGGGACCCGAAAAGCGTGGCTTCTCACCTCTGCATAAATGCCAGCCCAGCCGGCTTCCTGGTTGACCCCGGGGGCATCCCCACCTGGGTGGTTTAGGAAACATTCTGCTCAGGCAGCGAGAAATGCCCCTTTGCCTCCGGAAAGCTAGGTCATGGAACAGTTTTCTTGCAACTTACAGAACTTGGGGTGTGGGCAACTCAGAAAGGTCAGAGGGAGCTTTCAACAGGGAATGCTTAGACCAGCCGTGGGCAAACTACGGCCCGCGGGCCGGATCCGGCCCGTTTGGCTGTTCTGACCGGCCCGCGGAGCCAAAAGAGCGGAGGGTTCTCTTGCTCTCCCCTCCGCTCCTTCCCCAGCAGCCCAAGAGGAGAGTGCCAGCGTGGTCAGGCTGCTTTTGTTCCAGCGTGCTTCTGCAATCTCGCGATAAGACTAGCTGTTCACAGGAAGGTGGGTGATCGCACCCTAGGGAGTGGAATGAGTACAGATAGACCCCCCCCCCAGTCTGAGATGGAGAGCACTGATCGCCCTCCAACAAGATGCTATTCCCAGCATTCACCCGTGCCTCCACCTCCCCGTTTTTTCTAAAGGTGAAGCCAAGTCTTTGAGGACGCTTCGGTCCTCAGCATTCAAGAATCCCCTAGCAGGCGCTCCCGCTTCAGGCTCATGACGTGGATTCATTGCCAAATTGGTGGGAGGTTAGGGAGGCGAGAAATTATTCCCTGATGGCGGCTGACGGCGGACATATCTCTCGGCTACTGTTGCCCAACTCTTATCAAAAGCCTTGCCAAGATAATTGATATTTATACTGCGTGGTGTGAAAATCAACCAGATGATCCACTTCTTGATGAATCCCATGTTTTCGTGTATAGTTAAGCCAGAGAATCAGAAAGTGACATTTGTTTGTTTATAACGGGCCCGGGCTCTCGCGTTACCAGGTCACACACTCCCATCAGACCTCAGCGATCCCTGGGGATGCTTCAGATTCAGGGTTGTTAAAATCTGTATCGATTTTATTACAAAGCCATTACACCCTGCATGACACCTGTCTCCTACGCTGGTAGCAGCAGAGATGGTGGCTTCCAGCCACAATCAGGAATGATCAACATATCCTTTTCCCTGCTTGGTGTCACTTGCGAACAAACAAATTTGACTATTTTTATTAGCACCAAATTCTTCTTAAGGAAATAGAAACAACTCCTTAACGCAAGCTACATGGCCTATTTTTAAAATATTTTTGTATTGATTTCAGAGAGAGAGAGAGATAGAGAGAGAGAGAGAAACATCGATGATGAAAGAGAATCATGGATCGGCTGACTCCTGCATGCCCCCTACTGGGGATCGAGCCCACGACCCGGGCCTGTGCCCTGACCGGGAATCAAACCGTGACCTCCTGGTTCATGGGCTGACGCTCAACCACTGAGCCACACTGGCCGGTCTGTATGGCTTATTTTAACCAAATAGCGCCAATAACACCAGCAGAGAAATTCCACACACAAGAGAAATCACAAGCTAGCTGACCAGGAGAGGGAACCGGGGCCCAGGGAACGGGAGTCTAAGCAGAGTGACTGTAAAGCTCTCCAATTCGCAGTGGAGTGAGAGAGCCACGGACTACACACACCCCGCAGATTTGATCTAGAACGCGCATGGGCCCCAGCGCCGCCCTGCGGTGTGGCTGTCTTTCTAGACGATCCTTCCCTGTGACAACCTTGCGAGTTTGTTTATATTTTTAATGTTGTTAAATCCGCACCCGAGGACATGACTTTTAATTGATTTCAGAGAGAGAGGGGAGGGGAGGGAGAGAAACATCGATGTGAGAGAGAAATACTGACGGGCTGTGTCCCATATGTGGCCTCACCGGGGATCGAACCTACAACCTAGGCGTGTGGCCTGACCGAGAACTGAACCCACAACCCTGCGGAGCACGGGACAACGCTCCAACCAACTGAGCCACCCAGCCAGGGCCAGCCTCAAGAGTTTAAATGAGCCAAAACTGGTTTGGCTCAGTGGATAGAGCGGCCTGCGGACTGAAAGGTCCCGGGTTCGATTCCGGTCAGGGGCATGTACATTGGTTGCGGGCACATCCCCGGTAGGGGGTGTGCAGGAGGCAGCTGATCGATGTCTCTCTCTCATTGATGTTTCTAACTCTCTCACTCTCTCCCTTTCTCTCTGTAAAAAATCAATAAACTATATCATCTATATATAAAATATCATATATATATTAAAAATTATTTTAATATACATCTCTCATCGATGTTTCGCGCTCTCTATCTCTCCCTTTCTCTCTGTAAAATATCAATAAAATATATTTTTTTAAAAAGAGAGAGAGTTTAAATGACAGCAACAGAACCCAGCCAGAGCATAATAAAGCATAGATCCACAGACATATTTCATAGGGCGCATGAAATATTAGGGGGTTCCTGAGAGACGTGAACAGGGCAGACAGTATGATTTTCTTCCTTCCTTCCTTTTTTTTTTTTTCTTCTCCTTCCAGAGTCCGAGTTGAAAGGAACGTGGAAATCCCCCCGGAATTCGAATAGCATTCCCTTGCATGTACGATTTCATGGGAACCTTCCCAACAGTTGTTAGGGTCTGATCCAGGGTATAAGCGAGTCTAATAAATTAAAGTTTCCAAAAAAGAAGGGAAGAGGAGCCACGATCCCGGGGTACAGTGGATTGCTGCTCTTGTGCAGAGGCGGCCACAGCTGCAGGCCGCCGCTGCCAGAAGAGACAGACCAGCAACGCCATTCCCAGGGGCGTGCATGTGGCTGCTCCTTCAGCTGGTGCGATATCTCCCTCCGACAGGGACATAAATAAATGTTGCCTCAGACAGGAACCGCGGGCTCGGATGCAAAAAGCTGTGTATTGGAAACTAATTGTTTTCTGGCACTGTCCCGTAAAAAAAAATAAAAATAAAAATAATTTTTTTTTAAATGACATGCTTTCGGTTGAAGCATTTCCATGCGAAGCCAATTAAGCAAGAGAAGCAGCAACTGCTTGAGGTCAGCAAAGGATGCTGGTTACTGTCCAGATCCGGCCCGTTTGGCTGTTTTATCCAGCCCTCGGAGCTAAAAGAGCGGAGGGTTCTCTTGCTCTCCCCTCCGCTCCTTCACCAGCAGCCCAAGAGGAGAGTGCCAGCGTGGTCAGGCTGCTTTTGTTCCGGCCCTCCCTCCGGTCCAGTGTAAGAACCCATGGTGGCCCTCGAGTCAAAAAGTTTGCCCACCCCTGGTCTAGGGCTCGGACACTTATTAATCAAGACCTGGGCAGGGTCTGATCAGGACTTATAAACTGGGTGGATTGCTGAAATGCTCACCAGTCTTATCTCTGAAACACCTGGCTCCATGCAGAATTCCTGGGGAAACAGATTTTCAGGGTCCAGTCTCAGAGCACGCATGTCGGAAGGAGCTGGTATTTGAACAACTTGAGTTTTGACAGTTTTGCTGCGTGCCTTCGCGTGAGACATTTTCTCTGTCTTCCGAGTTGCAGGACAGGATTACGAGCTGTGATTTTTCTGTTTTCCTTTCTCATGGTTTATATGGCACTTCGGTATCCACCATCACTAATGCATTCGATGCGTACGATGATATTCATTTTATAGAGGGAGAAACTGATGCATTATGGTTTTCAGTATTTCGTCTAGATTCCCACAGTTATTAAGTAGCAGAACTGAGTTTCAAAATCCTGTCTCTCCAGCCACAAAGCCTGGGCGTTGAACATTTACGCCGAGTGCCTTCAAAGCAGGAATTCTTCACTAGTGCACGTGAAATGTCTTCAGGGTGACTCTAACTCAGCCGTGGGCAAACTACGGCCCGCGGGCCGGATCCGGCCCGTTCGGCTGTTCTATCCGGCCCGCAGAGCCGAAAGAGCAGAGGGTTCTCTTGCTCTCCCCTCCGCTCCTTCCCCAGCAGCCCAAGAGGAGAGTGCCAGCGTGGTCAGGTTGCTTTTGTTCCGGCCCTCCGGTCCAGTTTAAGAACCCATGGTGGCCCTCGAGTCAAAAAGTTTGCCCACACCTGCTCTAATTCCTGTATATCATCTGCTAAATTTTGTATGTGTTTAGGGGCAAGGGAAGAGCTTGCATATACTCACTGGTTCTCAATGGGTAGGTTAAAATCTCTCCCCTAGAAAAATTGTCTCCCTCGACCTCGGGTGAGGAGAGGACATCGATTTATTTTAAAAACAAAATGGGCAGGTTGACCTCTATCAGAGCCATTATATGACTTGGGGTTCTCATTTGTAGCTTCTCCAGGTTTGAAATGAAGAGGAAAGGGAAGCAGACAATGACCTTGGAATGAGAACCCGTGGAATACACCATCCACAGGGTCCTGTATCACCAGGACCAGTGGTCGGCAAACTCATTAGTCAGCAGAGCCAAATATCAACAGGACAACAATTGAAATTTCTTTTGAGAGCCAAATTTTTGAAACTTAAACTTCTTCTAATGCCACTTCTTCAAAACAGACTCGCCCAGGCCGTGGTATTTTGTGGAAGAGCCGCACTCAAGGGGCCAGAGAGCCGCATGCGGCTCGCGAGCCGCAGTTTGCCGACCACGGGCCAGGGGGTTGCCTTGGGTAAGCCGCATAAGTGCATCTGCAAGCCATCGAGTGTCCCTGGCTTTCTAAACCAAGACCATTTATCCCACGTAGATCCAAGAAGAAAGTAATCTCAAAATAATAATAAAATTAACAACCCCCTTCTCTATGTGGTTCATGGGAATTTCAGATACAGATTAGACTTTCAGTTTCTTCCCAACAAGCTCTCATCTGAGAAGATCTTCTTTTTTAAAATGAAAAAAAGAGAGAGAGAAAGAAATTAAAGTCGTAGCATAATAGACGAGTTAGTTTTCCCAAGAGCGAGGAAACTTGCTTTCACTCATCTGTTCATGTGACCTGTTATTCAAGAACAAACGGCAAAGGCGTCTGGGAATTAACGAAAGAAAAGACTGTAGCTCATGAAAAACAAGAGAGAGAGAGAGAGAGAGAGAGAGAGAGAGAGAGAGAGAGAGAGAGAAACTCTGCGAGTTTCTCCCTTATGGCTTGCTGCAAACTTTGCTCTCCAAAACAGAATGAATACAATGTCTTGAGGAGAAAAGATTCTAAGCTCAGAGGAACAGCAAAAATCCCCCTACAGACGGAAGGATTTAGCGTCGTCTTGTGAAAAGGGACAGGAGACAAAACAACCACGCCGTTCGCAAGACACGGCCCCAGTAATTGCCTGTGCTCTTTCCCTCTGTGTCAGAGGATTCATTCGTAGCAGGCTCTTTGCTTTTTCCTCTTTTTTCATATGCTTATCGCATTATTGCACCCGACCTGCAGCTGTTCTGCACATTTCTGAATCAGCGTTCATTTATAATAATGTACTGCTTGTCACGGAAGACAAGGGGGGAACTGAGCGCTTTCTGGCCATCTGGAGATGGGGAACAGCTGGTTAAAATCAGGGGGTTGGACATAATTCATTTCCCAAGCACCTCACCAACCTTCACACACCGGCCCAGAAAATCGCTCTTTCGCTGGAATGGAGGTTGGTCTCTGTCACCTAACCTTCCCCATCATCCTTGAGCCATCTGGCTGCGGGTCTGCCCCCACCCCTGGAAGGGTAGACTCCTCTGAAACAAGAGTCTAAGAATTCATGAGAAGAAAGTGAGAGCCACGCCAGGGCGGAGGGTCGTCCGTGGGCAGTCTCTGAAATGCACCATGAGCGGACGGTACGCATGCCGCAGTCGGATCATTCATATCACGGGACACACGCAGCAGCTGGTTTGTGGCTGGTTTGTGGCCTCCATCACGCCCGTGGCGATACCACTAACGCGTGTGAGGAACCAACGAGCAAAAAGGCAAACACAAATGTGCTCTTAACCCCTCGTGGAGGTAGAGCGGCACCAGAAACTCAGAGTCAAAAGATGCACTAGTCGCTCAGAAGTATGCACATGTGCCCTGAATGAGAGCATCCTAAATCCCATCCCGTTGGAAGGAAACTTCGTAAATTGTCCCAAAGCTTTACCTCCTGCAGTTAGCACACTTACATTACTGTACTGAAACACTAACATATACAACCGAGTGGCCAGATGATGATGATCTCTGAATGCATAATCACCTGGCCACTCGGTGTCTATCCTATAGAATAAAAGGCTAATATGCAAATTATCCCCTAGACTAGGAGTTCAACATCAGGCAGGCCGGCCAAGCGTCCTGGTCCCCTCCCCCTGGCCAGGCTCGTCAGACCCCACCCATGCACGAATTCATGCACCAGGCCTCTAGTATATATATATTTTTTTCACACACACACGCATATATATATTCACACACACACATACCGTATTTGCCGGCATATAAGACGACTTTTTGGCCCTGAAAAATATGCCTCCAAGTGGGGGGTAGTCTTATACGGCGAGTATATAACAAACTCTGTATTTTTAGTGGAAATGTTAGGGGGTCGTCTTATACGCCCAGTCGTCTTATACGCCGGCAAATACGTATTTTTCAGGGCCAAAAAATGGTCTTATACGCCGGCAAATACGGTATATATTCACACACACACACACACACACACACTTAAATTTCAAATAAATCCATTTGCAAGAAGGTAAAAAAAAATTCTTCAAACACCAAATATGTCGTAAAAGTCTGAAGCCTCTGAATGTAGCGCTTATTCTGGGTTCATCTGCCTCGACGAAGCCTGGGTTTTATTCCTAAGCGTTCCTGCAGCACAGAGAATAGAACAGGCCACTAAGTAGCGCCCGCCACGGCCGGGACCCCACGGGCCGGGTCCCTCGCTGTCTTAGAGGACCGGGGAACAGCCACAGAGCTAACGGGACAGCAGAAACGTCACCCAAGTCGAACCTGGAGTTGGCAGGGGGAGAAAAACATCTCCCCTCGGATTTGTAAACCTCAGCCAGACTTTTACGAGAAGCTGAGGGCAGAGCCACACTGTACGTGTCCCCGACACCTCCGGGCACAGCGTTCACACTCACGCCGTCCTCAGCTGTGGCCGCATCGTCGTCGCGTATCTACAACAAAGCGCGATTCCTCTCCGGAGGAGAAGGCGCCGGCAGAAAGTAAATAAGAATGTGTAGAAACAGAAAGAGCGGGGCAAGAGGCAACTTGAGATGTTACAGTTGACAGGCACAGACTATAAAATGTGTGTGCGTAGTCACTTCCAAAAAATAAAAGGAGCCTTGACCGGTGTGGCTCAGTGGATAGAGCGTCGGCCTGTGGACGGAAGGGTGCCGGATAGAACAGCCGCACGGGCCGGATCCGGCCCAAGGGCCGTAGTTTGTCCACCCCTGCTGTAGATGTTCTCTCTCTGCCATCCTCCATGGCTTAGCCACGTGCAAGTACTGAGTATGTGAAACTGGCCAGAGTGACGGGGGCATAAGGTTTTAAATACCATTGCATTTGAATTTAAGTTGGAGTAGCCCCACGTGACTACCGTATTACACTGTCTTGACTGTGAACTAGGCTTTCGGGCGTGTGGACAGGACACACCACCAACACCACCGGAAGTGAATGAACGGATGTGGGAGAGAAGGAAAGTCAAAGTCACGGCGGGTAGTAACCGCATTTGTCACACTCAACATACACACCCGCCCGCCCACAAGCACGCACCTGGCATGATTGGCTTCAGCGTGGGAGGGGCCTTTGGAAGCTTCTAGAATTGCCCAGGTGTCTTTGCTGGCGCTGAGCGAAGCCAGGTGACCAGGGCAGGCCCAGCCTCGGCCTCGCCTCGCCCTCGCACCCGGTCCTGCCTTTCTCTGGGCGCAGGGAAGCCATCACGAGGCCAGGGATGTCGGCGTGGCCCCCTGAGTCACCAGGAAGCAGCAAATCCTCGCCGGGCCGGCTCCCCGCCCCGGGAGGATGTCCTGAGCACGCCGGGGCCTGAACCAGCACACGTTTCTCTTGTGGCACAAAAGCCCTCTGTTGCCCGCACATCCTTGCTAATCCAGCGCTCTCCCGGGGCCTGACTCAGGAGAAACACACGTCCCCGCTCCCTGCCCGCAGCCCACGCTGTGTCAGGGCGCATGCCCGGGCTGGAGGCGGCCTTGGCCCGAACAGGGGGCACTTCCGGTGGCACATGGACCCGTGTCTGTCAGAGAGTCCCTCCCCTGGCATGACGCAGGAGGTCACAACCCAGTTGGCTCGGTTCTCTCTTTAGAACCGGACCAGGAAGGCCTGGCTGCGGGAGTTCCACGCCCCTTTCAAGGGTGCGTGAGCAGGACTCAGGTGCAATCAACAAACCCACTTCTAGAAAATTCGAATGCGACGTACGCAGCAGCCTCTGGACACCCGAGAGAAGTCTCTAGGCTGGAGTCTGGGATGACGGCAGGGCACGATGCTTCTTGGCACACGTTCCGTTATGCCAGATATTAAAACAAATGTCTGCGAAGGAAGAGCGTTGTTTTAATTTCACAAGCTGACTTACAGTGAGCTGGGCATCTTGATGAGACCTTCACTTAAGATTCACGACAGCTTCGTGAAGTCTGGATTGCCACTCTGCTTTTGAAACTTAATTACCGTATTTGCCGGCGTATAAGACGATTTTTTATGGCCCTGAAAAATACCGTATTTGCCGGCGTATAAGACGACCCCCTAACATTTCCACTCAAAATACAGAGTTTGTTATATACTCGCCGTATAAGACTACCCCCCACTTGGAGGCATATTTTTCAGGGCCAAAAAATCGTCTTATACGCCGGCAAATACGGTATCACAGGGTGGTTGGCTTCCGCCCAGCGTTAGCTGGTGGAAGGAGGGCTCGCGTGGGAGTCACATCCCTCCAAGGGCCCAGACAGAAGAGGCACCTCTCATTCACCCCGAAG
Source organism: Vespertilio murinus (assembly GCA_963924515.1). NCBI lineage: Eukaryota > Metazoa > Chordata > Mammalia > Chiroptera > Vespertilionidae > Vespertilio > Vespertilio murinus. The sequence goes on from OZ004722.1 coordinate 6,528,549, forward strand.
GTGCCTCACCTGATGTTTCCAGAAAAATCGAGTCACTGAGCACCAGCCCTCCCCCTAGGTGCGACCCCAGTGATCAGGAGACCACGGAGGAGCATGACACAGCGTGTTCTCTTCCACAGTCAGAGCTGCAGAGGTCAAAAAAAGACAATAGAAGCCAAGGATGAAGTCATACTATATTAGTAATTTTTTTTTTAAAAAAATGAGAGTCCTCTTTGCCGAAACCGGTTTGGTTCAGTGCTAGAGCGTCGGTCTGCGGACTGGAAGGTCCCGGGTTCGATTCCGGTCAAGGGCATGCACATTGGTTGCGGGCACATCCCCAGTGGGGGGGTGCAAGAGGCAGCTGGTCGATGTTTCTCTCTCACTGACATTTCTAGCTCTCTCTCTCTCTCTCCCTTCCTCTCTGTAAACATCAATAAAATTTATATTTTTTTAAAAAAAATCCCATTTTCTCTGGGAAGAGGAAAGTGACCGGAGCAAAGACACAAAACGCAAGTGAGATTCATTAAGCAGAATTGGTGCGACGCGGCTGTAAATTGGGCTGAGTTGGCAGTTTTCATCTGAATATTATTTGTGGGATTATTTCATGCCTTGCTTCCTCCACACACACATGTTTGGAGAGCAGAATTATAAGGGCAGGCCAGCATTTACAACAAAATTTCCAAATACCGTATTTGCCGGCGTATAAGACGATTTTTTGGCCCTGAAAAATATGCCTCCAAGTGGGGGGTAGTCTTATACGGCGAGTATATAACAAACTCTGTATTTTGAGTGGAAATGTTAGGGGGTCGTCTTATACGCCCAGTCGTTTTATACGCCGGCAAATACGTTATTTTCAGGGCCAAAAAATCGTTTTATACGCCGCAAATACGGTAATATGCTCGCTTGCCTACGTGAAAGAATAAATCTGAGGGTGGGACTGAATATCTAATTTGAATAGGCAAATAACTCGAGTTGGAAAGCAGCTACTATTCAATATTCCTTTACAAAGCAGTGGAATGGAAATGAACTTCGAGCTAATGAGAGAAACAAAGGAATGATTAAAAGGGGATTATTATAATCAGCCAGACTTTTCTTCGTCCTTGATTTGGGAGAGATCTACACGAGAAATTAATAAGCGAGAGAGTAAGACGAAGAATATTTAATGTGGCATTTTTTTTAAAAAAAAAAGCGAACAATGAGAAAACCCTTACATAAGTAGAGGGAAATTAAAAAGGATAGGTACCAGCTCAGGATAAGAAGTGAAATGCAATTCTCTTTTGGTAAAATCAAACAAACAGAAGTTGAGCGCGCGCGCGCGCGTGTGTGTGTGTGTGTGTGTGTGTGTGTGTGTGTGTGTGTGATGGCTTATGCAGTATTCACGACTCCTATATTTCATGCCCACATTGCGTTGTCATCTGTGTATAGCTGGTATTTTCTGAGTCCCAGTCAGTTCCAGCACCTGTGTATTCCTGGAACCCGGCTCCAGGCTCTAGCACCCATCAGGAAGGGGCTGAATTGTTGCTTAAATGACACCAACTAGACCAGGGATGGGCAAACTTTTTGACTCGAGGGCCACCATGGGTTCTTACACTGGACTGGAGGGCCGGAACAAAAGCAACCTGACCGCGCTGGCACTCTCCTCTTGGGCTGCTGGGGAAGGCGCGGAGGGGAGAGCAAGAGAACCCTCCGCTCTTTCGGCTCCGCGGGCCGGATAGAACAGCCGAGCGGGCCGGATCCAGCCCGCGGGCCGTAGTTTGCCCACGGCTGCCCTAGAGTCGACCACAAGCTTGGGGGTAGCATGCAGGGGGAGAAGCAGAAAAGCGAGGGCTGAGCGTCTCACACGGTGACCCAGCATGTCCTATCAGAGGAGGTGGGCACAGCTGGCATTTGTGAAGCACCTCAAAATATGGTTGAGTGTTGCATAAAGAGTGGCAGGTGGGGAGGCCAGGAGGCGTTGGGTGCGTGAGGAAGGACAGGGTGGACAGAGAGAACCATAGGTGTTTCAGGATCACGGCGCTTCCGGGAGCCAGGTCAGTCCGGTGTACAGGTGAGGAAGGGGAGGGGGGCATGGGGAAGCCACGTGGGTTCCCCAAGATCCCAAAGGGAACCAGGCCACTAATGTGGAGGTCTTCTGTGGCTCAGACTCTGTTGATAACCCGCTGAGTTGCCAACGTGGCACATGGCAGGTCCAACAGATGGCAGCGCAGACGCCAGGCGCTAAGACCACCAAGGATCTCGATGGTAAACAGTGGGGTGGGTGGGTGGGAATGAGCCGGGCTCGGGGTTAACCGAGTCTACCAACCATAAGCTTCTGGCAGTCCTGGTTTTGATCAAGCGTAGCGCTGAGCCAAGTTCGTGCACAAGTGCGGCTGGGTTTCGCGCTCTCTCTCTCTCTCTCTCTCTCTCTCTCTCTCTCTCTCTCTCTCTCTTATTTTTTTTTTCCCGGTTATGCCTGAATGCCCTGTATTGTCCTGAGAAAGCGCTTGTTGGAACAGTTGCTTCTTTCTCATTGATGAGCAGCTGGGGGTGACGGCAACCTAATCTCGGGAGGTTCTGTCCTCGGTCCTTCCAGGCCGTGCTGGTTTGAGATGATTGCGTAGCTGTTTTTACACGAGCGCCAGCCGAATGGGAAGAGACACATGCTTTTATTCCTCGCACCAGCCTCCTCGGGGATGACTCTGCGCATTGTCTCGCCCGGCTTTGCACAATTTGATGCTCACAGCACGCTGGAAGTGGGAAGTCCCTTTTCTTTAGGCTGGTTTTGCACGGGTTAGCAATGGAACTAACACTGGTGCCCGCTGCCAAAGTGGGCATTTACGATCTGCTCCTTCTGGCCTCTCGCCTGCCCGTTCATTCCCATTCATCGTAGCAAACCTTCGGACAGCTGGACTCTGCTGCACCCCATGTCTTCACAAGGAACCCCAGGGCGTGAAAGGGAAATGGTGAACAAGAGTACTTTCTAGAATCTTTCCAAAGGAGCCACAAGGCCACTGTTTCTGAGGGAAGCCCGTGTAATATATCACCCAGACACTTTTTGCACCTCCTGGAACACTTTTGAAAGTAAGAAAGGTTTGCCCTGACCGGTTTGGCTCAGTGGGTAGAGCATCGGCCTGTGGACTCAAGGGCCCCAGGTTCGATTCCGGTCAAGGGCATGTGCCTTGGTTGCGGGCACATCCCCAGTAGGGGATGTGTAGGAGGCAGCTGATTGATGCTTCTCTCTCATCGGTGTTTTTAACTCTCTCTCCCTCTCCCTCTCTCTATGTAAAAAGTCAATAAAATATATTTTTTAAAAAGAAAGGTTTTACTAATAAGTACATCAAGTCAATATAAATTAAGCCTACATTTTTAAAAAAAAAAACCACACAGGATATATATTCACTCTAACTCTTATCGATGTAAATTCAGAGCTAAGCCAGCAAACCTTTCCTACTGGGATAAGAACCTTGCATGGTACATAAATATACGTCTGGCAAAGGTAGAAATAAATCATATCAGTCAACTGATAACAGGATCGTATGTTAGGATTTTTCCCCTCCATGTGTTTTGAATCAGTTGACTCTCAGAGATAGTCCGTGTATGTTCAGAAAACTAGACATTTTTTTTTACTTAAAATCCCAAGAACTTAAGTTTCAGGACTAAAGAAATTACTATAGCAGGTCAAGTATTTCACTTTGGCTCACTCTGTCTGGAATTAATAAGTGTTACTGAATAAATAAATGAGGTGATACGTTAATTTCATCAAAAGCTCATCTGATTGCCTCAGATGTTCTCAGAATGTTGTGTTGGAGAATAAATTGGCAACGAACGTTAGCATGAGTGCTTCGATGTAGCGAAGGGAGAAGAGCATGATTATTTCAATGCTTATTACATGCCAATCTGTGTTCAAGGCTCTTTATGCAAATTTTCTATTTGAATCCGTTAGTTCATTCAAATTACTGAACTAACTACGCAGATCAGTTGTAGATGACCCAAACTCATGGCTTTCTGCACTCCCCAACTTAACCCTTTTCCTTTCTGTTATGGATAATGTCCACTTTTTCATGGATCACCCAAAGGGAAACGCTTAGCATTAATTACAAAATGGGTAAGGGAATTCAAGTTTTGGGAGGAGAATAGAAATGAATTAAAAATTAGACAGGTAGTCCGGCTGGTGTAGCTCAGTGGTTGAGTATCAAACCATGACCCAGGATGTCATAGTTCGATTTCCGGTCAGGGCACATGCCCAGGTTATGGGCCCGATCCCCAATGGGGGCCGTGTAGGAGGAAGCCGATCAGTGATTCTCTCTCATCATTGATATTTCTTTCTTTCTCTCTCTCTCTCTCTCTCTCTCCCGCTCCCTTCCTCTCTGAAATCAACAAAAAAACATATTTTTAAAAATTAGATATGTAAATACACAAAGCATTAAACAGCTTTCTCATGACGATAGGATCTTATAAATGTATGTCCCAATATCACAACTAGTTATACTCATCAAAGAGCATCTGAGGATTTCCTGTGTCGCTCACAAAAGCTGTTCATTCCTTGTCCTGTCTGTCCTTTTAAGAGTGTCATCCCCCAAGCACCCAAGTCAATAAGAAGTAGTCATTTCCTCACAGTCCAAGAAACCGACTAATGAGGGGATGAGGCGAGGCCATTCGGGGAGAAGCGAAATTAAAATGGTCTCAACAGTGTCCCGACGGATCCCTGTAAAAATCTTTTTAATAAAAGCAGCTGGAATTTCATTCTGGCTCACAAGCTTTCATTATGCGTCCCAAGTTCTCCCATCTCATTTTCTTTTTTTTTTTTTCCCCTTTGACAACCAGCGCCAAACATCAGAGTCTTGGAAATACTGGACAGAGTGTTTGCTTTTCATTTTGTCCCTTTCTCTGGTTCCTTTTGCAAATGTGTTCTGGGCTCAGGATTCCATAGACACACTTCTTTGCAGTTAGTTATAGAAACGAGTGTTTCCTTGTGACAATGTTTGGCCATAAATGCTGGGAGGCCATTAAGATTGCAGGCCTGGGAAATTCCTCTGAGAATCACTGCCCTTTACTTATGTACTACAGAAACTCAGGGATACTTTTTTAAAAATATATATTTTATTGATTTCAGAGAGAAAGGGAGAGGGAGAGATAGAAAAATCAATGATGATGGAGACATATACCTTAAGGACTGGAAGGAAGTTGATGTTCAATCAACACACAAATGCTGACTCAAGCACTTTGGGGGTTGTAAATAACAATATAAAATTAGTAGTGATTATTGCTAGAATAACAAAATCATGCCCAGCTGATGTGGCCTCAAGTGGTTGAATGTTATCCTATGAAACAGGAGGTCATGGTTTGATTCCAATCCAGGGCACATGCCTGGGTTGCAGGCTCGATGTGTGGGGCGTACAGGAGGCAACTAATCAATGATTTTCTCTTGTCATTGATTTCTCTCTCTCTCTCTCTCTCTCTCTCTCTCTCTCTTTCTTCTTCTTCTTCTTCTTCCTCTTCTTCTTCCTCTTTCTTTCTTCTTCTCCTCCTCCTCCTCCTCTCTCTTCTCTCTTTCTTCTTCTTCTTCTTCTTCTTCTTCTTCTTCTTCTTCTTCTTCTTCTCCTCCTCCTCCTCCTCCACCTCCTTCTCCTCTCTTCTCTTCTCTTCTCTTCTCTTCTCTTCTCTTCTCTTCTCCTCTCCTCTCTCTCTCCCTCTCTCCCTCTCTCTTCTCCCCCCCTTTCATCTCTGAAATCAATAAGAACTTTTTTTTAAATCATCTAGCATCTCAACTATGAGAAATGGTAAGCTGGACGTAACTATTTCCTTAGTATAATTCGTAGGAGATTCTCTAAGCCAGGCTAGGAGGTCCTTCGCGAGACCACTGAGGAAAATTCCGCCCCATCTATTTCTTTGTCTGAGTTGATCCTAAAGATGGCGTCGCTCCCCCTCGCCTGGGCACTCGGCTTTCTTCTCCGTTAATTAAGATAAGTCACTCCGAATGCCCCGAGTGCAGCGAAAGCGCTTGTGGTGCAGGCACTAAACGAGATTAGGAAAATGAGCGTTCGAAATGGTCATTTAATCTTGAAGTTATACCACAAGGCAAATGTCCTTGATTCCCAGGCGATAGCACTCGGATGTCTGTGTGGAGTAATGGATGGAGTGAAGAATGCAGGAATGACTAGAATTAATGGGACGGCTGTCACGAGGACCAGCTCTTTGAGTTAAATCTGATTTTCCTTTCCTTGTGGCATATGAGACGCGGACAACTGAGAAAGACGGGAACGCTTGGAGGATGTGGAGTCAGAATTCTGAATTGCAGATGCTCTGGGCAGGACGGTGCCCTGGTCCTCACCGCTGAGGCACAGCCAACCTGTGACATTGACCTTAAGAGTAAGTTGTACAAGTTATGGCTACAGCCAGCATAACAATGGGACCATGTGGATGCATATGCTCTGCAGACTTTGAACTATATCTTTCCCTAAACTGAAACCCCAAGTCTTTGTGACCAAAAGTCTCAGTGACCAAAAGAGAAATGATTCAGAGTCCCAAATGCACCTCCGTGTATTTTTTTTCTAGACATTTCTAAACCATTCTGGGGGGGAAAAAATACCTTTGGAAACAGCATGATGTTCTCGCTACGGTTCTCAATGTTGTTTTCCTAAGAAAGGTTTCAGGACTGTTGTCCCCTTGAAGTCAAAAGTTGCCAGAGAGCGTGGTGAGTGGGGGAGGGAGTGAGGAAGAGGAAAGAGAGACGGGTTTTAAATAAAACTCTTTGTTCGCCAGTGGTTTTTGTTCTCTCTGAAGGCGAAGAGATCAAACTTAGCTGGAGCAGTGGTAGTTCTGGCATTTTCAACTACGCCGGGCATTCTCCCGCCTCCCACGCAAGTATCTCAAGCAGAGACACCGCAGGCAGAAATGGCCCCAACCCGCCACGGCTGTCATTAGTGTTAGCAACTCCTGGCCACCCCGCTGAACACGGACCTCACCAAACAACCCCGGACCCCACGCCGGGAAGTCTCCAGCTGGGCGCCCCCTGTTTGTGGTCCCTGCTGAGCAGAAAGCGCGTCCGTTATTTATCTGCTTCTGCTCAGGAGGGGGAAGAGGCCCAGGCAATGCCTCTGAATGCCACCTTGTAGGGGTTCAAGGTGAAATCTCGGCTACACCATGATGTGCCTCAAGTAAGGGAGGGAGAGGACACAGCGGAAAGAGTGAGTATACACGAGCCAGCGTCCCCCACGACCCGCGTGTGCAGACAGCTTGGGGCCACGGGCCACCATGTCCCTGAAGGCGACAACCCCCACCTGCCCCCCGTGGCGCCTTTGATGGCTCTCTCGCCACCCACGGAACCACATGCTCCTGCAGGCTGAGAAGGGTTGGGTGCACTTTAAGACACGGAAGTCCAGAGGGGGAAATACAAATCCAAGGAGTGAATTCAACTCATAGCGCAGGAGAAAGCCTCTCTTCGCGGCGGGGGTTTTGCAGTAGGAACAGCGTGGGGACAGCAGCGCTAAGAGGCCAGCACTGACACTTCTTGAATGCCTTCTCTGGTCCGGGCACTTACTAGACACGTGTATATGTAAGGCCGATCCTCACAATAATCGTGCAAAGTAGATCACAACCTTTCCTTTTTAAAAAACTATTTTAATATGTTCTTGATTGAGAGAGAGAGAGAGAGAGAGAGAGAGAGAAACATCGATGAGAGAGGAACATCATCGATCAGCTGCCTCCTGCATGCCCCAAACTGTGGATCAAGCTACAACCCAAGCATGTGCCCTGATTGAGAATTCAAGCAGTGATCTCGTGGTTCCAGGGTTGATGCTCAAACTGCTGAGCCACAGCAGCTGGCTCATTCCTTTTTTTAAAAATACATTTAATTGATTTCAGAGAGGAAGTCAGAAGGAGAGAGAGATAGAAACAGCAACGATGAGAGAGAATCATGGATCGGCTGCCTCCTGCACGGCCCCCATTGGGGATCGAGCCCATAACCCGGGCACGTGCCCCTGACCGAGAATCGAACCGCGACCTCCTGGTTCGGAGATCCACGCGCAACCACTGAGCCACACCGGCGGGTCAGATCATTGCTTTTTACAATGAGGAAACAGGTGCCCTGAGAGACTGCGCCCGAGCCCAGTCAGCAGCGACAGCGCTGACAGTCCCTCCGGCTGTAAATCCTGCGCTCCACCTGCCGCACCGCGGTCCACTTCCGGTTCCCTCCCCACGTATGTCCGCCGACGGGAGACACTTCCCAAGGCTCTCACCCTCCTTGATAACGTCCCGCCGAATCGCCATCGTGCAGGCCCGCCCCATGCACTCTGCCCCCGCCTAGAATGGAGGGATCCGCTAACCCTGCAGGTTTGCTAAGCAGAAGCCCACGGGGCTCTCATTCTTAAGCCACATTTCACAGTCGCTTTTGCCACCAATAAAAGTAGTGTTTTGTTTTCCACTTACCGTATTTGCCGGCGTATAAGACGATTTTTTGGCCCTGAAAAATATGCCTCCAAGTGGGGGGTAGTCTTATACGGCGAGTATATAACAAACTCTGTATTTTTTAGTGGAAATGTTAGGGGGTCATCTTATACGCCCAGTCTCTTATACGCCGGCAAATACGGTATTTTTCAGGGCCAAAAAATCGTCTTATACGCCGGCAAATACGGCACCTTATTCCTGGGCCCCATTGATCAGCCGGTTCAAAACCCTGCTGGCGAGGAGGGGTGTGACGGAGGGGGCACACACTGTGAGCTGACATTTCTCTTTTGGAATCTGGGCCCCTAAACCTGAGTGAGTTTTGCCTTTGCTTAGTGAGCGAGAGAATTCTGTATGCAATCAATAGCGTAAGCAAATACAGTAGTTGTTTCACACACACACACACACACACACACACACACACGTGTGTGTGTGCGCGCGCAGAGTAATTAGGTTAAGAACATATGTGCTAATTTGCCTCTGAGGAACAATTTTAATTATAAACGAAGCTCTTTTTATTCCTTAACTAGGCCCGGTAGGACTTCTCTTTGGCAGTACCAACTTTTTTCCTCTTTTTTTTTTCCCTTCTTCTTCTTTTTTTAGCAGTCGGTTAAAACTGTTCTTTGTAAAAGCGAAAGCAATAAAACCATTTTCATTAAAAGGGGAGAGGGAAATTCTATAAATCAGATTAACGTTCGCCCCCATCACAATGAGTCATTAAGATTTCATTCCGGCTTCTCTGTCTTTCCCCCCCCCCCCCCCCCCCGGCTAATTGATATTAAAACACCCCTTCGATTCACAAATGGAAAACGGCAACCCGGCTTACTGGTCTACCCAAACCAAGACACCTCCCGACGCAGGCAGCTCGGGGGTACGGGGCCAGACAAAGGCAGCGGGGTTTCCTCGGGGTCCCTTAAATACAAGTCCCCAGCCGGCAGCCAACATATTTTCTTAGCAAGGGGAAAAATATCTCACCGCATGTTCAATTAGTAGCTGTTTGGTTTTCGGATTGTTTGTTTAGTGTGAGCGCGCTCGTGCGTGCATGCGTGCGTGTGTGTGTGCGTGCGTGTGTATGTGTGTGTGTGTGTGTGTGTGTGTGCTTCGCCCTTAAATAATAAAAGTCAATCAATCACGAGGGAATGATGACTCTAAACTCACCCAGAGACGAGCAGGCGCAGATTCGGCGGCCAGGATGCCAATCGCTGCAAGAAAGGAGACGTTCCACTCAATTGCTGGACGTTCAGGGCCAGGCGGTCCACAGCGTCCATCAGCAGCTGAGAATTCCAAAATGAAGGGTCAACTCCAGGGCCCTGTGACTCAGCTTTACGTGTTCAAGGTCATGCAGAGAGTCGGAACGGCTGTTGGGAACAGAGACACTCAGCTGCTGCAGACACAAGGGGTTCCCTAACTTGTGGGTACCAGGGACCCTGGCAGCACAGCCCCCCAGTTCATCTCAAGGTGCGTCCTGTGGGTCACGGCGCCAAACTCAGATGCCTGCAGGTTAGGTTGGCCACACAAAGGGGGGACAGGGGCCCCAGGTAACTAGCTCACATAGCTTGTCCTCTAAATTCCCAGCAGGACTCGCTGCATGCTGTGCAAACGACAAAAGCAAGGTATACATACATGCACACAAGCCTCCCTGGGACTCCATGTACATGCCCGTGTGCGTGATTGGCCCACAGTCCACCAGCTTCCGAGAACCCCCTCCTGCAAGTGCTGGGCCAGCGCCATGCCCCCTCCCGTGGTGGTATCTCCTCCTACCCTGAGCCTACCGCCTCCACCCATGGCCATTGGGGATTGCCATCTCTGGGCCAGGACATGCCAGGTGCCCAGGCTGGGGGCAGATGAGAGGTTCGCTCCTACCAGGGCACCACCAGAACGCACGTGGGCACTGCCAGCCCGTGGCTGAGTTTAGCCTCCTTTCTAGTGTCACAGTCAGCGGTCGGCAAACTCATCAGTCCACAGAGCCAAATGTCAACAGCACAACGATTGACATTTCTTTGGGGAGCCACATTTTTTTACACTTAAACTTCTTCTAATGCCACTTCTTCAAAACAAGACTCGCCCAGGACGTGGTATTTTTGTGGAAGAGCCACACTCACGGGGCCAAAGAGCCGCATGTGGCTCGCGAGCCGCAGTTTGCCGACCACTGGTCACAGTCAATGCAAACGTCCTTCTCTCCGGGAGCAGGGATATGTAAACCCCCACATGCTTTTTACTGTGGACAAAGGGACTCATTCCCAGTCCCCAGGAGGTAGCAGGGGGCATTGGGAGACCTAGGTAATCTGAAGCAATACCCGCTATTAATTCTTACTGGTCACATGACCTGGGAAAGCTAGTACTTAACTTCTGGGAGCATGTATTACTTCATCCGTAAGTTAAGTCAGGAATATACCATTGCATGTGCTTGGTCATAAGGAGCAAATGTAAAAGGACAGGACTCTGTGTACGGAGACAGGACACGCTAGACCAGGGGTGGGCAAACTTTTTGACTCGAGGGCCACCATGGGTTCTTACACTGGACCGGAGGGAGGGCCGGAACAAAAGCAGCCTGACCACGCTGGAACTCTCCTCTTGGGCTGCTGGTGAAGGAGCGGAGGGGAGAGCAAGAGAGCCCTCCGCTCTTCCGGCTCTGCGGGCCGGATAGAACAGCCGAACGGGCCGGATCTGGCCCGAGGACCGTAGTTTGCCCACGGCTGCGCTAGACTGTGTCTGTCCACTCTTCCGTTGGGATTTTCTCACAACCTGGCCCCAGCTCGGTCTTGCAGACCACGGGCTAAATTGCTTATTATTAACTCGGGGTCCCTGGGCTCCACGTCTACCCAATTTCCATGTGTAAAAAGACTCAGATTGGAAAATATATATCTTCATGACCACATTGTGCTGGATTGACTGACGAGTTTAAATTCTTTGTGCATTAACAGGGGATGAGGGCAATTATGTGGTTTGGCGTTCCTTGAACGTGAGCCAGACCTTGAGCTAGAACCTCCAACTTTTTGTGGAAGGACCCACTACAGGATGATGCGTTCAACACACACTCTATGCTCACACCACACTGCGATACTACTTTTGTAAACTGAGGCATAGAGGAGGTACGCTTCTTGCATCAAGAAAACGGCAGACTGGGGAGTCAAACTTGGCTCTCTTTGGCCTGCGCCCTTTTCCAGATAATGTTGCTTGCTTGGCAATAGGCTATAGCAGCCGTGGGCAAACTATGGCCCGCGGGCTGGATCGGGCCCATTTGGCTGTTCTATCCAGCCCTCAGAACCAAAAGAGCGGAGGGTTCTCTCGCTCTCCCCTCCTCTCCTTCACCAGCAGCCCAAGAGGAGAGTGCCAGCGTGGTCAGGTTGCTTTTGTTCCGACCCTCCGGTCCAGTTTAAGAACCCATGGTGGCCCTCGAGTCAAAAAGTTTGCCCACCCCTGGGCTAGTTAGGAGCTGCTGGCTCTGTTTCTCGAGAGACTCAGCAATGTAGCTCTCACAGCAGCTCTGGGTCTCTATGGACTGGTGTTTGGTTTTCTTTTTTGCTGTGTGTGCTAAAGATAATTTCATATCCCCCAAATGTCCCCAATCGGTGTGAAGAACAAGAAAATATTTCAAAATTCAATTTGGGGGGGACACAGACATGTTACTCATCTATGTAAATCTTGTTAAGGAGGGAAATACCTTAGGGCAGTGGTTGGCAAACTCATTAGTCTGCAGAGCCAAATACGGACAGGACCATGATTGAAATTTCTCTGGAGAGCCACATTTTTTCAACTTAAACTTCTTCTAACGCCGCTTCTTCGACATAAGACTCGCCCAGGCCTCGGTATTTCGTGGACGAGCCACACTCCAGGGGCCAGAGAGGCGCATGCGGCTCGCGAGCCGCAGTTTGCCGACCCCTGCCTTCGGGCTCCTGGGTCACAATACACTTTGCTTCCAATCCAGCTGTAGCATCGAGGTGATAGGGGGGTCCACTCACCTCCTCCTGTGGCTGATGCGTTTTCTGAGGGTGGGAGGAGCGCAGGCGCAGTTGTCACCGGCAGCTGGAGGCGAGGCAAGTGCTCTGAGTCTGTGGTTCAAGTTCGGAGTGGGGGGCCGGCTAGGCAAGGTCATCACCACGCTGGGAAGTCACAGGGGGCGCCGGAGCCACGCAAGGAGCCGGTAGCCAAGGTTCCTGAAGACAAAGCATCGGAGACAACCGCCATAAATCACCAGATCTTCAGACCAGACCTCTGATGACCCATGGATTTACAGGTGCTACTGTAATATGAGGTTCTAGCTATACTCGGATTACACAATGAATGGGTGGCACCTCCGAGGACGCCTTATGTCTCTCTTCCATTTCTTTGGTTCGCCAAGTGCCATTAGATTTCCCTACAGATATCTCTAGAATCCCTCCTCTTTCTTTCTTTTTTTTTTAAATATATTTTATTGATATTTTACAGAGAGAAAGGGAGAGAGATAGCTAGAAACGTCGATGAGAGAGAAACATCCATCAGCTGCCTTCTGCACGCCCCCTACCGGGGATGTGCCCGCAACCAATGTACATGCCCTTGACCGGAATCGAACCCGGGACCTTTCAGTCCACAGACCGATGCTCTATCCACTGAGGGACACCGGTTTCGGCTAGAATCCCTCCTCTTTCCTTCTTTCTCTCTGCCTCGGTGCTTGTCACAACTTACCCAGATCGCAGTGTCCTTACGACCAGACTGGCTAGTTCTGTGGCTCCCTACCTTCTCCCAGCACCTCCAACCCTCATCGTTTTATTCCTCTGCTGAGGGACCTGGGAGTATACAATCTACAGTCCCGTGTTGGTGTGGATGAGGATGATGCCTGGTTTTGTCGCGAGCCCTGGGGATTCAAGGAAGAGGAGGGTGGGGCTCTTTTCCGCCCAAAGAGCTCAACTCACTTTGGAGAATGAAACCAGCATCGTCTCTGCCATCCCTGTGAAATAACATCACATCCTTGTCTCGCGATATTAACCCCTGCTCTTGAATACGTTCTTGCTTCTGTGTGTACCCCTCTGCCTGGAAAACTATTCATTCTTCAATACCCAACTCAATATGCTACACATAACATTTTTTCTCAGCCGAGGCCGGTGTGGCTCAGTGGATAGAGCGTCGGTCTGTGGACTGAAGAGTCCCGGGTTCGATTCCGTCAAGGGCATGTACGTTGGTGGCGGGCACATCCCCAGTGGGGGGTGTGCAGGAGGCAGCTGATCGATGTTTCTCTCTCTTGACGTTTCTAGCTCTCTATCTCTCTCCCTTCCTCTCTGTAAAAATATCAATAAAAGATATATTTTTTAATTTTTTTCTCTCAATTCCCTAGACAGGATTTGTCTTGTGTGTTTCCCTAGAGTGCCTTGCATTTCTGTAATGATCCCCTTAAATGTAAAGATTTCCTTAAAAATCTCTCTTCCACTAGACTTCATCGCTTTTTCAAGTGCAAGAGCCTCATCTGCTTTGCCCAAGAGCTAACAGAGGACAGAAAGAGATGAGACATCAAAACATGGCCCGAAAAAAAAAATAATTTGTTAATTAATGTATAAACCCAGACAAGGGCTGGGAATTCGGGTTGCAATCTGATATAAAATAATCACACAAGCATCTGTATTTCACTTGGCGTAATGAAGATGGAACACCGGGGGCAACACCCAGCGTATTTGGCAGGTGAATGGGAGTGTCTCGGTGCTAGGAATGTAACAATTATATCTTTAAATCGCTTGAGGGGACTCTATCCACCGAGTGCATACCGTATTTGCCGGCGTATAAGACGATTTTTTGGCCCTGAAAAATATGCCTCCAAGTGGGGGGTAGTCTTATACGGCGAGTATATAACAAACTCTGTATTTTGAGTGGAAATGTGAGGGGGTCGTCTTATACGCCCAGTCGTCTTATACGCCGGCAAATACGGTATTTTCAGAACCAAAAAAATCTTCTTATATGCCGGCAAATACGGTAAATTATTTCCTCTAAAACATTTCAGTCATATTCCTAATTCTTATCCGTGAGGTCTGTTCCCGCCTCCTTAATCTCTTCTTTGACCTGGCCTTAACCTGATTGTATTAGGTGATTTTTTTTTTTCTCTAATTAAAGGCACATTTCGGGGAGATGGGAGGTGGATCGAGATCTCCAGCTCCTGACCCATCCTGAGAGTATCTCCTTCCCCCTCTTCTCTCCCCCCCCCCAACCCCCTTGGCTACCAGAGACCAAGAGAAAGTCGATAAACTGACAGCAAGGCAGGAATCCGAGGCATTGATCATCTCCTCGACGGGGAGCTGAGACAAAGCCACGGAAGTCGGCACCTCCCTCATTTAACTCTATCTGTGCTGGGACAGGTATCGCTCAATGGTTTCAGCTTAGAGGTTTGGAAGGCCATCTGATTTGACGCAGGGTGTCCCGGCTCTGCTGCCATCCTGGACCAGGCACTTTTCTGCCTGGAGAGGGTGGGCGGGGCCTGTCATGCCCACTGTAGGATGCTCAGCAGCATCCTTGGCCTCTACCTTGTAGACGCCAGTAGCAAGCCCCGGCGGTCACAACCTAAAAATGTCCCCACACACTGTCAAGTGTCCCCTTCGGTGGCAGGAAGGAGAAGAGGGAGCGAAGTCGACCCTCGTTGAAAATCGCTGATCAAACCAACGCCGTGAATAAAAATGCCTCTGCCTTCGTTATAGAAAGCTATCGTTTCAGCCGAAACCGGTGTGGCTCAGTGGACAGAGCGTCGGCCTGCGGACTGAAGGGTCCCAGGTTCGATTCCGGTCAAGGGCACGTGCCTCGGTTGGGGGCACATCCCCGGTGGGGGGCGTGCAGGAGGCAGCTGATGGATGATTCTCTCTCATCGATGTTTCTAACTCTCTATCCCTCTCTCTTCCTCTCTGTAAAAAAAAATTAATAACATATATATATATTTTTAAAAAGCTATCTTTTCAAATGCTTTACCCATGACCAAATGCAGAGGATTTTCATTCTGAGGCAGAGCCTGGGGCCTTATTTCCGGGGGGGGGGGGGGGGATGCCTTATCTTTCACTCAGAAGGAAACCTGTGAGTAGGTCTTATTTTCGGAGGATTCTTATTTTCGGGGAAATACGGTAAGTGTCCATGGACATGGTCGCTTAGAATGGGGCTGTGTCCGCACTGGTTCCCATAAGGACGGGACTGCGCTGGAGAACAAGCCCCCGTTCTGAGAGCATCAGCACTCTGCCGGGAGCTGGCCACGGTGCACACGCCACAACACACATGCTCTCTCCAGGTATGCGTGCCAGGCGCTCACAAGGGTCCCCGCCCATTGGTGCCCTTGTCCCCTGGTGAGGCCAGACCCCCGCCTATGGCACGGGTTGGGCCCTGGGGGGGGTCTCCCCCAGAGCGCCCCATCCTGCTCCCTTTCTCTTGCTCGGCAGCAAAATGCACCCCTCGTTTGGTGACATCGGCCCTAAAAATCCATTGAATGAATTAAAACAAGGCCCTGTGAGATCAAAACACCAGCCCGGGGTGTCTTCTTTGCTCTGATTGGCACAGATCAAAAGCTGCCCCCCCCTGGGGGAGGGGGGGTCTGAAGAGAGCCCCTCCCCCACCAGCACTACCCTGGGCTCCAAGGAGACCAGACCACCCCTGGGAACGGCAGGGTACTCTGGAAATGTCAGAGCGCGCCGCACGCCCCGCCGCCCCCAACCTTCCCCACGGCTGGTCTAGGCGATGCGTATTGATTTCAGACACTGTTTCATGGCGAAACGGAAAGCTAGCTCCTTTACAGCTTGTTGGGCCGGTTTCCTCACTCCCTGAGACCTGATCAGCCAGTCAAAGTGTCATTCTTTTAACAAGAAGACATGGAGCGCTCAGAGGAGGAGGAAAGAAGGGAGGAAGGGAGGGAGAAACGAAAGGCCCCCCCAGGCATCGCTAAGGACGGGATTAGAGCGGAATAGAGAAATCCACAAGGCCCGATGCCGCTATCTTTGGTATTTTTTGGGGGGGTCTGTTACTCTTTTGGGGAAAGTCGGCATGTATTGGACATTTATTACACATGATGGCAGGCTTGGGGGCGGGGAGAAGATAAATAAGGAAGCCTTTGACTCAGAGAAATCTGCAGCCCAGAAGGGAAACAGATATGAATATGAATGCCCACGAGGAAGCAAATCAAAGTGATGAGGAGATGAGCAGGGGATGTGGTTTGAGTTGCATTGATGCGGGGTGAGGAAGGGTTCTCAGGCCTCTCCCAGATGGGTTATTGATGGGAAAGAATATGAAGATCAAAAGGGACACTGCTGCCCGGCTGGTGTGGCTCAGTGGTTGAGCATCAACCTACGAACCAGTAGATTAATGATTCTCTCTCCCTCTTCCTTCTCTCTCTCCCTCTTCTACTCTCTCTAAAATAAATAAAAATATATATTTTTTAAAATGAGACAATGTTAATCTGCTATCTATTTGATAGTGAAATCCTACTATCCATTTTAAAAAGTTTGAATTTGAATTCATCATCAGGTAGATCAGTGGTCGGCAAACTCATTAGTCAGCAGAGCCAAAAATCAACAGTACAATGATTGAAATCTCTTTGGAGAGCCACATTTTTTAAAACTTAACCTTCTTGCCGAAGCCAGTGTGGCTCAGTGGATAGAGCGTCGGCCTGTGAACCAAAAGGTCCCGGGTTCGATTCCGGTCAAGAGCATGTGCCTTGGTTGCGGGCACATCTCCAGTAGGGGGTGTGCAAGAGGCAGCTGATGGATGACTCTCTCTCATTGATGTTTCTAACTCTCTATCCCTTTCTCTTTCTCTCTGTAAAAAAATCAATAAAATATAATAAAGAAAAAACTTTAAAAAAAAATAAAAGGAAACACCAAAAACTTTAAAAATAATAAAAAAATAAAAAATAAACTTAACCTTCTTCTAACGCCACTTCTTCCAAATGGACTCGCCCAGGCCGTGGTATTTGGTGGAAGAGCCACACTCAAGGGGCCAGGGAGCCGCGTGTGGCAGATCGACCCCGGAGGCAGATCATCTAGCTAAATATTCTCTATGCATTTAAAAACCCAACGAGCACCTGAATGATTGGGTTAACTTTTTTCAGTCCTGAATTTTGCGCCTGGCATAGTTCCGCAAACCGCCTTTTCACACAAAAAGGTACAGAAGGTGAGAATAAAGCAGGAATGTGCGCCCCGAGCAGGGAAAAACTGCCTGACCTTGAACGTGACCTTGAGGTTTCTCTCTTCCACCTCAGGGAGCCACAGGAAGGAGCAGCAAAGTCGGTGGTGGAAATAAAGTAACGCGGGTGTCCAAAGCGGCCTCAGCGCTATCTATTTTTAATGACCTCGGATGCGCTGGAAACCCAAGGAAGGAAAGTCAGATTTAAAAATAACCAGCGTACCTTGACGGGGTGCCATATTTCACAAAGTTGCTAAACTTCCCCGTATCGTGTTTCACCATTATCTTCGGGGTATTAGTGTCCCCCAGTGCTCAGGGATTAGCCAGAAACGCAGGCCTCTAAACCAGCCGTGGGCAAACTACGGCCCGCGGGCCGGATCCGGCCCGTCCGGCTGTTCTCTCCAGCCCGAGGAGCCGGAAGGGCGGAGGGTTCTCTTGCTCTCCCCTCCGCTCCTTCACCAGCAGCCCAAGAGGAGAGTGCCAGCGTGATCAGGTTGCTTTTGTTCCGGCCCTCCGGTCCAGTGTAAGAACCCATGGTGGCCCTCGAGTCAAAATGTTTGCCCACCCCTGCAAGCTAGATGATTAAATAAATTAAGTCAAACGCCAACCTCCATGTGTGTAGGAGAATCTCAGCCCATGTGTTAATGCATTTCTTTTTTTCTTTTTTTTATAATATATTTTATTGATATTTTACAGAGAGGAAGGGAGAGAGAGAGAGAGCTAGAAATGTCAATGAGAGAGAATCATCGACCAGCTGCCTCCTGCACACCCCCTACCGGGGATGTGCCCGCAACCAAGGTACATGCCCTTGACCGGAATCGAACCCGGGACCTTTCAGTCCGCAGACCGACGCTCTACCACTGAGCCAAACCGGCTTCGGCGTGTTACTGCGTTTCATTCATTCAGTCAACAAGACCTTACTGGACCCCTCATACTTGCCCGGAACTGAGCTGAGAATCTGGTATTCCAAGAGCCTACCATCCAAGTGGTCAGGTGAGGAATGTCTATTGGTCTGAAATTGTGAATAAACCTTCTCATCTTTCTTCATAAATGAAAAATAAATTAACAGTCACTCTGCTTCCATTTCTCTCTCATTCAGCCCATCAAACGATTGTTCATCCAATCAAGATCGAAGCATTTAACCCGTACCAGGCATTTTCCTATGCCTCCAGGGAATACCAAATTAAACAGAATACAGCGCAAGCATTCAAAGTGGGTCAGCCCGGCCGGTGTGGCTCAGTGGGTAGGTACTGACCTATGACCCAGGAGGTCACAGTTTGATTCGTGGCCAGGACACATGCCAGGGTTGCAGGTTCGATCCCCGGTGTGGGGCGTGCAGGAGGCAGCTGATGAATGATTCACTCTTATCCATTGATGTTTCTTCCTCTCTCCCTCTCTCTCCCTCTCTGAAATCAATTTAAAAAATCTTTTTTTTTTAAGTAGGTTATTTCTTAGACTCAGCCACAAATTACTTTTTGCGGGCAACGTTGTTTAATTGCTGCTCCATGTTCTCATCTACCGTGTTTCCCCAAAAATAAGACCTATGAAACATAATACATCCCCTAAAAATAAGACCTATGCCAAAACCGGTGTGGCTCAGTGATAGAGCATCGGTCTGCGGACTGAAAGGTCCCGGGTTCGATTCCAGTCAAGGGCATGTACATTGGTTTCGGGCACATCCCCGGTAGGGGGTGTGCAGGAGGCAGCTGATCGATGATTCTCTCTCATTGACGTTTCTAGCTCTCTATCTCTCTCCCTTCCTCTCTGTGAAATATCAATAAAATATATATTTTTAAAAATAATAAAAAATAAAAATAAGACCTAGTGCATCTTTGGGAGCAAAACTTAATATAAGACACTGTCTTATTTTCAGGGAAACAGGGTATTACATGTAAGCAGTGGCACTACCCCCACTGAACCCCCAGGCTGCTGGGGAATGTCCCGGATTTACACTTAAGAGGTCCAACTTTGGTTTGGGTTTTGCCGCTGACTGGCGAGGTGCTTTGGGTAAACCCCGTAACCTCACCGAGAGCTAGGTAATTCGCCTGCCAAGGGCGCCTCATTCCACCTGCCTCATAAATTTGTCCTGAATAGAGTCGGGCAGCGTGTTCTGTAAACCACAGCCACTTGTGGTAGCGCAGGGTGTTATTAATTAGGATCAAGGACGATCACACATGAGCTCCCTTAACCACAGTGCTTGGAGGAGCACTCGGCACATGTGACATTGAACTTCGAGGGCAGCCGGCCACGCCGCGTGCATGTTCCACTGTCAGCTTTAACCTCTGGGACATTTAGGACCCGGTCCTTGTATCATCGGCCGAGGACAAGTTGCCTTGCACGGGACACATACCCAGGGAAGCCTGGATGGTGTTAAGACTTAGAGCTGTGTGCCCAAGGGGGAGGGGGGGGGACCCGGGGAGCTGTGTACACCAGGGGAGCCGTGTACACCGGGGGAGCCGTGTGCACCGGGTGAGCCGTGTGCCCTGGGGAAGTGGTGGGACCTGGGGGGAGGGGATGGTGTGAACCAGAGGAGGAGCGGATTCTATTCGTGTGGTCCTGAGCCATCAGCTGTAGAACACTCTGTTGTATTTCCCTACAAAAACAGAGAGAGAGGGAGAGAGATAGAAACGTCAATGATGAGAAAGAACCACTTGCACGTCTCCTGCACGCCCCACACTGGGGATGGAGCCCGCAACCCGGGCCTGTGCCCTGACCGGGAATCGAACCGCGACCTCCTGGTTCATAGGTGGACGTTCAACCCCTGAGCCACGCGGGCTGGGGTTACTTTTACAGCTGTCCTGTAGTAGTCACGCTGCTTCAGGCCAAGATTTACATGTTTATTTTTGACTGGCCTAATCCAGATTGGGGGGGAGAAGAAAGAAAAAGAGACACACACAGATGGAGCGTTTACAAGTGGAATCTGCGGCTCATCTGGGGACACCTCCGAGGAGCACCCCGCCTTATTTCACTGCAAAGGGCAAGAAGGAGGGGGCGTTTCTGTTAGGCCTGGGGCGCCCATTGGGGCCGAGACGCAAGGCCCAGGAGAGAACATCTGGTTGGCGACCATGAAGACACACAACACCTGCAAACTCCCCGTGTGTTTACGCAGTGACCGCCTGTCTGTTATCCGCACACACACACACACACACACACACACAAAAATGTGTTTTGGGGGCTGGAAACGGGGGTGTGGGAGCCAAGAAAAGTCTGGTGTGATAACGCCGCCTGTTTACCTTGGAACCCGCCCCATCCTCGCCTGGGCGGGCCCCGCTGAGCCGAGCCAGCGCTGGAAGCGTTTGCTGCCCAGCGCCCGGGCTGCAGTATCGACAGCCTTGGAGCTGGAGAGGGGGGAGAGGGGGTTTGGGGGTGCAGAGTGTGCATCAGGACTTGCGGGTGTTCGGGATGCAGCTCCGATGTGGCCGATCCCCCCGGCGATGGGTTTCTGGCAGGCTTTCCCTGTCTGCATCGCTGGAAGGAGGCGCGCGTATCAAAAACAACCCCAAAACAGACCGTTTTTTAACACCCACACTTACAGGAAACTTTCCCCCGGGGGGTGAGAGCGCTGCGAGCCGAACCAGACGGCCGGCTGTGCGCGGTCCTGCTCTTGGCAGCTCCTCGGAGCTCCGGTGCTCGTGTCCTTTGGAGAACTCTGATTCTGCAATGGGGCCTCTCTCGTGGAGGCCTCGCCGAGGGCAGCTGACAGTGCTCCCGGCAGGAGAGTTTCCACCCCGGGCAAACCGCTGGCTGCCGGGCGAGACTCGAACCCCGAGCCATTCCCCGTCACCACCCGGAGTCAGAACAACGGCAAGAGTGCCGAGGACGGTGGGCGCGCTGGCGTGGGGACAACTTGAAGGCTCATAAGACACATGGGAATGCCGAAACCGGTGTGGCTCAGTGGTAGAGCATCGGTCTGCGGGCTGAAGGGTCCCGGGTTCGATTCCGGTCAAGGGCATGTACCTTGGTTGCGGGCATATCCCCAGTGGGGGGTATGCAAGAGGCAGCTGGTTGATGTTTCTCTCTCATTGACGTTTCTAGCTCTCTCTCTCTCTCTCCCTTCCTCTCTGTAAAATATCAATAAAATATAAAATAAAGAAGAAGACGAGGGAAGAAGCATGTGGCAAAACAACAGATTTTTCCATTTACTGGAGTCCTGCTTAAGGCCGGGCTGGACGATTAGCACTTGGCACTGGCTAATAATGCAGATTTTTTTCACCGGACGGGGTTACACACATGTTGGTATATATGCGATCTGATATGCATGCCGTTTTGTTGTATTGACAAGCTTCAAAGCTTCACATGTCACATTTTCTGAAGGTGTTAACCTCATAGATATTTTTGTGCTTCGAAATGTCGAATTTCGGGCCAAGTAAAGAGCATTTGTGGGACGTTTAAATTCATTATTTTTGAAGTAATAAGCTTCCCAAAGTATACGATCACTTTGGGCAGCACTTTGCTTCAAAACGAATTAAAACTCCCTGCAAATGCTCTTTGTCTGGCAAGAAATTTGACATTTTTCAAGCATAAAAATATCTATGAGGTTAACACCTTCAGAAAATTTGACTTAGGAAGATGCGAAGCTTGCTGTCAATACAACAAAATAGCAGACATGTCAAATCGCACATATGTCAACATATGTGTAACCCCATCTAGTGAAAAAAAAATCGACATTATTAACCGGCACACCTGATAATTCTCCTAACAGCTCTATTCTTCTTATTTCATAAGCTAGGGGAAAGAAGACGTAGGGAGGGTAAGCAATTCTCCAAGGGTTGTAACTCCGGAGAGTCTAAGGTTTCAAACCGGAATTTCTGGCTTTCTCCCACTACATCATGTGACCTGCGAAAGGCTGACATGCATGTATATTCCTTTTGCCTCCAAATGTTATGCAAGAAGACTCAGCGTGGTGCTGGGTGGCTCGTCTGCTTCTGATGGCTGAGCCTAGTCCAGGGGTGGGCAAACTTTCTGACTCGAGGGCCACCATGGGTTCTTACACTGGACCGGAGGGCCGGAACAAAAGCAGCCTGACCGTGCTGGCACTCTCCTCTTGGGCTGCTGGGGAAGGAGCGGAGGGGAGAGCAAGAGAACCCTCCTCTGCTCTTCCGGCTCCGCGGGCCGGATAGAACAGCCGAACGGGCTGGATCCGGCCCGCGGGCCGTAGTTTGCCCACGGCTGGCCTAGTTTCTATTCAGTAGCACTGCCAGTCTAGCGAGGGATGGCCGGAGACTGCGGTCACTCACCAACGACCAATGATTCCATCAATCATGCCTTTAAGTTTTATTATTTTTAACATATTTTTATTGATTTCAGAGAGGAAGGGAGAGGGAGAGAAAGATAGAAACATCAGCTCCCAGCTGGCGTGGGAGAATGGCTTGGTGATTACAAAAACACACACGTCGTAATGCAGGATCTCAATGAACCTTGTCATCATGGATCCCGGGATGTGCATACAATTGTGCCCAAATGACAGATGGGAGCACCGAGGCTCAGAGAGCGGAAGACATCTGCCGGAAGTCCCACAAGGCCCTGGGGCACAAAGGGATGCTGACGAGTGGGGAGGAGAATGAAGAAACCTATCGGGCAGGGATTTCATAGAATTTGCAGGAAGCAAACCCAAGTATTTGCATGAGCCACTATTTGATAATGGGATTCTGTAACTTCCTATGATTAAAAAAAAAAAATCAAAGGTTTAGAAAATTAAAGCTGAATGCATTAGCTTGAAAACCCTAACCCAGAGGTTAATGCAAACATAGAGTCGCAAATGAGAATGCCCAGAAGGTGTTTTTTCCAATTTTCTGAACCTGAGTCCACCTCGGCCTCGCTGCCATCATCCCTCAGATTTCACCCACAACTGCATGCCATCTGTACCGAGAAATTCCATCACACTCTATCAATTTGATTATGAACTTGAAATGGCTGAGGGGTGAGAAGAAAGAGGCAGGAAGAGAAAAGATAGTTCGCGTGGGCAAGGCTGAGGCCCTGGATTTATGGTCTTTGGGGATGATGCCAGCCCGGCCAGGATGGCTCAGTGGTTGTGCATCGACCTATGAACCAAGAGGTCATGATTCGATGTCCAGGTCAGGGCACATGTCCCGGATGTGGGCTCAGTTCTTGGTGTGGGGCGTGCCGGAGGCAGCCAATCAGTGATTCTCATCATTGATGCTTCTCTCTCTCCCTCTCCCTTTCTCTCTGAAATAATAATATATTTTAAAAAGCAGCAGCCGCCGCCCCCAATCTAAAATGTTGCTGCTCTGGAACCATGTCCTCTGACTGGGGGGCCAGCAAGTCATGGGCAAAATGGCCTTTCAGGTGGGAGACATCCCCTGCTCTGTTTTCTCCACTAGGGCAGTGGTCGGCAAACTCATGAGTCCACAGAGCCAAATGTCAACAGTACGAGGACTGAAATTTCCTTTGAGAGCCACATTTTTTAAGCTACTTCTAACGCCCCTTCTTCCACATAGACTCGCCCAGGCCATGGTATTTTGTGGAAGAGCCACACTCAAGGGGCCAAAGAGCCGCGTGTGGCTCTCGAGCCGCGGTTTGCCGACCACGGCGCTAGGGAAACCAGTCCATACACAGCCCTTACCGACGACGCACAGCCCGGCGGCATTCAGCGCCTGTGCCAAGTTCTCGGTGAATGTCATTAGCGGCCCATCTGCCCCAGCCCGGGAGCTCCCGGCAGCTTTGCAATTTAAAAAAAAAAAAAAAAAAAATTTAAGCTTGGGCCAAGACGGTGTGGCTCAGTGGTAGAGTGTCGGCCTGCGGACTGAAAGGTCCCGGGTTCGATTCCGGTCAAGGGCATGTACCTTGGTTGCGGGCACATCCCCAGTAGGGGGCGTGCAAGAGGCAGCTGGTCGATGACTCTCTCTCATCGATGTTTCTAGCTCTCTATCCTTCTCTCTTCCTCTCTGTAAAAAATCAATAAAATATATTTTTTTAAAAAATTAAGCTTGGGCCTGTGTTTGGCTGAACCCTGTTTCACTGTGTGGCGTTGGCCCAGTCGAGTGACCTGCATGTGTCCTGATAAGTCAAAGCAGCTGGAAATTGAGTAAGAAACATGGCCCTCGCTGGAAAACAGATGCTGCAGAGGAGCTGGACATTTTTCCTTCTGCAAATAAACTGGGGCGCAGGGCAGGGGGGAGCGGGGAGTGGTTTCGCACGGTCAAGCTGAGGCCCAGAGCGGGTCTACTGGCACCTCTCTTTCCAGCCTGGCCACCAGACGTAAGCCTCCTGTGGCCCGAGTGGCGCCCGCTCCACGGGCACGGAGCAAAGCTCTGCCAACCCCACTGTCCCAGGCGGCCTCCCGTTAGACAACTTGACCTTGAAGTGAAGGTCTGCGGGGATCAAGATTGTTAAACTATCGCCTCATCCGAGATGCAGTGGGTGCCTACTGCAAACTGCGAGTCCGGTGGCCAGCAGGGTCACTGCTCCCTGGCATCCGATTACTTGTTTACTAGATTACTAGTTTGCTAGATTACTAGTTTACTAGATTACTAGTTTACTAGTGATTACCTGTTTACTAGAATGGAAGCGACTTTAGTTGACTGCATTCGCTGTTTGGCCACAGTGATGGAGACCATCCAGTAACGGGTCTGTTTTCTCCGGGCTGGAAAGCTGCAAGATTGAGCGTCGTGGTGAAGGTGCACAGGGAAGCTTCTAGAATGCTTATTGAGCAACTGCTCCGGTCGGTCCTTCAGGAGAACACCTCCTACCAGCTGTTCCTGGAGGGACAGGGTGAACTGCGGGGCAGATGCTCCTGGCAACACGGTCACAGACCCTGCGGGAGTGGCGGTCACAGCGCTTGCCCCTGGGCTGCAGAGACTGGACTGGGCTTGATAAATAAATGAGTGCACCAAAACCGGTGTGGCTCAGTGGATAGAGCGTTGGCCTGCGGAATTGAAAGGTCCCGGGTTCGATTCCGGTCAAGGGCATGTACCTCGGTTGCGGGCACATCCCCAGTAGGGGGCGTGCAGGAGGCAGCTGATCGATGCTTCTCTCTCATCGATGTTTCTAACTCTCTATCCCTCTCTCTTCCTCTCTGTAAAAAATCAATAAAATATATATTTTTTAAAATAAGTAAATAAATGAGTGGACTTGATAATGCAAAGAAACACTCTTTTCCTCCGGTCTTGGGGTTCGCTCCTTCTCCCCTCTCTGGCTCAGGGAAGAATCAGCAAGAAAAACACATTGTTATTCGAAGCCCATCCTCTTTCATTCTTTCTTTTCCTCTTCTTTCTTTTCTTCCTTTCTTTTTCTTTCTTTCTTTCTTTCTTTCTTTCTTTCTTTCTTTCTTTGTCTTTCTTCCTCTTTCTCTTTCTTTCTTTCTTTCTTTCTTTCTTTTTCTTTCTTCCTCTTTCTCTCTTTCTTTCTTTCTTTTCTTTCTTCTAAAGTATATTTTTTTGATTTGAGAAAGAGAGAGGAAGGGAGGGCGATAGAAACATCAATGGGCCATCTCCCCAAGCACCCGTCCATCCCTTTCTGAGTTCACGGAGAACAGGAAATCGGGCAAGTTTCTCCTGGGGAGAGGGAGGGGCTAACCACGCCGCCTGTGGATTCCCAAGAGCCCTGGCTGACTCAAACACTCGGGTTGGGGCCCTTTGTCTTGCCAGCTCCCCAACCCTCCCCCGCGGCTCCCTCCCCCCGCAGCCTCCTGCCACTCAAATAACCAAAACGCTCTTTTTCTGCGGCTGGGAATCTGAGCTCCACCGGCGACCTCGCCCGCGCCCCCGCCCGCACCGCACCGCTGCTCAGGTCTAAGCTTGCTTCGCCCACAATGGGCCCAAGTGCCATGTGGGCAGGGGCTGTGTGCTCTGTCAGTCAGCCGTGCCCTGGCCCCAGCGCCCAGCGGGCACCTGGATCAGAGCAGGCACTCAGGAGGCATCCTGGGAAGCATGAAAGTCGTATGATGTTCTCTGTGGCTCCCAGATCGCTTTGATGCGTTGCGGGCCAAGCGGAAGTAGCCCGATGCCCGGTGTGTGCGTTTGCCAACGTCGTCGCTGCGACTGCCGTTTCCCAATTGACTGTGAAAAAGGCGGCAGCTCCCGTGACCGCCGAGAAAGGGAGAGCGAGCCCGGTGGCTGAGTTACTGCTCCCTTCATCATCCTCTTTCCTGAAGGTGGGGGTTCCGCTTGGACCGGCTCTGACTCATTCATCTTCCTTACAGATCGTATCTCCTAATTAAAAAAAAAAAAAAACAATCCACGTTTCCGAACTTCTTTTATCCGGTCACCTGTTTCTTTTTTATTTATTTATTTATTTTTTCCCCTCTGATTCTATTATATGCACCAGTTGATATTGTTCTCGGCGTTCACCTTAGACCAGCGGTCGGCAAACCGGGGCTCGAGAGCCACATTCGGCTCTTTGGCCCCTTGAGTGTGGCTCGTCCACAAAATACCACGGCCTGGGCGAGTCTATGTTGAAGAAGTGGCGTTAGAAGAAGTTTAAGTTTAAAAAGTTTGGCTCTCAAAAGAAATCTCAATCGTCGTACTGTGTACATTTGGCTCTGCTGACTAATGGGTTTGCCGACCCCTGCTTTAGACCGAACCAATAAGCATGAACAGAGGTCTGACTTAAACGCAGCCTCACTTTTGAGAGATAAGATGCCACAGTGCTGTATTCGCTTCTAGATGCTCGAACAGAGAGACATTCACTCTGACGAAAGCTGGTTTTCCAGAACTTTGTTTTTTAGGAAAATGAAAAAGGGAGGGGGGGGTGGGGAGCTTCCTTTCAAAACTCTGCATGTCTATGTTGAGACTTGGGAAAGGTGTTTTTATCAACACTTTTCCGTTCTTTCCGCGTGGGTTCAAGTTCAGGTGATGAAGGCATCAGCGGGAGGGATGATGGAGGTTCCAGATCGCCCTGTCCTAGAAAGCAGCCCGGAGAGGCAGGCAGGCAGGGTCTGAGCGCTCCGTGTGTGTGTGTGTGTGTGTGTGTGTGTGTGTGTGTGTGTGGCTGCCCTGAGCTGGCCTGGAGGGCGGGCGGAGATTGCATTATGGAAACATCTAAGGCTTCGGGCTCTACCGCAGTCCTTTCGCTGGAATGATGAGTGCAAGCGAGCAGCCTTCTACCCAATGGCCAGAGACAGACTCACAGGCAATCCGAAATGCTGGACGATCGGCTTTTATGTATGTCTCGGGATTCGGGGCAAAGGGACTGACCCAGCAATCCTGGTCTCCTTCGGTTGGCCACCGAGTTCAAGCATGTCTGGGAGAAATGGCGGTCCTAATGACAGCCCCCCTCCCGTCTGAAAGGGGGAGAGAAAAGTTCATCTTTCTCTGCATGGGTCACCCCACCTCCACTCTCTGGGCAATTATTTCCTCGTTATGGCCTCCTTGGAAGGATAACCTTGCTGCTAAACAAAACCAGCGGGGCAATCCCATTTATTTCAAGCTTCTCTCGGAATCCGGACTCCATGGTAACCCTACACCTCCTGCCGCTGACCTCCTGGGAAGGAAATTGGTGTCCTGGGCGGAGGGAGGAAGTGAATTATCCCCCCGGGGTCCCGGGTCACACAGGCTGACATTCCGCTCTGCTTAGGGGCAAAATGGTTCCTTGTTTCTGTGAGTTTGCTGTTCACACCCGTGGGCAGTGGTTTCGCTGACCTCCAAGGGCAGTGGCGAGACTGTCTGTTGAAGAGAAAGGGGTTGTTTCAAATGTGTTTAAATCGTGGTCAAGAGATGGCTGGCTTGCTGCTGATTGCCTACAACTCTGCTGCAGCGTAGGGCCTCAAGATTTCATCAAGATGTCTGCCCGAATATGCTCCATGGATTTGAGACAGGTCTCCTTCCATCAGCTCCCCGGCCGAGGGAAAATAGAAATAAAGGGATGAACTTTAAGGAATGAGCACTGGCATTGCTTCACAGGGTAGGCTTTCATTCCTGCAGCTGACAACTTTTTAAAAAATCTATTTTATTGATTTTTTTCACAGAGAGGAAGGGAGAGGGAGAGTTGGAAACATCGATGAGAGAGAAACATCCATCAGCTGCTTCCTGCACACCCCCTACTGGGGATGCGCCCGAAACTAGGGTACGTGCCCTTGACTGGAATCGAACCTGGGACCCTTCAGTCCGCAGGCTGACGCTCTATCCACTGAGCCACACCGGTTAGGGCCAGATGACAACTTTTTAAATGCTGGGCAAGTTACTCTCCCCAGGTGCTTGTAATTAGTACACGTGCGCACGTGCGTGTGCACACACACACACACACACACACACACACACACGTAAAATAAACGGTCTCAAGCATCCATCGAAAGAGACCTGTTTGCGGTGATTCCTTTTCAGAATACAAGAAGTAAGTCACACTGCAAATACTGGGTACTAGCTTTCGTTTTAGGGCGAGGAAAATGCTCTCAAGTGGCGTGTTCACGGCCCCGTGGGTGTGCCAACAGCACGGCGTGTGGACGGTACGCCTGGAATGAATTAGAGTGTACGAACCACATCTCAATAAAGCTGTTCTCATCACAAAAGGAGTTGTTAAGTCATGATGACAGCTTATCATGCAATTGATTACTTTCTAGAGTTAAGCAATAGGAACAGAGCCACCTTCGTAATGTTAGGGAGAAAGCCCCAGACATCCTTGCGCTAACCTCACTGCTGCTTCACCCTCTCCCAAAGCATAATCTTAATCCACCAGCCTGCAATTGGCTGGTCAAGCCACTAGTGGGTAAAGGAAAGGGGTGGCTGTCCCTTTAAGAAACAGCTGCTCAAAACCCAGGCACTGACACATACGCCGTGACGCACGCTGCTCCTTTCCAAGGATGCTACTGACTCATCCACAGCAAGGCAACCGTTCAACTGTTTTCCTGGCCATTTTGGAGTTCATACTGACGCGGCCATGTTCTGTATCCCAACCGTCCTGACAGATGCTATTGCAGTGGATTTGTAGGACCATTTATTATCTCTCTGTATCTCAGTTTCCTCACATGCAAAATGGTACCAACGGTACCTTTCTCGGAAGGCGATTGTGAGAATGCAATAAAACACGCAAAGCGTCTCGTAGGGGGTCCGACGCATCGGGGCTGTGCAGAAACAGCTGCATATGAGGAAGATTAAGAGGACCATAAGCGACAGGTGGTCTGAGCGGTGAGTTTGATGGGGAAGCCACATGCTGGCCAATCAGAGCGGGTTCTGTCAGGACAGCTCCCACTGAGGCAGAGTAGCGGATTCTGCGGATGCCTCAGCCCTTACAGAAATGTCTTTTTCAGGAAAAATCATCCTGCTGGCTTGAAAAATCATCCTGTTATTTGTCGCTGCCGGGAAGTGACTACAATGGCCCAAAGCTTGTGTCCATTCCATCTGCCTTAGCACGAATTTATTTTTTAATCCTCAGATGATGGCTCTTTGTTTTTTTATCCTATCGAATAATCAATCTGTGGACATGGTGGGATCCCAGTCTCCCGAAGACGGAAGCGGGATGGATCAGGCACTCGAGAAGGGTGTTCGCCGGGTTTCCACGCCGCCTCGGCTAATTACCGTTAAGCACCGATTTGCATTTAATCACAGCTTGACACGTCTCGCTCCAAAGGTGGCGGGTGCTAATTACAGGGTATTTAGCCCAATGCGCCTTTCAGAGCAAAGGATCTTTGCACTTTTTAATTAAAGACTCAAAAAAAAGGTGGCTGAAATGCGGAATGTGGCGTTTTCAAGGGATCAGCAAACGCTCCCTCATGCTCCAGAAATCACGTGACCTTGGCCGCCCCAAGTGGACCAATCACAGTCGTGACGGAAGGGAAGCCATCACACGGGGCCTCTGGCAAGACGCTGGCAATGAATGACTGGGTCCCCCCCTATCCCCAGTGTCTCTTCCGATCCAGGTACCTCAAAGGCACTGGAGAGCTGGAAATAAAACAATAGATTTCACACCACTTCGTGACTCACTCTCCTTAACCCTTTCATGAACCAAGGTGGATCAAAATTAATAACGTGCTTTAGAGAAGACACAGCTCTTTCTTAGCACTCACCACCTACGATCCCACACTATTTCTCTGTTAATCCATTTGCCTTTCACCACTGTGGTCCCAAGCCAAGTGGTGGGATATGGAGTGAAGTCAGCCACTGTGGCGATCGTAAGCATAATTGGGGGGGGGGGGGGGGTGTGTGCAGGAACCTCATTCTGAGGTGTGATTCCTTGTTCTCCCCAAAACAGGAGGATTTGCTTGGCGCGTTGGCATCCTAAAGGTTGCCGGCTGCCCTCAGAGAGGAAACACAGTCCTGAGGGTCAGCAGACAGACAGACTCGCGTCGGCTCACTGTCTCTGCCATACGTTGACCTTCAGTTCTCAGCAATTACGCTGCCTTCCATCAACGCTGAACCATGCACTGGGCAACACTCAGTATCACTCTAACATGTCTGCTCTTTGCAAAATATCCCGGGTATCATGTAGTCCCCATTTTATTTTTATTTTTATTTTTATTTGTTTTATATATTTTATTGATTTTTTACAGAGAGAAAGGGAGAGGAAGAGTTAGGAACAACGATGAGAGAAAAACATTGATCAGCTGCCTCCTGCACACCCCCTACTGGGGATGTGCCCACAACCAAGGCACATGCCCCCGACGGCGATTGAACCCGGGACCCTTCGGTCCGCAGGCCGACGCTCTATCCACTGAGCCACACCGGCCAGGGCATTTAAGGATTCAGAAACGGAACCTCCAAGAGACGACATAACTTGCCAAGGTCACATGTTTAAAAGCTGAATGAGCCGCATTTCCATTACGACCAGCTTCCGTGCAAAATTCTATGCAGATCCACAGCCTCCTTTATCATGCTGCCTGTTCATGGAGAAACATCCACGGGGTAGGGGGCGGGGGGAGAATGGGAGGAGCCAGAGGAGCCCGCGTGGTCCTCTGGGGCCGGGGCCTGTGAAAGTGACCCCCAGATGTGGGCCTGGCCGGCATGCACCCCGCCCCCCGACCCCGTGTGTGGCCTAAACTAACGGTGTCAGCACCCCATCGTGCAGGCTCGCGGGCTTTTAAATGGCGTTCTTCTGCAGTGTACACACACGAACCCCCTTCTCCAAGGTGGCCGGGCCAGACAGGCCGCCCCGGGTAAAACTGCGCTGCCTCTAGTTCCTCTTAATGCAGAATTCATTCCGTCTCTCTCTCCATGAAAGATAAACCAGTACCTGCCTTTGACAGCTGTTTCCTCTGGGGTCACCCCTGCTCTCGGCCCAGCTACTCTTTCTTTGGGGGACTGGAGCGCTGTAACGTTAGTCCTATCGGTTTCATTCAATCCTTCCCGGGGAGTCGCCAGCGACCGGGGGAAGACAGCCAAGCCGAATGCCCTTAACCGTTTATGCTCTGTCCAAGCCAGGGAGGGTGGGAGAAGACACGAGGGAGCAAGGCTCCAAAAAAAAATAAAAATAAAAATTAGCGCCGAGTCTGGGCAAAGTTAGACGAGGAGGAGGGTGTGTGTGTGTGGCGGGAAGGTTCAGATCAACTTCTACCAAAGCCCACCCACGCCATTGCGGGGCCAGTGGGCCACGCCGGGGCCACAAATGTGGCTTGCAGCTGTGGGCACGCCGCGACCAGGAGCGCCTGGCAGATTACCCGCCAGTCAGGGCCAGTCCCTGTACCTTTCTGAAGCTCAGGTTGGCCAATTTCCCCGCCAAAGGGCCTCGCCGGAAGTCAGGCCCACGTGAGCGGTGGAAGGATGCCTTCCCCGCGGGCCGCTGGGCCGGTCCTGGGGAAAAGGGACTGGGTTTGGGGGACAATTCGGGGACAGGCCCGAAAGGCAGATCCGCGGATCGCCAGTTTCCGGGTGAGCGATCTGGGCTTCGTGGGGGTTTCTGGGAACTTGCCAAGGCCCACGCTGCTCCGAGGAAAAGAAGGCAATATTCAGGAGGTACCTGAGATGAGGGGTTCTCAGTCTGGGGTGACAGTGGCCCCCAGGGGGGGACTTTGGGGACGCCTGGAAAATGTTTTGGTTGCCGCAGTTGGGGTGCCGTCCCTGGGGGGAGAGACCAGGGGTGCTACAATACTACACAGGACAGAAACCCCGGAAAAGAGAGTCGTCCGCCCCCCCCCCCCCGAGTGGAAACGGATGCCCAGCTCGGCTTGGGCTGACTCGGAGCCCACGCACGAGGGCTGGGGAGGCGCAGAAGGGGACCATAAAAATTGCTCCGAGTAACTGTGAACGTGACACGTGACTCGTATCACTCTCGGTTCTAACTGGGTGGCGCGCCTCGGGGCCTCCCCGACGTAACGGGACGCCCGGGGGGAAGAGCGGTTCCCGTGCATCATTATAACGGTTTTGTCCAGCGGAAGCCACGTGGCCCAATCCCTCGAGATCTCCTCCCCAAGTTCGTCCGTCCTGAGCCTGAACTGAATGCACTGAACGCGAAGGGGGTGTTTCTTTAAAATAGGAACGAAAACCAAAAATTACAACAAAAAAAAAAAGGAAAAGAAAGAAATTCCCTGCAAGAAAAACACTGCGAGTGTGGCCCGAGAGCCCGCATCCAGAACCTCCCCGAACCTCTGCCTCCTCGACCCTCCGTCTGGCGGGGAGGCAGCATCTCCATTTTTTTTTTTCCACGGGCCTCCTCCCCACGCAGACCCGCCATCTCCCCGCCAGGCCTGGGCTGGACTGTGCCTTCTCTCTGGAAGGTTCCCCCCCAGGCTGCCCTGACCCCCTTCCCGGGGGCGATGGGCATCCCCCCGGGGGTGTGCTCACAGCCCCGGGGGGGTGCCCGCGGCGGTGCCCGCTCGCTCCCTGCCTGGCGCGTCTTGCCTCAAGCACAGAGGCCTCCCGGACACGAGTGTCCCCAGCACGCGTGGACGACAGCGCTCCTCCGTCAGATGAGCGAGTAGAGGCTGGGCCACGGGGTTGTATCCCGAATATTTTCAGATACTCCCTGCGAGCGAGCCAGCCAGCCTCGGCGTCACGTCGAGGCGTTCCCAAACTCGCGACCTCGTGTGTGTGTGTGTGTGTGTGTGTGTGTGTGTGACTTCACGCGTCTAGACCTCCGTTTCCCTATCTGCAAAATGGGGGCGCGGGGTGCCTGCGTGACAGCATAACGGTGGGGATCAGTGGGCACCAGGCCGGAAGGAAAACATGCCGCTAGAACAAATGATGCCTCCTTTTTGGGGGGCAACTTGGATGCATATATGCACAGCCCGTGGCCACAGACAGCCTGGGCGGAGGGGGGGACGTGGAGGGAAAATAGGCAACATCTGTAATAATGTCAACAATAAAAAATAAACTTTAAAATAAAAAACCACAGAGGTATTCCAGAGCTATGTTGCTTTCGTTCCACAAAAGCCAGTAGAGAGCTAGACGGATTCATCGAGAATTCCGCAGCCCCTCGTCTTCTTGGCCCCCAAGGAGAGAGAGTTTGAAATGGGGGGTGTATCCCGCCCCCCCATCACCCCCAAAACACTGCGGGTTGAAGGGAAGAGAAGGCCCCGCGAATTTTCCAGAAGCGGCAGGGCAGACTTTAGCATCAGCCATCAGGTGAGCGGAAGCACATGCCGCGGATACGGGCACCGTCTGTCTTAAAAGACGCGGAACTTGCTTTTTTTAAAAAAAAAGGGGGGCGCTCCCCGTTTTCCGGGGGGGGGTGGGGGGGAAAGCGATCACCGTCTCTCTGCAGGCAATGGCTTGCGGCAAAGCTACAAGATGCATGCTCTTGCTGGGGTCACCCAGCCAATGCGTTTGTCCTCCCCCCCCCACCGCCCCTGCTACCCCCCTCGGGCCGCCCCGCCCCCGGGCTCACTGGGGACCACCTTCTCCGGTATCCACTGCCGGCTTCTCATTAGCGCTCCGGGGAGGCAGGGAGATGTAACCAGACCCGTGGGCGATGCTATCAGCTGCCCCCGGTGACTGGCACTTGGACTAAAAGCCTCCTCGGGCTCCCGCTCTGTGATTGAGTTTCCCTCCCCCCCCCCCCGCCCCCCAGTCCCTCCCTCGTGCGTGCCAAAGGGCTAGGCGCTCAGCCCAGCACCTGCCAACGTGAAGGGTCTGCTTGTCTGGACTCAAAAGCCTCTCCCGGTTGAGCAGGCCGGGAGCCGAGGCCGGGGGGGACTCGTAGGTAATTCCATTTCCTCGGTCCCCGGGATCGGGGGGAAGAAGAGGAGGGGAAGACATAACGGTGCCGCCTCGATGTCCCCCGAGACACAGCTGGGCAGGGATCAGGGAGTCTGAATGAAGCGAGTGGCTGAGCAGACACAGTGCAGCGTGGCCACGAGGCTGTGGGGGGGAGACAGGGCTGTCAGAGGAGCCGAGACCCCAACTGTAGGTTCCCACAGACCCAGGGGAGCCCCATAATGCTGACAACCAACAGGCAAAGGAACGGGGGCGGGGGGGGGGGGAAGAGGTCTATTGGACAGAGCAAAACTCTGCTCGCAACCTTCACACACGAGTCAAGAGAAGCTCTGGCTTCCCGTGGAGTGTGCTTTTCACCGTGTCCCTCTAGTCGCCTTAGGCCAATGGGGTCACTAAAAACACAAAATGGCTTCTTAGGGTCCAGTCACTGCACCCCCGTGACCAGAGACGGCTCGGCTGCGATGCCACCGAATCCCAGCAGCAACCCTGGCCAGCTCGGGAGCCCACGTGTCTTCATTAATAATAATAAATGCGGACCTCGCACCTCCGAGGAGGAGGGGAGGACTCGCATGTATTGGGATCTTGCTGGGTGCCTAACCCTCACAGAAGGCACCCATTGCCACCCCCCCATCCCCAGGAGAGGGGGGCGGGAGGAGGGTTCTCCTCTCATTCATTTGCTCCCGATCTCCATCTGGAAACTCTGAATTGCCTGCCCCCCCTCCCCTCTCCTTCTTCGCTCACAGTCAGTCACTAAGCACTTCCTGTGCGTTTCGCCTCCAAATGCATCTCCGTTGGATTTCACCCTTGCTCAACCCATCGGCGTCTATTGATGCTTCAAAGCGCAGCGTAATGACAGCCCCCCCCCCCCCCAAATCACGTGGCCCCGGGAGCATCAGCCTCCTCTCTGCCTTCCTGCTCCATGGTCCTCTACCTTTCTATCCTTGGGGTCCTACACTATCATCTTTTCTTAAGTGGCTCTCTCCCTGATGGGCTGCCAACAGCGGGCAGGCCCGGCCCGTGTCTTACACCCCGAGTCCAGCACCTGCCCAGCACGAGGTGAACTGGAGGAGGAAGCTCCGATTCAAGCAAGTGAACCGTTACACACACAGTCCAAGGACCCACTTCTGGCCCCGGGCTGAGGGCTGCAAAGCCCCCCGGCTCCTGGCCAGGAGTGGGTTCAGCACTATTCTGTATCTCTTAGAGGGGGGTGGGGGTCTTCTGCTATCCGGGACTCACTTGGGGGGCCCCCAAGACGGCGAAGGGCAACCTCAAGCACATGGATATAATGGGGGGGGGGGGGTGGCTTCCATTTCCAGGTACCGTTGTCCGTCGCATCGGGATGACTGCCACTCAACCCCAAGGATGTGCCCCTCTCACGCCATCAGCGAAGCTGCCCCTCCCCCACACACACGTGGCCCATGTCAGGCGTGTGGACGCATGCCTGGGCGGCCTGGCCTGGCACAGACCACAGTTCTCGGACCCCCGAGACTAACAGGGTCGCGGCTGCAGCGCCGACGCTGCCCCCGGCCCCCGGGGAGGGAAATTCAAAGGGAAAACTGGACCCCGGGTTTAATTTTCGCTTTTACTCGGGCCGTTTTCTTAAAGGCACAGAGGGTGCTGATCCTAGCGGGGCCCCCCCCATCCCCACCACAGCCCTGGCCATGAAGGAAAGAAACCATTGCCCTTCCCAGTGAGGCACGTTTCCTTCCCCTACGGGCCGCCTGGGGGTCACTTATAAGACACGGGTGGGGTGTGGGGGCCACGAGACGTCAGACTGGCCCGTGGAAAATGGGATTTCGGGTGGAATGGCTTCTCTGGTCCGTTCCTGATGAGAGCCCACATCCCGATCGCAAATAGCGCATCTTTCTCTCTCTCTGGGCTCTGGAGCTGGGCGTTGAGACACAATGAACACCGGCTGAGAGAGAGGGCGAGGGCATTTGGAGGCGAGGCTGTGGGCTCCAGTCTCCTTTTAGAGCCGGGAGAGTGTTTCAGGGTTGGGACTTGTGTCTCGTTTCCTCTCTCCGTTCAAAGCCGAAGCCTCCACCGGAAGCCCCGATGAGATGGCTGGTCTTCGGACCCCACGCCTCTGCTCGTGGAGGCCTCGGTGCTGGGGGGGGGGGAGGGGGGCGTGAGTAGAACCCCAGCCCACAGAGCGGCGTAACTCTGCCAAGTTTCTGTAGCAGATGAAGTTCCATGCGGAGCTTAAGAAGTCAAGAGCGCAAGGCCTGACGCGGCGCTTCTCCCATCACCCCGGGGGCGAGGGGCTGGGGGAGGAAGTCGACGACTCTCAAGAAGACTTTCTCCAAGAGAGGGATCTGAAGCTTTGATTAAGGCTCATCTGGGACTGCAGCTCTATGCCCGCCACAGAGAGGCCCCCCCGTGGACTACAAGAGTATCCTTTTGGGGACACAGTTATAGACAAACACATTCTTCTTGCGCAGAACATTTTCTTTAATAGCCTGAGATCGCTTCCTACCCTGTGGCCAGAGACCCCGGAGACCCGGGCTGTTTTCCCACAGTACACGCTCTCGGTACCCCTCAAGGATCCAGCGAGGGGGTCTAGCTGGCTCATCCCAAATCCTACAAGGTCTCACCTGCGAGCAGACGAGCCCCCATGTACATACGCCCTTCGTTTCAAAGCCAGTGGCAGGTAGACGTTATACAGAGAGAGCAGCCGCAGCAATCTCGGTGCACACTGCATCGAGCTGCCATTTCTGGGGGGTCACCGCTGGGAGAACTGTGGCTCCACGAGGCCACCCCCACGAAAGGGTCTGAACGGACTGGTCGGGGTTGTGCCGGCCCCCGTGAGCAGCTGAGGGATAATATTCCTAGATGCCATAGTCTTTGTCAACTGCAAAGAGACGAAGTCCCCCCCTTAACCCTCACCCCCTTTGAGGTTCTCCCCGCAAGAAGCAGTAATGAATTATGGTTCAAGACAAGGATTGCATTAGGCGGCCCAGAACGTCCCTTTAAAATGGCAAAGGGGTAGTCTCCGGCTCTCCTACCGAATTCCCAAAGAGTTCAAGTTGGACACACACACACACACACACACACACACGCACGCACGCACGCACGCACTGTGACTGCGAAGCAATCTCTTGGTGAACCGAGGGGCGTTTCCAAAGCTCTGCCAAGTTCAGAAGGTTCGTTTGGTGGAGCCGACCGAAGCTGCTGCCTTTTTTCCAACCATAAGGAATAATGCTGCTTCCCCTCCTTTCGAGGAGCTGGGCACAGAGCGTGTCCCCAAACCTGCAGGGCTACCTAATCAGAGAGCTGGGACCCGCCAACGCGCAACTGCGCATGGCCGAGGGAGGGAGGGAGGGAGGGAGGGAGGGAGGCAGGAGGGGGCGACGTGCAAATAGATCCGGGTGTGCTTCCACCGGGAAAAGTCAGAAACACAGCCCCCCAGCTCAGGTAGCTACTGGTGACGGGGGGCCGGCTTTCCAGCCATCGTCCAATCAGGAGACAGATCGGAGAGGACATTTCCGGTCCCAGAGCCCGCCCCCTCCCGCCCCCCCCCCCCAAACCCGGAAGTGGGCCCGGGGAGCTTCCTGCCTTGACCTAATTCCAGCCCTAGAAGTGATGGAAGAGCATCTCCAGGCTTCTGTATGGAGGATGGAGGGACAAGAGTCAGGAGAAAAAAAAAAGGCGGCAAGGGCTGGGACGGAGCACATTTTGGGGGTCCCGGGGCGCAGGGCGGAAGTGGTGACTACCCACACGCCCATGCGCGCACACAAACACAAATATCAGGTCCATGTAATAAACCATCTCTCTTCTCCCCCCCCCCTTTTCCCCTCGAGGGGGTCCCTCTCCCGCCTTCTCACCCCCAAAGCCACCCGAGAGCCCCTTTGTGGTACAGAACGCTCGGGTTTGAGGGGAGCGTGTAGCTGGGGAAAACGTCCTTATGAGAACGAGGCCTTGCTATGTGCTGCTTGCTCTATGCGACTTCACCCACCGGCCGATCTTTCTTTCCCCCTAAATGTCCTCCCGATGGCCAACGCAGTGCCACTCACACAGAGGACACGGAAGCTGCAGGCACTGCCCGGTGCCCCCTCACCCCCCCCCCACGCCCCGAGTTTGCAGGGACCCTATGACATAATAGCATGGCAGGCAGCTCCAGGGAGACTAACCTTGACTCCAGAGGGAGCCGCTCGCTCAGGAATTCATGCATTCATGCATTCATTCATTCATTCATTTTCTCCCGCTCCATGCGCTTGGGAAATAAGATGGTTTTGCAACATCCCCCACCCCCCCACACACACTCGGGAAGTTTGGATCCTGCCCGCACATCGCCCTTGATAGCCGAAGGATTGCATCCTTTCCACGGAGTAGCCTCTCAATGCGGAGTAGCTTTCAATATATATCAAACAGATTACGTTGGTGATCTGCTGGCTGGAACACACGGCGCTTAGCAAAGAGCACAGGTGCGCTTCTGTTCCTGCAAATTAACGGGGGTTTGGGGGGGGGGGAATGCCGAATATTAACCATGAGCCTCCATGAGCCCAGGACGGCCCCTAGAAGGGTGTGTTATGTACTGAGATATTGCCTCAGCTTCTCAACTTTACCAAAACCTGGAATTGCTCCCCCCCACCCCCAATGGTCTGAGACTCAGCACAGCCATCTCATCCCCAAAATCACTTATGTCTTCCTGGAACACCCTCACCGGCACTGCTACTCGTGACTCCAAGGTCACTTCCTCTCAAGATGACCTTTGGCCACTGCCCCTCCCGGGGGCACCGCCTTATGAGAGTCACGTGACCCATGGGAACCCATTTTATTAATTTTTTAATATTAAAAATATCAATTAAAATCAATTAAAAATCAATAAATATCAATAAAAATATATTTTTTACAGAGAGGAAGGGAGAGGAATAGAGAGCTAGAGACATCAGAAGCATCGATGAGCTGCCTCCTGCATGCCCCCAAATGGGGATGTGCCCGCAACCAAGGCACATGCCCTTGACCGGAATCGAACCCGGGACCCTTCAGTCCGCAGGCCGACGCTTCAGCGCGGGAACACATTTTAATAAACAGAAAAATGGGGAGAAAATGTTCAGCGGGGCGCTTTCCTCACAAGCTTGCCTGTGAGCATCTATCTCACTTCACGCATTCTCACACCAGCTCTGGGCGGTCAGCTGGACAGACGGGGCTGTTCGTTTCGCAACCACAGAAACCCGTGCTCACAGCGGTCCCAAAAGCCACCCAATTTGCAAAGAAAATCACCTCTCCTCTGCAATGCTCTCCCCATTTCCCAAGCGCCCCTACCCCTGATTTTGGGGGGACCAAGGGCTGGCTTCCTGACGCCCTATCAGAAAAGATCTTCTGATATTTCTGATATTTTCTGATATTTCCTATTTGCCCACTGGGTTCTTTCGCTTTTATAACATTGACCAAAATGTGTAATTATTTTCTGATTTATATTTTTTTTTTGTCTGCCTTCCCGGCAGTGTCAACAACTTGGCCAATGCGGGTAGCGCCTCCGTCTCAATAAGGCCTGAAGCCCAGAGTCCCCATAGCGAATGGAAGAAGTTCGACGGCTCTCTGGTCTTTTGACGTCTAATTCTGTATCCCTTCCGCTCTAAGGAAGAAAAACCCCTAAGTTCAATACTTCTCCAAACGGACCCCCATACCTAATCCTAAAACCAAACCTTGTTCTCGTTACTAATTCGGTCGGCTTTGTGAGTAGCAAGGGGCATTCGGAGACGCGGACCGAGAGGTTCGTGTACGAGGGCAGTTACGAAACCATTAACCGTTATGTGTGATGGTCTACGTATTCCATAGCAAAATTAACTCCTGGGACTTGCACAGCGACCCGAGGAAGTGGGGGGCTACTCTCCAGTGTCCCCTTCGGACAACAGGGACACATTGAGGGCTGGATGGGAGTATTTTCCCCCATCCCCACCCCCATCCCGCCCCCAACCACTGAAATTGCCCCTTCAAGGTCACGGCTGCCTCCTCTGGTGCTCATGCTGAGCCTCCCGCGTCCCCTGAAAAAGCCATTTCTTTGTCTCAACGTGTGTCTCCTCTTATAGGGGTGGGAAAGCCACACCCCGGGGGGATGAGAGGGGTGGAGGTGCTCTTTTCACCCCACCCTACCCATGCCCACTGCTCCCGCCTCGGTCGGCAGGGCAACCTCAAGCCCGCCTCTGTCTCCACGTGCTGGGGTCTCACCCCAATGGGCTCCAGGGGGGCTGTCTGGACTCCGGGGCACAAAATGCCAGGTGGTCCTGGTGCCTGAGGGGGACTGACCCCCGGAGCTCTGGCTTGCTGGCCAGGGGATCCGGGGATCCGTGGTTAAGGGGATCCGGCGGGCCGCCCCTCCCCGCTGTGGCTGCCTTTGCTGATGGCCCCCACGGAGCCGGCCCAGCTTTTCCCAGCCTGTCTCCCCGCCGGCCCTTCTCTGGGGGCCCCGGGGGCGCTCTGAGTAGCTCTCTGAAGCCTGTGTGGGCCAGCGGGCTGGGCGAGCGGCGGGGGGCTGTCTCGGAACCCCGGAAATATGGCACCGGGGTCCCGCCCCTGGGACACGCTCCCTCCGGGGACTCCCGGATCGGATCCTCGCTCGCTTCCCTTCCCCCTCTCCCGCCCACTGCCTGCTCTCATCCCCTGCTGCTCCTGACTTCTCTCTCGGGGGCCGCTGCCCCCACAGGCGTGGCAGCTGGCCTCGCTTTCCCGCCGAAAGCCCAAATCAAGGCTTCCTAGCCCCCCGCCACGTGGATAAGGTCCCCAGCTCACATCCCGGGGACCTGTAGGTTGAGAAGAAGCAGATCTTTTTGGAAGGCTGTTGTGGGGCCACTCGTTCCTGGAAGCCCGCCTCCTTCCCCGGCTCCTCCTCCTCCCTCCTCCTCCTCCTCGGCCTCCGTTCCCCTCACGTTCCCCCCCAATGTTCTAGTCTTTCTTTTTGGTAAGCTCTCTCCCGGTCATGGAATAATTGCATGCAAGCAGGTACTTGGCCAATTTCTCCCCCCCCCCACCCACCCCCCCCTAGAGCTCCCGGCCCCGGTATATTCTGCAAGCGCATGCCACTAACTCTGCCCCGGACCCAACTCGTGGCTCTCCCCCGCCACCCCCCCCCTCAACGCCGGCTTTCACAGGAAGTCATCTCTGGTCCT
Organism: Vespertilio murinus; assembly: GCA_963924515.1. NCBI lineage: Eukaryota > Metazoa > Chordata > Mammalia > Chiroptera > Vespertilionidae > Vespertilio > Vespertilio murinus. The sequence continues at coordinate 6,570,211 of OZ004722.1, forward strand.
CAGCCCATCATCCCCAGCCTGGCACTGGCCTCCCCTCCGACCCCCCCCCCACGCCCCCATATGCATCCTGGGCACCCCCGTTCTAGCAACCGGCATTTCCCAGGGGGCCCTCCCGGTCAGTCATCGCTCCTGCCCCGGCCTTTCGTGGGTTCCACGCAAGCAGCCAGTGTCCCTCTGTCCAAAGAAAAGAGAGAATAAAGTATCTGTGATTTTCGTTTCTCTCCCTTCTTCAATTCCTCCCGTGGCTCTTCAACAGTAAATCCTAACCCTGGTCTGCAAACTCCCAGGGAGGGAGGGCACTTTCCCTCCAGCCGGGTGCCCCACACACGTGCCCTGGTCTCACGGGTCCCTGTTGGGATGGAGCTCGCTCGGAGGGCGCCGGTCCGTTAGCCTGACACTTTCTGTACCACCAGTACCTAGCCAACGCCTGGCACACGGGTGTTCATTAGGTATGAAACGAATGAATGGGTGAATGAATGAATGAAGGAAGGAAGGAAGGCGGGCGGGCCACACCGGAAATGCCAAGCGGAGCCAGAGTAAACCTGGAGCCCAAAGCCAGCTCGGCGGCGGCGGGCGGGGGGACAGGCCTCCAGCGCCCTGTGCAAAGCATGGCGGTCCTCTTAAAGGCACAGTCGGGCAAAGAAGGCCCAACATTTGATTAAAGGCGCCGTCAGATAGAGGAGGAGCCCCAGCTCTCCCGGGCAAGACAGAAGCCCAGGGGGAGACTGGCTGAGCCCGAGGCACTTGGGTAGGGGCTGGGGAATCACAAGGTCCCGTTTCCTAGAGCTAAAGGCATCTGTGACTCCAGTGAAGCCACTGTGAGCGACGTGAGTGACGCCTTCCTGATCCCCCCTTTGCCCCCAGCGTGTCCTGGGGTCCTCTCCCCGAAGCCTGGCCCAGCCCCGAGGGTGGGGAAGCAGAAGTGGGCGCAGTCTGGGAACAGGAGCTGGTCTGGGGGGGCGGGGGGGGGCGCTTGCGGCCGGCCAGGTGGCTGCAGGGGAGGGTCAGAGTTGCCTTGAGGGTCTGGGCCCCGGGGAGGCGGCCCCCGACTTCCTTCAGCTCCGACAGCAGAACTGAACCAGGCTGTGACGCCGAGGCAGAGGACACTCTGCTTGAAACGTCGGGCCACCGCGGGCTGCTGTGTGGCTACTGCATGCTGAACGCTGAGCCGGCGGGAGGCTGAACCCCCACCCCGGGGCCCTAGCTCGGGGTCCGGTGGCCCAGTGGCTGCGGGGCCAGCCCACCAACCCCTTAGAATGTTACGGTCAGAATGTTCTATCGGCAGTTGAAGGCAGCAGTTGATGCCCAGGCCCAGAGCAGGCAGAATCCGCAGGCCAGGGCAGGGCGCGGACACCCCAAAGAGGAGCTCGGCGAGGGGAGGCCCCTTTGGACGCTGCAGACAGGGCCGGAGGGGGGCTGAAGAAGGGCAGGGAGGCGGGCACAGGGGTCTGAAAGGAGACCCAAGAGCCCAGAGCACCCGAGGGTGCTGGGCATCCCAATGGGCCAGTGAGCCAGAGGGCCAACCAGCCACTCCGGGACTCAGCTGGGGGCGCTGCCGTGGGAAAAGTAAACCCGGCCTCTTCCCCCCAAAAGCGCTGAGCCGCCTCCTCTGTCTCCGGAGCCGAGCCGGTGCTTTGCAAAGCGTGCCGAGCGGGACCCTGACAAGCCCGGGTGTGTCCTCTCTACGGGCGGGCGGCGGCATCACGCATTCATTCATTCATTCAACAAATACTTATTGAGCACCTACTATGTGCTGGATGTTAGGACTCTCCAGAAGGGGCTGAGGGACAAGCATCTGACACTGATCGGGGCGCAGGGGCCTCTTTTTAAGCCAAGGGAAGGGGGGGGGGATGGATCTAAAAGCTGAGTAAGCATTGCTTAGCTGAAGTGGGCAAGAGGAGAGGAGGGGGTGCGGGGTTCTAGGTAGAAGAAACTGCAGGAGCAATGAGTGCAGGGGGGAAGCGTGGCGTGGTGAGGGCGGCCGGATAGAAGGCGTTCAGGTGCTCCGAGAGAGAGGAGGCAAGCGGCGGGGGGCCGCGCCAGGCCTCCTGGGAAGGCGTGGTGACCACGGTTTCTTGTCGGGGTTCACGTCGGATTGCTCTGGTCTCGATGTTGAAGCCAAAAGCACAATGGCCAATGGCAACGCTAGAGCGAGGGCCAAACTCGGGGGTGGGGGGTGGGTCAGGATGCGCCCGCGTGCATGTCACAGGGGGAAAACGCGCCCCCCCCCCCCCCCCCGCTGCTAAGAAACCCCCATTCTCCTTCCTGGTATCGGTAATGAAGAACAAAACACCAGGGACCTCGGGCGCCTCGGGCACAGAAGCCTACCAAGGGTTGAACCATGGTTCCAGCAACAGCCGAGGGGGGCCCTGGCACCGCTTTGTTGTGTATGTGTGTATATGTGCGCATAATTCTCCAAGTCCAATGTCGAGCATGAGGCGGCGGCGGCGGGGACGGGCTGCTGTCTCGTTTAGAGACGGAGGCCTTAGGAGCGAGCACAGCCTAACTGTGCTTGGAGCTGATCCCTCGAAAAGGGAGGACCACTCCCTGACCCCCCCCCCAAAAAAAAAACGGCATTCCTGTATGCATATGAAAGTTGGGTACTGTGTTCAGCTCTATTCTCCGTTTGCAAGACATAAAGGACCCGATAACGGATTCCTCCCCCCGTTAAAAGGGGTTTTTCTCAAAGCCAAGACCCTCTCCCAAGTCCCGGAAGGAAAAAAACAGAAGCGGGGCCGCTGAGGGGGGGGAAGGGGGGGGGAAGAGCTGAGAAAATGATGATGATGGTGCAAACCCACCCCCGTACATACTTATATGTGTGTGTGTCTGACACCCGCGACCACCCAGACCCATTCGCTCCGGAGCCTGAGAAACAAACGGCGGGGGAAGGTCGTCTGGGGAGCCAGGGTGGGCACATCTGCCAGGGAACAGATGCCCTGCCCACTCCAACCTGTCGAGCGGGGCCCCCCCGTGCAGGTTGAAGAGGGGGGGAGGGGGGAGAGGGCAGCGAATGGTTTGGAAAAGAGAATCTGAGAAATGCGAACAGCGCGGCTTGCGGGTGGCCACACGGGGCGTAGGCAAAGCCATGCATGCCCTCCTGCCCCCGGGGAGGGGACATGGGGGGGTCCTGCCTGCTTCTACTTACCGGGGGCCCTAGCACCCCCAAACTCCTGCTGCCTGCCTGGCCGCTTCTCAGGATAAGCTTCCCAGGGGCCCCAGTGCCGGGCCCCAAGGCCAAGGATATGGATGTCACTCTGAGATGCCTACAGCTTCGCCTTCTGAACCCCTCCGCCCCGCCGCCGCCATCCGGCCAGTTGCTCTCTCTCTCCTCTTCCTCCAAGCACCCAACTTGCTTCCTCTGGTTCCCACGAGGCAGGAGCTAAAATATCCCCACCCCACCCCCCAAAAAAAGAAAGATCCCCAAGAAAAAGAGACTTGGCCTATCACAGCCTGGAGAAAACTCTTCCCAACCCACGCGTTGGGCGGGGGAGGGGGCCTGGGTCCTGGACGGCGCGAGCAGGCAGGGAGGGCGCCGCGGACCCATGAGGAAACTGAAGCAGGGGGCTCCATCCCTTTAGGGCACAGGCTTCTTCCCACGCTGGGATTGGCCCCGCTCTGTTACTCCAAAATGAGCAGGACTCAGCTGTGATGCTTGAGAAAGTGGACCCGGTCCCCCACCCCCACCCCCACCCCACCCCACCCCCGTCTTCTTTTAAGGAATGAAGACTCTGAACTCTGACCCCCCAGGGGCCCCCAGCCACCTGCCACGCTCCCCCCTAACCCCAAGGCGGCTGCTCTCGGCTGCGATTAGGGGGTGCCGGCTCCCAGGGGAGGCTGGACGGGGCGCGGGCACGGCTTGCCCGCATCCCCCTTTGTGGCTGACTTCTCTGAACTTGCCCACTGTCTCCTCTTCTGCCTAGTGCCTACAAAATGGTGGGGTGCCCCCGCAGCTCTGGTTGGGGCGCGACGGGCAGGGACGGGCGTGCACGTGGTGAAGGAAGGACAGGCCGGACGTGCCCCCCCGAGACAAGAGCACCGCAGCCAATGCGGGCTCAGGCCCTCCCCCCCCCCACCCCGCTGCAGACTCCAACCCCTTTTCTGCACGCAGAAAACGGTTTGCATAGCCCTTCCTCCCCCCCCCCCGCCCCCGACCCGCCAGCACCCTGAGTCGAGGGGGGGGCAGGTGGTCGACCCACCCCTGCAAGGATGTGGTCCCTGATCCTCACCGATGCTCTGAGATGCCCTCCCCGCCCCGAGCGCGACCCAGAAGCTTTTCAATATCGCTAGGTGTTGCAGTCCGCCCCTCGGTGTCCTGCTCATTTTTGGACGGCTCCACGCCTCCCTGCCCTCCTTGCTCTCCTCCCTCCCTTTCTTCTGATTTCTTCTTTCATGAGATGCGTGAACTAGTAGGGGTGCCACTGGTCCTGCTCACCAGACGCACGCTCTTCTTTCCTCTGGGAGACCCCAGCGCCCGCCCGGGGCCACCCGGCCGGCCCCCCGAGGAAGGCGAGCTCGGCACCGGGCAGGGGGCCCCTCCAGGGCATCGCGATATTTCCTGCCGGGGCCCTGCACCCCCGCCTCTCCTTCCAGAAGGCTGACAGCCCTTGCTCCCGACACCCCCTTGCTTCTCGCCCTTCTTTCAGAAGCCAGGTGTGTGTTTCCAATCCACGGCACCCCGAGAAGGCTGTGGAATCAGACAGAGCCTCTCGGATAATTAATTCCCTTCGTGTCTCTATAAACGGGTCTCTTCTTCTCTAGACCTCCAGTTGAAACGAACCCCCTAGGCCGGTGGTTCTCAACACCCCCCCCAACGCCGCGACCCTTTAATACGGTTCCCCATGCGGGGGGGTGACCCCCCCCCCAACCATACAATTATTTTCGTTGCTACTTCATAACTGTCATTTTGCTACTGGTCACTCGTAATATGCAGGATGTATAATAAGCAGGATGTATCGTCATCGTTACAAAGCGAACACAATTGTAGCACAGTGGTTAATCCCCAGAGCAGTATGTACAGGTTGTGAAATGTTTATCTCTAGGTAACAAATTAATGAAATGTTGTCTTGAAGCATGATGCAGTGCGTGTGCGGTAAACTACATTGCTACGTGTTGCTACACCGAGGAGCCGTGTCTGTCTCGGGGTCTGGGTTTTCCCCGATGGTCTTAGGCGACGACGACGCCTGTAAAAGGGTCATTCCACCCCCTCCCCCCCCCAAAGGGGTCGCCACCCCGCAGGCTGAGAACCGCTGCCCTGGACACTCCAGGAAAATCCCCCTCATTCCTCCGCCGCCATCCACAAAGCGCCGCGCCCAGCGGGGAGAATTCACGCAGGGGCCTCCGGGGGAAGCCATTGGCTCCTCACAGCCCCGGAGGAAAGTCTGCTCCGGGGCTCTCCTCACCTTGTCACTCAGTTAGAAGTGAGAAACCTTTTAACTTTTCGGGGCTTTAGTTCATTAAGCAAATGTAGCCCTCGTCTTCCAGCACGTGCTAGGGACGAAATGCTCATTGTATGTTTTGAAAATTACAAATGCTTTGAGCGTGTGTGTGTGTGTGTGGACGGAGCCACCGGTATGAAATCGAAAACACCGTCGTTTTCACCTACTATCCAGAAGTGTGTGCTCATGGTCTGCTAGCGCCCTGGGAGGGGGAGAATAAAGGGGAGCTTGCTCGGTCCCCCCCACCCCCTCCCCACCCCTCAGCCTCCTCTCCGGAGTGATCCAGAGGCATGACTGGCTTCCGGGGCCGACGTCGTGGTTCCTCCCGGGTCCTCCCTCTTCCTGGCTGGTCCTGGCTCCCCCGGCCAACTGGGCACCATAGGTCACTGACAGAGGTGTCGTCTGGCAGTTAAAGTTGGGGCAGGAATAAGCCACTGGCAGGTGGCATCCCCCCGCCCCCCCCCCCGACCCTCAGGGTGCTGCGCCGCGAGGCCGTCTCCTCTGTGTGTGGCCTGCTGGTGCCTGGGCCGGAGGAAGCAGAGCGGCGGGGCCCCTCTGGGCCTTGATCTATGAACTTCACTTTGATGCCGAGGGTTGCTGGGCCTTCCTCTTCGGCCTCCCCTCCTCACTGAGGTCCTACGTTGGAGGTCTCGCCTCCTGCTGTTAGCAGACGGTCGGAGCCCAGCTCCAGGCCCCTGCCCCGAGCCCAGAGGGGTGTGTGTGGTGTGTGTGGTGTGTGGGGGGTGGGGGGGTCCAGCCTTGGAATCTGGGTTCTCTGGTGCCAGGCGCCTCGGTGGGGCGGGCGCTTCTAGAAGAGATCTCATGCTGCTACCCCACCCACCCACCCACCCACCAAGGATTCTGTTGTGCGGGTCCCCTAGGGTCAGGCCAAAGGAAGGCATCATCCCCACCCCCATCCACCCCCCTCACATGCCTGCTGTCACATGCTTGCTGCCACATGCTCCAGGACCCCGCGTCTGTCCTCCACCCACCCCCCCGCTGAAGGAAGGAAGGAAGGCCCGCTCCATCCTGGCTCCGGCCGGCTCTCCCTGGGAGGGCTGGCAGGGGGAGGATGTTCCGGGCTGTCCTGGAAGTTGTTGTTCTTTGCCAGAGTATGAGAGAGAGAGAAAAACAATAAATGAACATGGGAGGAACCCTTGGTCCCTTTTCCTCTGATTTGGGTTCTTCATGGTCTTCGGGGTCCCCTGCAAGCCGAGACCCAGAGTGTGAGCTCGCGTCCCCGGTGGGGGGGGGGGGGTGGGGGGGACGCGGCCTGAGGGTCCTCCCTCCACGGGGGGCTCCTCGGTGCCACTGCCCAGGTCAGGGCCCGGGCTGCTCCTCACGTCAATACTTGGCAGAGGAACGTGGGTGTGCTTCGAAGCAGGAACCCCCTCCCGCGCCCCCCGCCCCCCTCCCCCCCCAAGGAGCTGCGAACCCCTAATGTGTGGGATTCTCCAGGCGTTTCATTCCAGCAGCATTTATTGAGTTCTCATTATGTGATAGCTGTGGGGGGGCCGGCAGCTGCCCCCCTCCTGCAAAGCATCCCTTGCCTAGGTGTGAAGAGGCAGGAATGGGGGGGGGCCTGAGGGACTCGGGGGGGGGGGCCCCACACCAGGAGCGGCAGCCTCCTCCTCTAATTACCAGGTGACTGAGACAAGGCGACGCCTCCCCTCCCGGGGCAGGTTTTCGGGGGGGGGGGGGGGGGGCAGACCATTCCTTTCGCCGATCTCTTTGCTGTCTGCTGGGAGTGACATGAAGATGTATGCTCGGTTTCTTTTTTTGTTTGTTTAATGTTTGGGTTGGGTTTAAAAAAAAATGTGCGCTCGGGTCTTGAGATCTGGGCGGATGAGAACGTTTTCGGGAAAGCGGTAAGAGTTGAGATGTAGGGGTGTAAGGTGTTTGAATGGCTGAAGGCCCCCCCCCCTGACTTTGACATCGCCCCCCCCCCCACTGTGGTACGGTGTGCCATGGTTTTCTTGCATCAGCGACGGGACAAAAAGATGGTTCTCACGGAGCCCACTCGTGTCCTTACGTAAGGAAGGTGCTCTCTCGGCTCGACAAACACGGCTCCGGAAGCGAACCTATGAAACGAGGGGAACCTGGGACCTGAAGGGGGCAAAGCTTTCCTCCCTTCCTCCGGGGGAGGCCGTTAAGCTGCCAGGTGCGCGAGGGATGGTTTCCGCCCACGTCCAAGGGCACCTCTAGGGCGCGCATCACAGGCCGGGCTCTCGACTCGTCAAGTGGGTTTTTTACTCGTTCAGATCCGTCTAGTGGGGGGCGTTTGGAGACGGGGGTACATTCGGAACCCTCGCAGAGAGACGATTAAAAAGGACAGAACGTTCCAAGGCCGGGCCCACTCCAGCTAACTTTCTCTTTCTCACTAATCTGCTCCATCGGAGGCCGCTGCCTAGGCGCGCTGCCCCCTTCCCCGGAACAGGTGTGGATTTCTAAGCCCCCCGCCCTCCCCCCCCTCCGTGATGGTTTCCACTCGGGACTTTTTCTCAGTCACCCTGAGGTCCTTTCTGTCCCCCGCAAACCCCCGGAGGCCTGCTTGCCGCCGCCCCTGGTGCCAGCGTGGCCCCCCCGCTCTGCCCGGGCACCACCAGCTTTCAAGGTCTCCCCTGTCCCCTCAGCACACAGCAGCCCAGACAACAGCCGCCGCCGCCGAAAGGAAGCCTTTTTCTTAAGGGTTTTCGTGAGCCGGTGGCCTTAGCGCACATGCGAGGCGCTTGCTCTTGGAATCCGCTTCCCTCCCGATCTTCATTTCCAAACGACAGGACACGAGACGGCGCCTGCGGGCCCTTCTCTGCCAAGCTCCGGGCTGTGCCCTCCGCCCGGCCAAGCCCCCAGCAGACCCCCCCCCTGTCCTGCTCAGCAACCCAAACGTGGGGGAAAGCATCCCTCTGGCCGCCCAGATGGAAGACCTAGCGACCCCCCACCTGCAGGCGTGCCGCGAGGTGGCTATCACAGAACAGAGAACAGACGCTGCAAACCACCTCTCGGGCTGGGCGCTGATCTCCGCACCCCCTGGGCCCCGAACCCCCGTCCCTCCCGTGCATGCAGAGGGTCCTGGCTGCTTAAGCGCCACCTTGGGGGGGGGTGGGGGGGGAGCTAGCCGGGTCCGGGGGCGGGGTCTGCCCTCGCTGCTGGCACGTGAGCGCGCACGGCAGTGTGTAAGCTACAAGGCCCTGGATTTCCCACGTGGAATTCTCCAGGAACTGGTGCTCATCTGACAGTTTCCTCGCCCCTGGGGTCCAACAGCACACACTCAACCCCCCCCCCCCCACCGCCACCCCGAGTCTGATCCCGCGGGGACAGATCAGCATGGCGGGGTGGGAATGTGGTCCCCCAAGGGTAAACCAGAGAGGGAGTTCAGAGGGGGACGTGGGGAGCTCTGGCCTGCGGGAGGGTGACGGGTCACGTGCATTGCCCCGTGGCAGGACGGCGCAGAAGCAGACGTCCTGGGGGTGGCCTCGCGCAAGGGGTGGGGGTGGGGGGGGGCAATAGGATGCACAGCCCCCCGAGGAATCCGGGAGCCCGGGGACCCGGCCACGTCCCCAGAGCCTCGGCCCGGGGTAAGTCTCGATGGCCTGTGACTGCTGTGGCCGGAGGCGCCCAAGGCAGAGAGAGTGGCCGGCCACCTGGGACGGCAGGGCGGCCGACGCCGGAGGGGGTGGCCCCGAGAAAAGAGGGGGGCCCACAGGATGGACAGCCACCCGGGAACCAAGGGGCGCGGAGGGCTGCGGGGGTTGGGGGTGTGGGAAGGGGGGGAGTGGACGGGTTTAAGTGCGAGCTCATGTGCCCCGCCCCTCCCTGTGCCTCAGTCTCCTCTTCTGTAACATAAAAGCCGTCCGGCCCGCGCAGGCCGTGTTACATGGCCCCCTTGTCTGGCATACTCTGGCTCGTCTGGCATGCTCAGAAGCTTCGTGATCATGGGAGGAGCCGTGATTCCCCTGCTGATTTTCTCCCAGACCTTACCGCACCCCGCCCGGGGTCAGTGTGTATGTAGGGTGTGTGTCCCCCCCCCCCGCAGCTGGCCGGGTGGCCGCCCCCCCCCGCCCCCGGCCACCCCCGGCCTGAGGTCCAGTGGCCTTCGGAAGCTGCCCAGCCAGGACGGGGGGATCTGGCTGGACTGGCCACGGGCAAGTACAGGAGGATGTGGGGCCGACGGGCCTCCGAGCACTAATTTTAAAGGGGAAGGCTTGGTCTCAAGCACTCTAGGGAAAGGGGGAAAAAAGCTGGATTTTTTTTTTTTTTAAATGATAAACCCCTTCATCATCATCTAGATTTATGGGAAAGATAAGACCGCAGGAATGTCTGTTTCAAAGGTGTCATTGGGTTGCCAGAGGGGGTCAGTCAATGTGACCCAGTCCTGGTGAAAGGGAAAATGGGGGGTGGGCGGGGGGGTGGGGGGAGATTGCAACCCAATGCTGCTTGAAACTGTAGTCTGGTTTCCCCGCCCTGACTGACATGGGCGGAGTTTGGGGGGACCCTCAGGGCCGGCTATAGGAGGAGCTACAGAGGCCAGAGCCTCCCCCCACCCCACCCCCCCAACCCCCTACCCCCGGAGTTCAGCGCAGGCTTTGGATCTGGAATCCCCTGGACTAGCAGATCTGGGAACTAAAGGTTACGCTCTCCCCGGAGCGAGGGGATGCTGAAAACGGGGCTCCCTTCAGCCCCACCCCCTCAGCCCCCTCCATTTTCTGACAGCCACCCGAGGGAGGACTCACGAGTATGAGACATGTGTCCATCCGGTCGCTGGCCTGGGAAACGGTGGCCAGCGGGACCGCTCACGAAACTAAAGGACACTGAGAGGAGGAGGAGGGAGGGAGGCGGGGAGACCATGATGACTTGGGGTGTCGGGTGTGGTGTGAAGGCACCGGGGGATGCAGAGGTGAACAGCTGGGAAGATGTTGGGGGGGGGGTCCATGGACACGTGAGACCAGCCTGGGAGACGAGGGGGGCCAGGGTGCCTCATTCCGGACAAGTCCACTTTTTGGGGGCCGGAGGTTGGCTTAGAAGAACAGAAGGAACAGGGGGGGGGGGGGGGGGGAAGGAGGAGGAAGTTTCAAGAAGAAAAAGGCTGGAGACCCAGTACGGCTCTGTAACAGAGGGGTTCGGGAGAGCTGACTCCCCACATTCGTGTCGGCGGCAGCTACCCAGAAGACGGGGCGACAGACACGGGGTTTCCGGCGGCTTCTTCAAACTCTTCATTTTGGTCAATCTTTTCTCCTTCAAGGGCGCCACCGATCTTCCGGGCCGGAGGGGCCGATTCCGAGGCGGGAAAGAGTCGTCCTCCAAAGGGCAAGCTGGAAGCCAGGGCCCCCTCGGCTCTGTGTCCAGTTGTCAGGGCTGGGACGGCGCGGCTTCCACACAAAGCGGAAATGGAAAGCGGCTTTCCTGAATCTCCCAAATAAGATACCTTTTCCCCCCAAGAGAAGGAAGGCCTCCCCCCACCCCCTCCAGGCCTACTTGCTCTCCATCCGGCCTGCTCAGAGGCCTGGGCAAGCGCAGCGGAGGAAGGGGGGGAGCAGCAGTAAAGCAACTACCACCAGAGTTGGAAGTTTCCCGCGTGGCCCAGTGCGCATGCCGTCCTTATGACCCTATGCAGAGGCTCCAAGGTGACAGGGCCTCCCTCCCCCCAACAGAGTGAGACACAAGTTGTATCCTCAGGGACATCCCCAAGACACTGAACCACCAATCAGCGCGCGCTGAGCGCCCTGGGGCCCACCCCTTCCGGTTCCGCCCTGGGTCCCTCCTTCTCCTCCCCGCCCCCCATCCTGCTTTCTCTCCGGTCCTCCGTACAGTGCGGGGAAAACCTCCTCTTTAACATGTCTTGGTCTCCGACGCCCGTTTCCTGGGCCTCAACCCTTCCACCAAGCTCTCTTGGTTTCTGGAATCATCCTCACCAAAACTTGGGGACGCTGAACTCCCCGATTGGCTGGCCTTACGTTAACCCCCCTGAGCCTGTTTCTTTGCCTATGAAATAAGGAACTTCTCGAGTTCTTTGGTGAGGCCTGGGCTAGCATGTGCAAAGCAGCTGGCACCGTGGCCAGCCGATGCACCCCCCACCCACGTCCCTAAGGAAGCAACGCGGGGTGGCGGTCGCACCCTAACTGGCAAGGTTGGCAGGGAAGACGGAAAGCGCTCCTTAGAGAAATGGGGGGCTTAAAAATTAGCCTTGAGCGTTAACGAGGTACGGGCATCTAGCGGAACATTCATCCATTTATTCATTCAACAAACATTTTTGGAGTGGCTAAGGGGAACAACGGGGCGCCGTAAGATGCGGCAGCATTCACAGCGGCTTGTTTGTGTCCGCCCGTCCCCGGCGCGGGTGCTGGCTCCTTGGTCCAGCTGGCAGTGCTCGGCACCCACCCGTTTCCCGACTGGGTGTCAGAGATAAGCCGAGGCCCAGGGCCGGGGCAATTCCTGGTTCTCTTTTTCTTACACGGTCGGAAGCACCACAGAGGACATGACGTGGGGCCCGAAGCTCTCTAGAACCTTCTGCCTTTTTTCCTGGTGGGCCTTTTCCCTGTCCGCTGCCGTGGCTGCTTTCACGAGCAAGGCGTGGAATTGCTAGTGAGAGCAACACTTCTTTCCCTCGCCTGTGCAATGGTTCTTAGCTTACGTTCTTTTTTTTTTTTTTTTTTTTTTTTACACTTGAAACCGGTGTGGTTTTATTAAGCAATGTCACCCCAATAAATTCAATAAAAAAGGAGAAAAAAAATCTCAGAGGCCAAATCAACTCCAAAAATGGTCAAAGAGCCAAAACGGTGTCAAAGGCCAGCGCCGGAGGACTAGCCAACTAGAGTCGGCCAATGTGAAGAGGCTCCCATCATACGTATCATAACTGGCGTTTTTATTATCCCTCGAGTTCCCACGTGGCTATCCACAGGTGACCCTGGAGGACATCCAAGATCTCTTCCTACGTCTCGCCCGCTACGTCTAGAGACGGGGAATGGCCTGCCTCAGAGCCCTCCTTCCCCCCAAGGACACAGTCGGGACCCTACACTAGGGTCAGCCCAGTTGCCTCCCTAGCTCTCAGCCCGGTGGAAGGCAACTGGACCACTCCAGGACTTGATCTGCGCTTTTCCCTGTACGCATGCTGCTGCCTCCCGCACACACACACACACACACACACACACCGTAAAGGTGGTTTGAAACCGGGTGGCAAGCGATACTTGACACGTCTGACCCCGTGTGCGCGCGCCCTTGGCACGGCTGTGACGGCTGGGGCTCGGCTCTATTGCACTTGGCGTCTCCCCCTCGTTGCCTGGCACCTAGCAAGTACTCAATAAATGTTTGTTGGAGTAAATGAACGAACCCCGTTCCCTGCACTTGGATGTGCTAGTTTGTGCAAATTTCCTAAAAGGGAGGATTTAGGTGTTGCCGTGTTAGCCGCGCGGCCGAGTCAAAGGAGGGAGAACCGTGAAAAGGGTCTTAGTCCTAAAGGCTTTTCCTGTCAGGATCAGAAAAGTGCCGACAGCTTCCCAATAAAATGGCGCTCACATCGCCCGTGCAATGGGCACGGGGGAGGGAGGCGGGAGGCCCGGAACTCTGCTGTGCAAAGATATCGTGCACCTCTGTCACTCGCTGCCTTTTGTCAGGGACCCTGGGCCGTGCCATGGGGGAGAACGTGTGACGTCGGGGTGGCTACATCTTTCCCAGGCAACCCCAGACCACAGGGTCTCTCCCATTTTTCTTTTTTTTTTATATTCCTAAAAGAAGACTATATATACATCCTTTCTCTGCATCGCAAGCACCTTCTTATTCACGGGGGCACCCAGGTCCCAGGTCCCCAAAGCTCCCCCCTATGAAAATGTGCGCGCATAGCAGCACTCAGCAAGCGGGACAGCTATGGGAAGACGAATCTAGACTCCACATCCTGGGTGTCCGGACCCAGATGTTCCTGCGCTTACACAATTTTGAAAATTTATTTGGCAAGACGGCAGACTTCGCCTTACACACACCTAATTGGGTAGGAACGTGGGGCCGGGCTATCTGGGCTGGCTATGATCCTTAGCCAGTAGCCCAGCCTCCCTGCGTGTGTCTCCTCCTCTGTAAAATGGGGGTAATGACACCTTACAAGGTTGATTTGAGAATCCATTAAGCTAAACGTGACCACGCATGGGGTGGCGTGGTCACGTGCTTAGAAACGTGCTTGGTACGTATTCAGCACGGGTGTTAAACAACGAGCAATGTCCGACACACAAGTGACGGCCCGGGTCAGAAGAGATACGAAACAAAGGTATGACCTTCACCCCGGCATCCTGTGTAAACCGTCTGGTGCCGCCATTTGCCTTTTCACTGGGCTGCTTGTCTTTTGGTGATTGGTTTGTGAGAGCTCTCGATGCCGAACACACATCCCTTCGTCAGATGTGTGCGTCCGAAATAATCCCGTGGGAAAGGCTCGCGCTCATTGGTCATGGGGGGGGGGGGGACGCAAAGTTGAGCCACCGTGAGCCCACCCGCCCACTAGAGTGGCTCCCATTAGCGGGACAGAGGACACCGGGTGTTGGGGGACATGGGAAAGCCCGCCACTTCAGAGCGACGCTGGCAGGAGGACAAACCATTTTTGGAAAAGTGCTCGGCAGCCTCTCATAAAGTTAAGCGTTCACCTAAGTGTCTGACTTGGGCATTCATTCACCTAAATGAAACTATATGTGGACGCAGAGCCGTGTACAAGAATGACTCAAGCTGTTTCATTCATACAGCCAAGAGCTGGCAACAACCTCAATGTCCATCAGCGGAAGAATGGAATGGCGAACTCATGGTACATTGACACGGGTCGGGGTGGGGGGGGGGGTGGTAGGGGGGGAGGAGGGAGACTGATACGGCACAATGTCTAAGATGAATCTCACGAGCATTACGTTGAATAAGAGGGTACATACTTGCCGGAAACCAATTCTAGCATGTCATGTCATAATTACAAGAATTTCACCAAAAGGTTGGTGACGCTTGGGCGGCTCCACAAAGGTGAGCCACAGCCACATACGCAGTTTACCGGTTGGACACGGCTAACCGGCACTTCCCCCAAACCTGAATAGGACTGCCTTGCTGCCAGACAGCTCAGGGCGTGTTACTGCCTCCTGTCGGGCCAGACACCTGAACAGCTGTAGGCTACTCCCCACACTGGCAATGCTTCCGTTACTACCCTCCACCTTGCGTTAGGACAAACTGTGTTTAATAAATACCACAGGATCCTAGACAAGGAGAGTCTTTAGCTCCTTTAGCTGAAGGTCCTCTTGACCCCCGATGCCTTTCAAAATTATCTTCCGCCCTTGGACTCCTTCTGAATCATCTACGTGCAGCCCCTTCCTCCAGAAAGCTGAACCCTGTGGGGGGGTCTGGGAAAAGAGCCCCCCGGCATTATGGCGCCCGAACGAGGGACGCCAATACATACTACATGCGCACGCAATCCTCTAGCATGGGAAAAACTGAGCTACAGAGATTGGAAAGGAGAGCAGTTTCCTCGGGGAGGGGAGGGGATTGGAGCCATCTGTGACAGTGGTCCTAGCTAGGATAATTTTATCCCCCCCAGGAAACAGTTAGCAACGCCTGGAGACATTCTGATTGTCCGGCCGCTAGCATCTAGTACACGGATGCTGGTAGCTTATCTTACAATGCACAGCACAGCCCCGCGATAAAGAATGGTCCAGCCCTGGCCAGGTGGCTCAGTTGGTTGAAGCATCGTCCCATACACCAAAAATGTTGCGGGTTTGATTCCCCGGTCAGGGCAACATACCTGGGTTGCGGGGGTTTGATCCCCGGTTGGGGCACACGAAGGAGGCAACTGATTTTTACCTTGCTTAGATGTTTACCTCTGATGTCGATGATTTTCTCTCCCTCTTTCTCTCTTCCTCCCTCTCAAAAAAAAATTAGTAAAAAAATATATCTTTGGGTGAGGCTTTAAAAAAAAAAAAAAAGATTCATCCGACCCCACATGTCAATAGTGTACAGGGTGAGAAATCTCTGGGAACGGAAATGATACTCCGCTTTTCTACTGTATTTTAGGGGGCTGGCGCACACTGGGCGAGGTCCATCCAACTGTGTGTTTTGCTATACGTGATCATACCCCAAGTTTTAAAGATACCGAGCAAGATGACAAAGGAACCAGATCAGGAGGGAGATGTCCCCCCTTGAGCACGCTGGCTTCGTGGCTGGCCCGCTGAGAGACCCTTCTTCAGTCTTGCTAACCCATGCTCTACCTACAACAATACCTTACGCGATCTGCTGCAGGTAACTTGTGCATAATTCAAGAGTGTGCGCTCTCTTCTTCTCCTTTCTGGATGACTGCACACGACCCCGAGTTTCCCACAGTTCCCTCTGGGGTTGGACATGATCTTAACCAGCAGGAGCCCGGGGGAGGCTGGTGATCAATCGGCAGCCAATGCAGGGGGCTCGTTCCCCCCCCCCCCCAAAACCGAGTTGGGGGAAGAAGGGTCGCTGAAGGGGAGGAAGCTGCCGGCTGAACAGAGGGCTGTCGCTTCCTGCCACCAGAGCTGGCCACTCAGATGCCCTGCAGGGGGAGGGAGGGGGTCGGGCACCGCTGGGTTGGAGGTGTGCTACAAGGGGCGGAGTGGGGGTGCGCGCGCACCCAACACTTCACTTTATTTATTTTTTTTTTTTTGAATCCTGTTCCGTCTGGGGAACTTTCCCTTTGCTTTCAGTCGTCTCCTTGCTGACGGTGGAATTCGGGCTCTTCCACGGTGTCTCGTGAGGAAGAGACCACTCCAAGGACCAGCGTGTCCAACCGGCCAAGGGGAGAGAGGGCGGCCCTTGCCTTCCGAGGCCAGCGTCCAGAGTTTCTGTTTCTTATGAAAGCTGAGGCTTGCCGCGCTCGCGGGCCCAGCAGCTGCTAGAACCCGTGACTACTGCGTCCCCGGGGCGAGGGAGCACTCCGGGCGAATGGGCGAGGGTGTCGCTGGGTGTGCCAGGGAAAGAGAGACAGACAGATAGACAGACAGACAGACAGACAGACAAGGGTAGAAAGGGGCGTCGAGCTCTTCTTGGTGCCCCTGGGATTACGGGTTCGGAGAAACCAGGAGCTTTTTTTTTTTCCAAAGAACCCATCCGTTCGTTCGCAAGCCTGCGTGGGCTTCCCACGGGTCCGCGCCCCCCCCCCCCCGGCCAATCCTTTGCTCCCCAGGCTAGACTGACAGGCGCCTATGGTCAAGCTCCTCCCCCTGCATATTCTGATGTTTACGGCGCCTGGGTTTTCCTTCCTGTGCTCCCCAACCCCGGCAGGCTCAAGGACGGCCGACCCCCCTTTGCTTCCTTCTTACCAATACTTGGTGCCACCCTCACAACCTAAGCTGAGAGGCAGATTCGAAAGGAATTCTCCTCTGCCCCCCATGAGGGCTAACGGCCCATATAAAATGCATGAAAGCAGTGCATTAAAGCAATAGTTCCCACCCCCACGGGCACATACCCCCCCCAACTTCCAAAGGACCCCCACGAGGCTTGCAACCAGGGGAGCAACGGCGGCGGCGGCGGCGGCTCGTCCCGGGCTAATTCCTGGAACCTCTCCTCTCACCTCTCCTGTGCCCTCCCTTGGTTCACTGTCCTAAGTGTATTTTTGCTGCGGCCAATAAATTCTTGTTTTTCAAAAAAAAAATTTTTTTTAAATAAAAAAATAGTAATATCTATGACTTGGAAGATAGGGCACAGAACCTTAAAATTCTGCTTCCTAAGCTATTGATTTAGGAACAGACCGATCACCTCCTCCATTGCCGCCAGCGGCGTCCACGGGAGAGCTGAACGTCTGTGACTCACAGACGTTTTATTCTTGGCCCACCCCTGCTAGTCTGGGTCAACCACGAAGAGGAAAAATGCATCCACGGTAAACCTCGAACAACTGAGCCTGCCTCTACCACGGGGTGGTGGTGGGGGGGGCACTTAGCAGTACTGGGCGGTCACCCTGAGCCACTGCAAACGTCGCCCCAGGTGCCGGGCAGCTGGAACGAACGGCTCCTGAAATCCTATCCGCCCCGCCCCGCCCCCGACACCCCGAGAGAAGCGAGCAGGGAAGCCAGGGCCCCCCCCCCCCGGCCCACCTATGACATGCGTGGTGCCAGCTCAGCATCCTGGCACAGAGAGAAGCAATTCCCACAGCAAACAACCCTGCTCGAAAATTGGAAATGTTTGCTTCGCAGGAGCACATTGATTAAAGTGCTTGACTCCAAGGTCAAGTTTCTCAGCCGGCCCAGGTCACTGACCCCCGAGGCCAGGCCGGCGGTCTCCACGGACCGAGCACGGGTGCGAAGCTCGCTCTGGGTCTCGGAAGCGGCCCATGGTTCTTCTCCCGGGGACCAGCGTCGTCATTTGGAAGAGTTTCTTTCCAAGGCCAACGGCAGCGAGGAAACACAGTTGACGTGTGTCTTTCCGGTATCCGCCTTTGGTGCGGAACTCCGTTTCTAGGGTCAGCGAAAGCTCACCTTGAATAAAAAAGGAAGCTCCTTTCAAAGGGACCCCCAAGGTGTCCTGGTGTGTTTTCTCTAACCCTCCACAAGGTCAATGAGGGAAATGAGGGGCGGGGCCACCGACACTTCACTGCAAAGGCCAGCAATTTGCCAAGTAAGTATGAGTATCAGGAGCGATCCATAACAAAGAGGACCGTCCCTCACTGAGCACCCCAGGGGTCCGGGAGGGCCAGGCCTGGGGCAGCCAGGGCGGGCTGGCTCCTGCCTCAATGGCCCCTGCAGCTAGCTGCACGGCTTAGACACCTATGTCTCATCACAACCTTGACAATAACCCACATTGGGTCTGCAGTGGCATTTAAAGGGCCCAAGAAGGCGCGCCATCTTTGCCCTGCACACTTCTGCTTCCTACGGTCACTCATAATGAAGCAAGACCTACCAGTCAAGCCAGGAAGTGGGAGAGGATGTAGGGGGGGAAGAAATGGTGATAGAGAATGAAATTAAATTAAAAAGAAAAGGAAGGAGACCCCGTCTCAAACTCTGGCTCAGGCGGGCTTCTCTCGTGGCCTTCTCAGAGGAGGGGCGCAGGCCCAGGGAAGGAACAGCACCCCCGGGCAGGCCTCCTCGCCCCATCATGTACCCCCACGCAGCGGCCAGCTCACTCCTCGTCTCCCCCAGGTTCTGGACCCCCCCCCCCCCCCCCGAGAGTGCGCTGCAGTGTCACCCACAGGAATGTGGGGTTTTTGCTTTTGCATGATTCGGGAAAGGCCTGAACTGGAACGTTAATCCTGCTTTCTTAAGCTCCTAGCGTTCCTAAGTCTTGAAAGTATAGGCACACACATCTCTGGAGATTTACAGTTTTTCATAGGAGGTGTTTTTGGGTGTGTTTTTTTTCCACCAGAATACTGACCCACTGTGCAGACTCAGTTTCCTGGTTTGACGTGCAGTGAGCAGCCAAAGTCATTGTGAAGAACATTTTTATTTTTTTGCTTAGGAGAAAATGCATGCTCTAGTTCCTGATAATTGATTTGCAAGGTTCCAATTTAAGCAGCAAATTGCTCCCACTGCACAGGTATTTCGTGTCTCATAGGAGCGCTTTGATAGAAAACTCAATATTCCTTCTGCTGACCAGGAAGTGACGATGAGAAGAATTGCAGTTTAAATTTTGGATCATTACTCTAGCCTTTTTTTTTTAAAGTATCATTCTAAGAAGCCCTGATCACAGATATGTCAGGGTACTTTAAAAAAAAATAATAATGTTGCCCTGGCCAGTGTCGCTCAGTGAGTAGAGCTGATGCCTGTACACCGAAGGATTAAGGGTTTGATTCCTGGTCAAGGGCACGTATCTGGGTTTCCAGTTCACTCCCTGCCCCTAGTCAGAGCGCATGTGGGAGGCAACCAATCGATGTGTCTCTCTCACGTCGATGTTTCTCACTCTCTCCCCTTCCCTTTCTCCCTCCCTCCTATACTCTCAGAAAAGCAACTGAAAAAAAATATCCTCAGGTGAGAATTAAAATAATAATAATAATAATAATAGTAATAATGTTAATAGTATCTTCTAAGTGGCCTTTTACTGTAAGAAAAGACACAACACTGTCTCCAGCCCAATAGTCAATCCTGATAATTAATAATTCCACTTGGGCCCAAAAGTGGGGCACGCTCAAGGACTCTGCCCAGTCCGGGGAAATGAGAGCCCACGGTCACTGGAGAAAGCTCTCCTTCCACGGGTGGCCAGAAAAGGTAAGTGGGGTCTGTTCAGCGAAAAGCCAGCCAAAAGGTTTCAAGACGGAGGACCTGAATGCATTAATTACTATAGCTTCCCCTTCAATCTTTGTTTCAGACAAAAATGCCTTCTCGGGTTGCTATTCTTCGGGGATTCCCTTGGCTGTGCAGGGTCTCTTCATCATCCATGAACATTTTTTAAAAAATATATATTTTTTTATTTCAGAGAGGAAGGGAGAGGGAGACGCAGAAACATCAAAGATGAGAGAGGATCATGGATCGGCTGCCTCCTGCACGCCCCACACTGGGGATGGAGCCCGCAACCCGGGGCATGTGCCCTGACCGGGAATCAAACCGTGACCTCCTGGTTCATAGGTCGATGCTCAACCACTGAGTCACACTGGCCAGGTATCTAGGGACACTTCAGAGCCAGTCTGTGACAGTCTAAAGAAAAGTCCATCTGGGACTATTATAGATCAATTGGGGAAACATTAACTCCTTTGATATTCAATTACACTATCCATGATTATGGTATAGCTTTTCATTTATTTAGGGCTTCCTTAAAGACCGAAATGAAGTTTTACATATATAAATATATATACTTTTAGCCTGCAAAGGTCTTGGATATCTGTTTTTAGATTTATCTCCCAGGTAGCTTATATTTATTTTAAATAATATTTCTTTAAATCATATATTCTAAAGGCTGCATAGAAATGCAACTTTATTTTCTGTGTCCATTTTCTATCCACATAAACTAATAATTATCTATAGGTCTTTTGGATTTTCTACAGGGACATTCATGTCAAATAATGGCGTTCTTTATGCTTCATTTTCACTTAATGCGTTGCTTTCACTAGGATTGCAGTACAGAGTTTTAAAGATTCAGCTAGAGCAGGCACTGGTTTCTTGATTTAAAGTTATTCCACTGGTTTAGCATCAAGTATGAGATTTGCTGAAGATTATTTGGGGACTTGCCTTCATCAGATTTAAGGAGTTCTCCTGGTCTGCTAAGAATGCTTATCGTGAATAAATACTAAATTCTGTCGAATAACTTTTCAACGCCTATTACAGTGGTCATATGCTTTTCTCCCTGAGTCTGTGTAGCATAAGGAATAACATGAATCAATGTCCAGTTTGAATCTATCTTACATTCTGGTTGTATCCTGGTAAAAAGACCTTTTTTCCCCCCTAAATATTTTGCCTAATATTAATACAGTTCCACAAATGGGCACTCGTGAATTATTTGTTAATCAATTTGTTTCTATCCGTATGTTTTCAAACTTCCAGTGCCCTGACGGGTCAGGGGGAAAGCATATGACTGGGTTTTACTTAATTATAATCCATCCTGACAATCTCGCAACTGGCAAGTTTAGGTTAAAAAAATATATATATATATATATATATATATATATATATATATATATATGGCCTGATGCACAAAATTCGTGCAAGGGGCTTGGTCCCCCACCGACGTAGCGGCCACCCCTTCATCCAGAAGGTCGGCCGGAAGAACGTCTGGTCTAATTAGCATATTATGCTCTTATATTATGGATATATGTATATATATATATATGTAGTTAATGTTGATATATTTGGATTCATCTTATTCTTTCTGAGCTTTCTACAAGTTGTTTTTGTTCTGCTTTCTCTTCCTTGTTGCCTTATTCAACATGGATTATAATTTGTCTTATTCCATTTTTCTCTTTACTGGTGTGAAAGTTACATGTATTATTTCTCTCTCTCTCTCTCTCTCTCTCTCTCTCTCTCTCTCTCTCTCTCTCTCTGGATTCTTGAGAAACTTTATTTGTAGGAGTTCTTGGAGGCCTTGAGTGAAGTGGTTTTTCTCCAAAGAGGGTTTCGGAATTCCTTAAGCCAAGTGGCAGGAGCCACGACCAAACTGGAGACTCAATTAGTTCTCAGCTGGAGGTCTCTGGATCCTTGGGATGGGTGTGAATTGTGGTTCCAAACCATGCGAGAGGGCCAGATTGCGGTTGAGAATTCTCCAGAGCCCTCGTGTTTATTTTCGATTTGGGCCTGTTGTTGTTACTGTTGTCTTCCTGAGTCGGGGCCAAGGCTGGTCGGGGGACGTTTATTTTTGTGGGACTGATTGCACGCTCGGTCGTGGGTCCCGTCAGGGCCAGTTCTGCCTGTTTATTGTTTTCTTTTTTCTTTATGCCCATTCATCTTCACTTCCCATGCCCACAGCATAGGGGAACTATGCCGCCGACCATTCTCATCTTGTTTCGTGTTCGTACTTGACGGGAGAGTTTATGCCTCGGATGCTCGTCTCCCCAGAGTGTGGCCTTGTTTAGAATAGGGTCTTGGCAGACGCTACCAAGTTATGACAAGATCGCACTGGATTCAAGTGGGCCCTAAATCTAATGTGACTGGTGTCCTTATCACAAGGGAGGAATCTGGACACACAGACGTGCAGAGAAGGAAGAGGGGGGGGGGAGGGATTGGAGCGATGCATCTGCACGCGAAGGAGCGAGGCTGCCAGCAACCACGGAAGCGGGAGAGAGGCAAGAACGCTGCCCCTTCAGAGCTTCCAAAAGCAACCAGCCTGCCGACACTTTGATTTCACACTTCTGCAGAACGTGAGAGGATGGACTTCTGTTGTCTAAGCCACCCGATCTGCGACGCTTCTCAGAAACGAATACAATAGACATGCATTCCTCTTTGCATGACTCCAGCTGCGTCGTATGACTGTGTTTCTAATTGATTGGGTCGTGGGCCCCTTGAGCCCCTTCCTCACTCCCAACGGCACTTCCTCTGTGATGTACGCGTGGCATTCCCATTCCCGATCCGCTCAGCGACGGGTGCCCAGAAGCTTCGAGCTCCCTGCCCCCGCACACATCTGTTTGCATTCCTCCGATTATGAATGAGTTCGAGCAACTCGTGAGATGCCCGCTGGCTTTTCCTATAAATTGCCTGTTTGCGTCCTCCGCCCATTTGTTTCTTTCGGGAGCCTGTCACTCTTGTTGATTTGTAGGAACTCTTTGTATATTCTAGATCAGCAGTTCACACAGTGTGAACATAAAGAGGGGATGAGGGGTAATCTTTACGCTCTTTAAAAAATAACTTAGAACCCCAAGAACTTGTGCTTACATTTGTTCTGTCTGTCAATATTTAACGTTTTTGAAAATCAAACTGAGCCCCGGCCGGTTTGGCTCAGTGGATAGAGCGTCGACCTGCAGACTGAAAATAAAACTGAAAGTTTTTTAAAGAGTCCTTAACTCATTTAAAATAACACATACATAAACGTAATACTTTAAGACGAGTAATTCGTTGAGGAGAAACGCGGCGTTTCCTTTTTTCCAGCACTTTTTAATGTCTCCCTGCTGTATTATTTTGGTCAAAGTATATGAAGATATGCTGTATGGGAAAGGGGAGAATCTTTTTTTTTTTTCCCCCCTTCGCTTCTCCACTCCCTCCACCTCCTAGGGGAGAATCTTTTAAGAATCTTTGCAGATGATTTTGGATATATTTTCCCTGGCAATACATTAAATCGCAACGCGTGGCAGTTTCTTAAAAGTTACCTGCAACGTGAAATCCAACACTGTATCAAGCTTTCCCCACGCTGCCGTGTAAAAGGCCATTGTGCTGTCGTCCACTTCCGACAGATCTGGGTCTGTGCCTTCCTGTGTGCCATCCCTGGGTCATCTGGCAAATAGTACTTGGCAGAACCGTGCAGATCTTCCAAACGCTGACACACGGGATCCAACAAGTCCCATTTGTTGACCTCTCTACCAGTCTCATCAGGACTGTCTCCGTATCAAGCTCCTGATAACTTTGGACAGAAGTTTCCCAAAAATCTGAATTTTTGCTGGAACGCTTGGATTTGATCACTGCCAACGCAGTCAGTCAGTCCTGTTCTGGAACGTTCTAGCTCGCTCTATTTCTGAGAAAGCGAGGTGGGCGGTGCCGGGACAAGAGGGAGGTGCTTCGCCTTCCGCCTCAGACCCCATCCTGAAAAGCTACCAAGTGCAGCACCCGAGCCTGCGAGCCTGCGGCCACAGCCCTGGGAGTTGGGGGGTGAGTGGAGCTGATTCAGACCCGCACTCAGCAGCAGAGGGCAAACTTGGGTTGTCCTGGGACCAGGGGCCAGACTTTGCAGGAACTCGGGAGCTGCTGCGTGCACAGACCGCTCTCGAGCTGGCCGATTCCTCCGAGTCCCTGCTGACTTATGTGCGAGACAGAAACCCTAACAGCAGCCCTCACCGCGATTTATTGAGCGCCTGTGGCCTTCCAGGCTCTCGCTCTCAGCCTGGGGAGCTTATGTTCTGTGCTGAGCACCCCTGGGGGCCCTGGGAGGGCGGGGGGGGGTGGGGAGGAAGGGGACAGAGGCCACACCTGGCTCACAGGTGCAACCTCCTGCTGCCCAAGAGATTTGAGCATCATCAGACCCAGGTCCCGTCTGATAATTTTCCACCCCCAGAATAGCAAGGAAGCAGTAAGTGACATCACGCTGGCCCGACGCTTAATGTTTCACGGGCTCACACAGAATAGCTGTAGCGAAAATGTGAAGCAGCTCCTAGATGAGAACCCAGGTCTGAGTGAACATCACAGATGTCTCATCCTTCAGTAGAGCACACATTGAAGATTGGAGGAATTTTAAATCAATATATATCACACACACACACACACACACACACACACACACACACACACAAACACACGCCTCATTCTTCAAGGCTTCCTTCTTTAAGGACCTTCATTCTTATGCCTCCATTCAGGCTTTATTTTTTTAAGGAGCTTCAAGGAATTCTGGTCTCCTATGAGCGCCTTATAAAATGCAAATGACCCAGGAGGGGGGTAGGGCTCATGCCATCAACAGTTCACACCTGAGTTAACAATTAACCTCGGGAAGCCTTTACAGCTAAGGGGGTCTTTGAAGATGTCATCAAGTGGAAATGAGGTCATACTGGGTGCAGGGTGGGCCCTAGTGAGACGGAGAGGTGGCCACGGGAAGAGAGAGGAAGGCACGGGGGTTACGGTGTCATGAGCCATGAACGCTCAGGACTGCAGGCCAGCCCCAGAAATGAGGGCTCTTCCCATGAGCGTGGCCCTGCCAACACCCTCATTCTGGACTTCCGGCCCACAGAACCGTGAGAGAATAAATGTTTCATGGTTAACAACAAGTTGGGGGGTGTCCTCATTTATTTCAGCCAGTATTTGGCTCCTCTGACCTGAAGGCGCTGAGCTGCAGGGATAGACACAGGTTCTGTCTCCCCGCTCCCCTCCGCCCACATCCCCCACCCCCACCCCGACCGACCCTCCCCCAGCCCTATTCATGCCCCTGAGCCCCCAAGGGTTAAAGGCTGAAGGAGGGGGTGTAGGAACAGCTGGAAACACAGCTGGAAACAAAGCGCTGCCCCGGGCTGACAGCAGCCCGTAAAAGGTCAGGAGGTTGAGGAATCCTTTGCCATGGGAATAATTTTCTGCAGGAAGTGGTGGAGTTCTCTGAGGCACCAGGTGGGATATGTAAAGGGCAATGGTGCTTGGCTCTCAAGAAAGGCATGCTGTTTGACCTCACGGAGTTGGCTCTCTCTGATTTACATAATGAACCCAAAACCTTGGTAACATGAAATGAATATATATATATATATATATATATATATATATATATGTTTTGGGAATATATATATATATGTGTGTGTGTGTGTGTATATACATATATATGTGTGTGTGTGTGTATATATATGTATATGTATGTATATATATATATATATATATATATATATATATATAGTGTGTGTATACGTACAAATATGTGCCTTTTTTTAATTTTGTAAAACAGTGTCACCTCTCTGGGAATAGGCATGGGAGAAGGAAGAGAAAGACATAAAATGTCCTTACCCTCTGCCCGGGTCATCCCACTCTTGGGACTGCAACCCCGAGAAATATATTCATCCAGGGAAATCAAGCTGTGTGTGCAACCATGTTCACTGCAACCTTATTTACGAGAGAAAACGCCCTAATGGCTCAACTAGGGAGGGTGAGTGAGACAATTCCTGCACATCAGCATGAGAGAATACTGTGGGCCGTTACAGCTGTGAGGTAACAGCACCGGGGATGTCACGTGACAAGCAGACGTAAGACAGCACGCACGGGTTGACTAGCTCTGTTGCTCTGTGTCTGCAGTATATAGCGTGGCAACAATATAAAAAGCTAAACAGAAACAGTAGAATCATGAGATCCTCTTTTGGAATTCTGTTTAATGTTAATTTCTTTTCTCTGATTAAAATTTCAATTTTTACAATATTGTTTTTTTTAAATATATTTTATTGATATTTTACAGAGAGGAAGAGAGAGGGATAGAGAGTTAGAAACACCGATGAGAGATGTTGTGCCTGCAACCAAGGTACATGCCCTTGACCGGAATCGAACCCAGGACCTTCCAGTCTCCAGGCCAACGCTCTATCCACTGAGCCAAACCTGTTTCGGCAAATTTTTACAATATTATTGACTGTATTTCCTATGCTGTACTTTGCATGGTGCCAGGTGAGTATTGCAAATTCCAGGGGGAACATGAGTGTGTGTCACTATAGTGTACACCTAAAACTAGTAAAAAAAAAAAAAATGTTAAACATAAATTGTAATTGAAAAACCTTTTTAAATTTAAACTCTTTTAAAATGTGATTTTGTTAGGGAAATAGAATGTTCATAAATGGTAAGCATGGTGGACCATCACCTGTACAAGTAAACTAAAAACCATTGAATTCTACACCTTCGATGGGAGAATTGTGCGGTATGTAAATTATCTCTTGGTGCAGCTGTTATGAAACATTTCAATTTGTTTTTAAAAATGGGAGCCACTTTCGGTGAAGAGAGGGAAAGATCTTTGTTTCCAACTTAAGAGTGCCATTACCCGAGGTTTTTAAATTCTCAACATAATTTACACCCGAAGAGCCCCAGGAGTTTTCTACGACAGTGGTCGGCAAACTCATGAGTCCACGGAGCCAAATATCAACAGGATGACGACTGAAATTGCTTTGGAGAGCCACATTTTTTAAACTTAAACGTCTCCTAACGCCACTTCTTCCACACAGACTCGCCCGTGGTATTTTGTGGGAGAGCTGCACTCAAGGGGCCAAAGAGCCGCGTGTGGCTCGCGAGCCGCAGTTTGCCGACCCCGGTTCTAAGAGGCTGGCCGGGCACCCTGGCCCAGTAGCAGCCGTGTCTTCGCACGGCCCATCCCACATGGCCGGTCCCCGGCGCCTGGACAGGAGAGAGAGGTCCTCCCCACAGGCTCCTCCAACAAGTGCTCAGCTCCCCAGTGAGATCCGCTCAGCCCCTCCCCAGCTGGAGGTTTTCACTCCCGGCCCCTGACTTCCTCCGGAAGTGAATACCTTGCAGCCTAACAGCCATGATGACGGCCGGCCTGGGGGTCAGGAAGTCCCGGGGCTGATCCTGCCTCTACCCCCCGAGGCCTTCGCTCAGATACTGAGTCTCAGGGACGAAGGGTAAGACACGGTCCCCTCCTGTGGCCAACGGGGCTGACCGCTTTCCAACTCACAGGGTCCAGGAGGCGGAAGGAGGCGAGACAGATGCTCTCTGGCACGTGGGGGGGACCCCGTACATAGTAGCTACACTCCTTCCCCATCAGGATGAACTTGGTGGGTTTCTCCTCTGCCTGAGAGGTAAATTCATCATTCATCCCCTTCCCGTTATCTGTCTCCTTCTGCCCACCCCCACCCCGGACCCCGGTTTCTTCTCCATCCCAAACCAGAGAGTCCCGGAACGTAAGCCTGCGCACATCAGTCAGCACCAGTGGGGCCCGCGGCATATGGCGATGTCCCCATGATCTCACCCAGCCGGACCGTTATTTTTATAGAGGGGTATTATTCCTAAACCTGGGAATTTTACAGACACTGTCACGCCGGGGGATTCCCAGGCTGGCGGGGATTCCTAGGATTTTACGGTACGGCCGTGGGTGTCTGCCTCCTCTCCATGCATGCTCCGGGTCTGGGGAGACGTGGATAAAAGATACAAAGTGCTTTGGTCTAAGATGAGGGAAGGTGGATACTTCAGTGGCATACCAACTGTATTTGCCGGCGTATAAGACGATTTTTTGGCCCTGAAAAATATGCCTCCAAGTGGGGGGTAGTCTTATACGGCGAGTATATAACAAACTCTGTATTTTTTAGTGGAAATGTTAGGGGGTCGTCTTATACGCCCGCAAATACGTATTTTTCAGGGCCAAAAAATCGTCTTATACGCCGGCAAATACGGTATGTCCCCACCCACATTCATTCTCATTCATTCGCCCTCTCTCTCTGCTGGCCTCGAGCTGCCTTTCTCCGCTTATTCCATGCCTTTCTGGCTCTCAGGCACTCGATAATTTGCTGCCATCGCTTGTGGTTTCTTTCCTGGTAACTGCCGCTACTTGAAACATCGACCAGCTGCCTCCTGCACACCCCCCACCGGGGATGTGCCCGCAGCCAAGGTACATGCCCTTGACTGGAATCGAACCCGGGACCTTTCAGTCTGCAGGCCGACGCTCTATCCACTGAGCCACACCGGTTTCAGCCGGAAGGACTATTTCTTGGCCTCCTCGGTCCGCAAGGCCAGCTCCCTCCCGGCCACAGCCGGGCTGACGCCGCCCCCTGCCCCTCCCCCACTTCCAGGAAGACCCCCAAGCCCATCGTTTGCAACACCGCGCCCCCAAGCCCCCGCACAGGTGCCCCCCCCCCAACGTGGGAGAGTAATCCCCATTAATGCCGCATTGTTCCCCGGTAATTGCCTTCCTCGCGGCCTCCACCTTCAATAAAGCCACGGACAATTTCTCGCAGCTTCCACCTTCTCGGGGCTTTTGTTTAAAGCCTTTAAGAGGCGCGCGGGGCTTTCCCAAGACATAATGGGGGCTTTCATGGCCCGCACTGTTCACGGACGGAGTGTGACCTCGCTGCGGCCCTTTGGGACAGAGCCGCCTTCTGGCCCCTTCAAGGGATTTCCAGCCAATTATCCCGCTGGGTCCTCTCTTCTCCGGGGCTTTCTGCCTGCACAAAGGGCTCCCCACCGGCTCCCGACGTGAAATTAGGCGCTTGCCCATGCCTCCGCGGACAGAGCCTTAAATTGGATGCAGTAATAATGCGCTTTTGCATTCAGCGCCGCCTTCGCAGAGTGAAATTAGAATCCGCCCTTCGGCACAGAGAATAGAGTGCACCCTTCTATTCTCTCCGAGAGAGAGAGAGAGAGAGAGAGAGAGAGAGAGAGAGAGAGAGAGAGAGAGAGAGAGAGAGAACTTCTCCCCAGATATCTCGCCTGAAGATGGCCAATCTCCTTATCAGGGGTGGGCAAACTTTTCGACTCGAGGGCCACCATGGGTTCTTACACTGGACCGGAGGGAGGGCCGGAACAAAAGCAGCCTGACCACGCTGGCACTCTCCTCTTGGGCTGCTGGGGAAGGAGCGGAGGGGAGAGTGAGAGAACTCTCCTCTCTTTTAATGGGCCTCTCCATCAGACCTCTGACAGACACGACCTCCCCGCGGTGCCTCTGAAGGTACATGAAGCTTCCTGCACCGTCTCAATGGGGAAATGGAAACATTTATTTTTATTTTTTTAATATATTTTATTGATTTTTTTTTTTTACAGAGAAAAAGAGAGAGATAGAGAGAAACACCGATGAGAGAGAAACATCGATCAGCCGCCTCTTGCACACCCCCTACCGGGGATGTGTCCGCAACCAAGGTCCATGCCCTTGACCGGAATCGAACCTGGGACCTTTCAGTCCGCAGGCCGACGACGCTCTATCCACTGAGCCACACCGGCTTCGGTGAAAACGGAAACATTTGAAATGCAAGCTGCTCCAAAATGCATTAGAACACCTGGGCCCACCAGGCACTAGCTGCAAAAAACGAAACAAACCAAAACAAAATCATGTGGCCTTCAGACACTGCCCACCCAACCCAGCTGGTGAGTTCCTCCCTTGTGGGGAAAACTTGAAGTCGCTCAGCTATTACCTTACGGTTTTGTTTTTTTTCTTGGAGAGTGAGAGCACAGACTGCGGGGTCAAACCCCAGACTGCCTGGTTCAGTGGGCCCGGCCTGGCCCCGTTCCCGGGCGATACCGATACCGCTGGTCCCGAGACGGTAAGCAACACCGACTGCCAGGATCCATTTCTTCCCCGGTGAGGTGTCTGGCCCAAGCAGTCAATCCCAGAGGCCAGGGATGCTGCGGAATATCCCATCATGCACCGGGCGGGCTGAGCCACAAAGAGATGCCTCGCCTTAAATATCAACGGCGCCAAGGCTGAGAAGCCCGGGGCAGAGGATTCGCCCCTCTGCTGTCTACCCTGCTGGCTTCTCTTTAAGGCTGCTGCCACCACCTCCGAGGTTTGAGTCCAGAGAGAGAAAGACCAGCTTTCCCTTGCTCTCTCTCTGTCTAAGATTGAAGAAGAACCTCCTCTCTCCCAGATGAGTCAGGATTTCAGGGATTTATTTCTGTGATCAAAAGAAAAAGCATTATTCGCCCGGCCAGCGAGGCTCAGCTGTTGAGTTTCGACCCCCGGAACCAAGAGGTTGCGGGTTCAATTCCCAGCCGGGGCACATGCCCGGGGGTGCCAGCTCCATCCCCAGTAGGGGGCATGCAGGAGGCAACCCCAGTTGATGATGTTTTTATTTCTCCAACCCTCTCAGATCCTTTCTCTCTAAAAGTCCATTAAAAAACATATTTAAAGGGTAAAGCACTATTCTAATTAACAAATTAACTTTGCCGTAGTGCCCGGAAAAGCACATCCTCACAAACAAGGAAGTGACCTGAGGTTTATGGTGTGGAGGGGGAATGTCCCTTGAACCCACTCAGGGCACCTCTACTTCCTGTTTAAAGACAAGCCACGTTCGGTCAGTTTTCTCTCTTTTTTAAAAATATTTTTTTATTGATTTTTTTTACAGAGAGGAAGGGAGAGGGATAGAGTTAGAAACATCAAAGAGAGAGAAACATCGATCAGGTGCCTCCTGCACACCTACTGGGGATGTGCCCGCAACCAAGGTACATGCCCTTGACTGGAATCAAACCTGGGACCTTTCAGTCCATAGGCCACCGCTCTATCCACTGAGCCAAACCGGTTTCGGCTAGACTCTCATATCATTGAAAATGTGCTGAATGGGCTACAGAGAAAAGAGAATAAATGTCACCTTCAGTGAGCCTCTCAAACACTGCCTGTCCCCTCCTCAGATCACGGGGGAGGGGGTACGAGGAATGGGGGTTAGATGCTTATTTGTTTAGGGTTTCCGGGCACTCTTGGGGAAACTTGAAGAAACCCACACGTGGATCTGGACTTCGGAGTCCGACTGGGCTGACGTGGGCCTGGCTGGGAGGCGCTGGGGCAGTTTAGTGTGTCCGTGAGTGATGCCCAGAGCTTCAGGGACAGATGCGATCCAGGAAGAGCGCCCCCACGCTCCTCCTGGTCCCCCGAAAGGCAGCCCCTTGAGTCTGAAATCAAACGCCCTCAAATTCAAGGTGCAGGAGGAGGGTTCGAGAAGGCGAGACAGAAAAAGCGGGATGGCGACCACAACTTAACACCCTTCTGTTTCCGGTAACAATGGGTGACACTTCCGCCCTGCTGACCCCAGGGCGGGGTGGGGGTGGGGGGCAGGAAGTGCTTCCAGTTGGAGCTCATTTGGGTTGGACTTCACATCTGGAAGGGATGGGGGGGCAGTGGGGGGAGCGGGGTGGCAGATGGAGAATCTTGGGGAGAACAATTCAGAGATTTATGGTTGGGTTTGCTTTTTAACTTTTGTTTTGATAAGAGATACAGGTGTTCCCATCTGGAACATAAACTATATATATATATATATATATATATATATATATATATATATATATATATATTTAAATTCCTAAAGTCCCTTTGGTCCAGAAAAGGAAAGAGAGCAGACAGACAACCTTTGGGGAGGCGATAGCTTTCTGGCAGGGACTGAATTGTTGGGGTAACACTGTCCAGATTTCCAGATCCCGGCGTGGAAACGTGCACGGGGCTGGGAGTTATTAACTGCGAGACCAGCCCCCACGCCTCCCCGGGCTGCGTGCAGCTGCGAGCCCGAGTCTGGGAGGCAGGCGGGATGCAAGGTGCCATTGTGAGCAGGGGCCTCTGCGGGAACCCATGTGTGCGTACCCCCCGCCCCCAAACCCCACCTCCAGCCCCCAGCCCCCTCCGACCCCCGCCAGCCAAGCGCAGGCGTTCTTAAGGGAGTGCAGACACCAGTTTCCCAAGTGCTGAAAGAGGGGCACCCCCCCTAACCTGAAGGCGTTTGCAATTATAGGAGCTAATTGCCGAACCTGCGCTCCAGGTATCGCCACAAACACCATCACAAAAGAGCAATTAGGTAGCAGAGGCGGGCGCTAATAACTGAGTCTAGAAAGAAAGAATATAAAGAGAAAACTGGAAGGCAGGATGGGAGGGAGGGGGGAAGGGAGGGTCCGGGTCCTTTCCAATTTGTCACAAGCAGGTGTGGGCTAATTGTGGCGCCTCTCTGTGCTGCTCAGTCATCCGGGAACCTGGCCCTGGCATCCCAGGGCACCCCGTCTGCCCAAAGCACCCGGTGGAGTGAGGCAGAGGAAGCAGCCAGCCCCTCGGAGAGGAAGCAAGGCCGGCCATGTGCGTGCTGGTCGCTGACTTTCCCAAGCTTCCCCGCAGCCCACGTGGGGAGTCTCAGACATTAGCGCAGCCGTGGGCAAACTATGGCCCGCGGGCCGGATCCAACCCGTCCAGCTGTTCTATCCGGCCCGCGGAGCCGGAAGAGCGGAGGGTTCTCTTGCTCTCCCCTCCGCTCCTTCCCCAGCAGCCCAAGAGGAGAGTGCCAGCGTGGTCAGGTTGCTTTTGTTCCGGCCCTCCGGTCCAGTTTAAGAGCCCATGGTGGCCCTCAAGTCACAAGGTTTGCCCACCCCTGCAAGCTAGATGATTAAATAAATTAAGCCAAATGCCAACCTCCATGTGTGTAGGAGAATCTCAGCCCATGTGTTAATGCATTTCTTTTTTTTAATAATATATTTTATTGATATTTTACAGAGAGGAAGGGAGAGAGATAGAGAGCTAGATTCGTCAATGAGAGAGAAACATCGACCAGCTACGCCTCATTCTACGTTCTCATGAGTCAAGACAGTCTTGTGAGGTGTGAGGTGGTCTGGTGTGCAAATAAATGTTATTAATAATATAACTTTTATTGATATTTTATCATGAATAATTTTATTTTTCGTTTATTATTTTGCGTATGTACCAAAAAAAGAAAAACTAAATATATTTTGATTGTTATTAAAATGCATCCATTTTTTTTGACGAGGAGCACTCAGCGTTACGAAAATTATAGAAGGGGTACACGTACGTCAAAAGTTTGGGAAACACTGACCTAAGGGAAGGAGGCTTTGTCTCCCTGAGCATCTATGGGCTGAGTTCGCCGGTCCAGCCAGTCTGTAGGCCCGCTAAGCGCCGGTACCCGTGCCAAACCATCCCTGGGAAAGGCAGCGCCAGACGCTCCCAAGTCCCTGGGTGGAGGGTGATGAAGACCCTCGGAGGCAGGGGTGAGGCAGTTAGTTCGGGGGTGAAGCTTTTTGTTGGGCTGCCCCTTTGTTCCAGCGGCTTCTCCCATCCCGGCCGCACCAAGAGCCTGACGCGGTGCCCAGGCCGTTCTCACAGCCTTCTCCAGGGCTGGACAAAGCGGTGCTGGCACTGAGGAGGGCCCGCCGTGAAGGGGACCGAGGAAGAAGAAAGCGCCTGGCGGATCCGGCCCGGGCCCCGCAGACGCGGTTGCTGTGGCAACTGCAAGTTAAACAATGAGGAGGAGAGGAGGCGGCCATTTTCCCCACTTGGCCCAGTTGTCATGGATACCGGGATGTTAGAAGCAAAGGGGCGAAGGGTTTTCTTTACGCTTGACAATCGGCGCCTTCTTTCGCTTCCTTGGCCGGGGTCCTGGCTCGGGGTCCACTTCCATCCTGGGGACGGGAGCCACCTCGGATGTGCTCAGTCAAGTGTCCTCTGGGCCAGCAGTGCTCAAGGCCAAGTGGAAAGGCCTTTCCAGAAAACTGTCACCCACTAAAAGGTCCCATCTACATAGCAGGAAGGCCCTCTCACCCCCGAACTTCCTCCCACGGTGATTTTCCCAGGAGTCCTCACGCGGGGCGGGCGCCTACGATGCCAGCTGTGCAGGCTCAGGCCCCCGGAGACCCCTGGGAGCCTCCTTCCCGCTTCCTCCTGCAGGACTTTGCAGATGGCACAGCTCAGCGCCCCCTCGGACACTGTCTCCCGGCTCCGTGACCCTGAAACACGCCCCGCTCAGCCGTGCAGCTTGCTGTGGTGAGAAGGTCCCCCAGCCTGAGGTCAAGGCTCAGCTCTGCCACTCACAGGGTGACCTGGGCAGATGCTTAGTCTCTCTGAATCCTGTGTCTACATCCGAATAACGCAGATTACGGTATCCTCCGAGCAGCGTAGCTGAGCGTGGTGCAGGAGACAATGTGTGCCATTTTGGGGTTAGCAGCAGGCACCGTACCAGTGGGAGTGGCCTGCCCACCTCCTCCCTCCGCTGCCTCGCATGTACACACACAGACATTCACACTCTCATACGTGCACACAAGATCACAGTTAGAGATGGAGCTATTGGGGAAGAAGGGAAACTTTTAAAAAATATATTTTTCTTGATTTCAGAGAGGAAGAGAGGAGGAGGAGGAGGAGGAAAGAATCATTGATTGGCTGCCTCCTGTATATACCACACTAGGGATCGAGCCCACAACCCAGGCATGTGCCCTGACCAGGAATTGAACTATGACCTCCTGGTTCATTGGTCGACACTCAACCGAGCTATGCCAGCCAGGCAAGAAGTGACACTTTCATTCACTCTTTTTTTTAAAATATATTTTTTTAATTGATATTTTACAGAGAGGAAGAGAGAGAAATAGAGTCACCAGATCCCTCTGCAACTCTAGGCTGGTCAGGCCCTGGGATACAAATGACTGAGCCCAATGCACAGACAGAGACGCTGAAACATGGAAACAGCCAATGCTCTAAGCAACGTCCCCATTTTTGTACATTCCCTAGCTCTGCAGGTTGGCTTCTGCATGGCGGTGCCCCTCACCCACTTGGCTGACAGCTTGATGCAAGCCTGCTGCTCAGAGCATCTGGCTGTGGGCTCGGGCTCCGGACACTGGCCTCACATTAGGGTGAACAATCCATGGGGGTGCGGGGCTCGGTCCCAGGGCTGTCCCTAAGCTCTCCAAACCACCCCCCCCCCGAACCCCACCACTAGCTCCGGAGTGTCTGCTGCTGTGGCACCGTAATCCAAATTGGGTTCAAGCCCCGTCTCCGCCCTCCATTGTAAAGCTGTATTTTTTTATTCAGCACATGATCAGAGACCTGCTAAGCCCTCGTGTTGCCGACACAAAGGAAGAAGAAAGATTTCGTTAATCCCAAGGAAAATGAATTCCTCTTTTATTTTCCCGGAGGGGGGTTGGTGGTGGAGGGGGAGATGAGAGCATTACATCGACCTCTCAAAAAAAACAAAAAACACCAGAAAAATCCCTGCCATCATGAGATGGTTAAACCATGCGGCTTTAAGAGTCGGCACAAAGCTCAGCAATCACACACCCTTCACCTCTTGCCGGCGTGTTTCTTATCCCGAGAGTGCGATGGTCTTCCTGGGAGGCTCTGGCGATCGTAATCCCTCCGCCTTGAAATAGCGGCATCGGAGGGGAAGAAGCAGGGTGGGAGGGGAGATGTTCAGAGCATCCGAGTTACAGGGGAGAGGCAAAGAGAAAGGGCGAGCAAGGAAAAAATCTTGTCTTGGAAACCCGATGGGTTTTTACGAATCCTGTACAGACCACACTGAATGGGGCCGATTTTTACTAATTCTGTACAGAATTAGTAAAAGTTCCAGTGCCAGAGAGACCTCCTCACCTACACACACACACACACACACACACACACACACACACACACACACACAGCAGGTTAACGTTGAAAAGGTATGATTTGTTCAAGGACATGGATGCTTCATTACGCCTGTTCTAGAACGAGCTTTTCTGGGCATTTCCCTGGACGGGGCACATCACTGGGGCGCTGACACTGGCCACCCCCTCGCCCCCCGTCTCTTAGCGGCCTCGGGGTCCTTTCGGTGCCGAGCTGCCCGGCTCACCATCCACTCCCTGGCGGGCACTGCCAGGCAGGCTCGCCCCTGGCTGGGCGCAGCGGATCAGATGTGGAGCGTCTCTGCCATGAATCGGGGTTTTGTTCCTTCCAACCTGTGCTGGAATTGGCAGGAGTGAGACAAAGGCGCTCACTGTGCCCTGGTCCCGGGTGCCCCCCTCCCCCCGGGACACCGCTCAGCAGCCGCGCACGTGGGGGAGCCCCATGGGAA
Organism: Vespertilio murinus; assembly: GCA_963924515.1. Taxonomy (NCBI): domain Eukaryota; kingdom Metazoa; phylum Chordata; class Mammalia; order Chiroptera; family Vespertilionidae; genus Vespertilio; species Vespertilio murinus. Next base: position 6,606,133 of record OZ004722.1, read on the forward strand.
GGTGCTGAGAGCAGTCTTTGCTCTCTCTCTCTCTCCCCCAAGCTGCCTTCGTCTCCGTCACCGGTGCCCCCTCTGCCTCGGCGCTGCTGGCATCGCGGGCACGGAAGGGGTGCTGGCGGACACCACGCTGGGGGCGGGGCCCGCGGCGCGCTGGCACCTGCCGTGGGCTCTGCTCCTCCGACAACTCTGCCAACTGGGCAGCGCATCCCCACTTGGGAGACGAAGGATCGGGAGTCCCAGAGCCACAGCCAGAGAGCGGGCCGGCGGGATTATAGCCCAGTTCTGGCCGCTTCCAGAATAAACCAGCCAGTGTCGTTCTCCCCAAACCCTGGGATCACCGGACCGGACTTTCCCTCCAGCAGCTGGAAATGGGGGGTCAGAGGCTGGAAAAGATCGTCCTCACCCGATATCCCAGCGGCGGAGGGACTCGGTGAAGAAGGCACATCTGGCAGGCTGACTGGCACTGACCTAGAACCCAGGACTCTGAGGCCTTCTCCTTGCTCAGCCATCATTGTCCAGGACTTCCCACCCGTGACTGCTGACCAGGCGGCTCTATGGGGGACAGGCAGATTTCATTACGTCTGGGGGGCCGCCCTTACCGGTGTGGCTCAGTGGATAGAGCGTCGGCCTGCGGACTGAAGGGTCCCAGGTTCGATTCCGGTCAAGGGCACATACCTGGGTTGTGGGCACATCCCCAGTAAGGAGTGGGTCAGAGGCAGCTGATCCATTTTCTCTCTCGTCGATGTTTCTAACTCTCTATCCCTCTCCCTCTCTGTAAAAAATCAATAAAACATATATTTTTTTTAAAATTCTGGGGTGCCTAGCATCTCTGAATTCAGCCAAAACCAGACACTGACTTTCCAGCTACAGAAGGAAGGATCTATAAGTGAGTTGCAACCGGGGGCATTTGCAAGAGCATATGTGTGTTAGAAAACTAGCCCTCGCCGAAACCGGTTTGGCTCAGTGGATAGAGTGTCGGCCTGCGGACTGAGGGTCCCAGGTTCGATTCCAGTCAAGGGCATGTACCTTGGTTGCGGGCACATCCCCAGGAGGGGGTGTGCAGGAGGCAGCTGATCAATGATTCTCTCTCATCCATGTTTCTAACTCTCTATCCCTCTCTCTTCCTCTCTTTAAAAAATCAATAAAATATATATTTTTTAAAAAAGAAAGAAAGTGCAAAAAGTCTTGCTATTAGAGGGGGAAAGCCCTGGAGGGAAGACCGAACCCACAATAAAATAAAGAAGGACCAGCCTTCTTCGCCAAGCCCGGAGAAATCAGGTTGAACCAGATGGAAATCAGGCGGCGGGCCAAATCAGCCCCGCCCGCCTGGAACCGCTCCCTGCCGCATTTCCACGGGAATGCGCACCCTCGGTACGGAGCTAGCAGGTAGCTCTCCTCCGTGAGTGATGAACAGTGGGGAGGCAGGCAGAGAGTGGAAGGGAGAGACAAAAACATCGACGTGAGGGAGACACGCTGATTGGCTGCCTCCTGCACAGGCTGGGAATGGAGTCTACGACTGAGATACATGCCCTTGACCGGAATCGAACCCGAGATCCTTCAGTCCATGGGCCGGCGCTCTAACCACAGAGCCACACCAGCCATGGCCAGATGTTTAACTTTACTTAAGCCTCATGACAACTCTCTGAGGCGGTTACGCCTGTCACACACACACACTCACTCACACACACTCACACACACACACACACACACACACACACAGCACAGACAAGCAAACAGCAGGACGTCAAGGTTAGATGACAGATGACAGGCCCACCATCACCCAAGGCTAGGCTGTAGAGCCAGGATTTGAACCCACGCACTCTGTCTCCTCGCCACCCCACCTGTCATTCTGGTAAAGGTTCACCCCGTGCCCGGGCCTGGGCCTGACCAGCCCTCGGGCCCTTCGGCTTCAGTGCTGCCCTGGTGGGCCCTGGGCTGTCAGAAATCACTGCCAAGCAGAGCCTCCTGCACATTTGGCTGGGACACCGAGAGCACGGCTGTCCCGGATGCATCTGAGGGCAGCTCGGGGCCTTATCCAGACGTCACATGTGGAGTCTCGTTAAGCCGAGCCTCTGAAGCTGGTAGACACAACACACAGAACGTGGGGGGTCAGGCAAAGCGTCAGGGATGCTTCTCGGTCTCGCTTTCAAGTCTGGGCGTGGGCCTGCAATCTTCATCTCACCAATCAAGCTCGAGTCCACCCAAAGCGCGCTCCGAGAACGTGACGTGTCTCCGAATGCCGACACTGACAGGTGGCGCCCGGCGTGGCACCCGCTGGGCCTCCCACAGACTCGCCCTTCTTCCCAGGTCGCGGCAGCTCAGCTGGTGGCAGTGACTTGGACGGGCAAAGCCGAGGTCTGCGCCTTTCGTATCCCTGGGTAGCCTTGGATGGTTTCACGCGATGACTCAGAGCTGGCAAGGGAAGGCATGCCATGCGGGCGACACCACAGCTGCTGCTCCTCACAGCGCACCGCCACCCACACGGGCTTACACAATGAGCCTGCCGCCCGGGGGGGGCGGGTGCCTGCCAGCACTGTTGACCGGCCTGGGTCGAAAGGCCCATGGGAACGAACCGGCCTCCCCAGCCCGCCCGCCCCAATGAATGGCATACACAGCAAGACTTGACACGTCCAATTTTCTACACACCCACGAGACTGCGGAAATGAAAGGACAAATGGGGCAACGCTCTCCTCCTCTTGCCCATCCCCTGTCAGCTGCATGCCTTAGCCAGGGGGATCCGTGACAGAGAACACGAGGGAGGAGCCACTGGCCTTCCCCACCCTGGCCCGTGCAGTCGTGGGCCTTGGCTCAAGGAGAAAGGAAACCTTGACCGGTGAGTGTCTGAGAGGTGGCCCCCGGCCCAGGTCTGAGGCCACAGGAAGCTGGGTCACAAGAGAAGGAAGCACCTAAGATCCCCCATATACACGGACCCTCATGACAGAGAGACGTGCCTCCGTCTCAAAGGACACAGGGGGCTGGAGCAGCATCCGGCCTTACTGTCCACTAAGTCTGGTCAACAAGGAGAAACCATTCTGGTCCTGCGTTTCTCCAGCCCCACTGTCCACGCTCACCCCCTACAGCAGCTGTCGGCAAACTCGTTAGTCAACAGAGTGGCAAACAGTGGCTCGTGAGCCGCCTGTGGCTCGCAAGCAGCAGTATGCCGACCACTGCCCTACAGTGAGGTCAGATGTAGAGTTACATTGACCCTACAGCAGCCCTCGGAAGCGAGCTGGACATTTGCAGCTCATCAGCAACCCATTATAACGTTTCCTACTTAACATAACAGTAAGTACATTAGTGTATGTTTCCTGAAATATAAGAAAGAACCTTCCACCAACGGAGCTGCAGAATAAGGGAATGGGAAGACGTGATCTGCTCTCAGAAGTTGAGGTCAAACACTGGGTGGGCATCCACAAAGTGGGGACATTTCGGGTTCCTGCCAAGGAGAAGGCCGGTTACGTTTCGGCTCTAGATCCTCTCTCTAAAAACTCAGGAACCCAACTTTCACGAAGATTTTAGAAGATATTTATCTACCAAAGAGGAAGTAGCCGAAGCGTAGTGGTGGGGATGTGGGAAAGAGAGCGAGGGGGAGAGATGATTTTTAGACAATTCATTTTTAATGTATAAGCATTACATCTATGAACAGTTGCATTTGTGATTATTCCACTTCTTTCATATCTGCCAAGTTCTTCCACGTGCCTGAAGAATTAAATATTTATTTCTCCCTCTTTGACGTTTTTTACTTTATTTTTTTTACCTTTATTTTTTTTTTTTTAGTGTTTCGTTTGCTACCTGTATTGCTTTCATTATAACAGACCACTTGAATATTTAGCCCAAATGCTTTTGATTGCCACAGAACAGATTAATTTTCTCCTACTGCTATTTTGGGGCTTCACCCATATTTTGAAGATTCTTGTAATTACAACAATGCCCACAAAAACTTGGCTTGCAGTTTGAGAAAAGGTGGAATGAAACCCACATACCACGAAGGTCAATGTCCATCACTGCAGCCTCCCAAGTCCCAAATCTATACTCAAATACCATGTTTATTTGAAATCAATGAATTCTCTGGGGAAAGATTAATAATAGATAGTTTACACATATACAAACCTAGATATTTAATACAACATATCTCAAGTAGTCCCAATCCTCAGATCTTGCGGATAATTAAGATACCGATGTGACCCCAATATATACAATAAAAAATTTTTTAAAAGCACATCAATGCACTGCACTGAATCTACGCCCGGTAATTTTCAGGAAAGAAAATGATTATCCTGACAATTAGACCCAGAGCGTGTGCCTGCTTCTGCATCGCCTCTGCAGCTTAACTGATTGGCGCCCTGATGAAATCTCAAAATCAGCCTAGAAACCCACCTGCTAATAAAATGATGAATGAGATGCCTGTGATTTTTTTTATCCCGATACACAGATTCATTTGCATATCAGAAACCCTTTGCACCTTAGATTATATTTTAAAAAAGCTGCTGGTTTCTAAGAGCCGTTCCCAGCGCACAGCTATTGCTATAAATCCAATTCCCCTCATTAGCATAAATCCCTTGGAATCCATCAGGCTGATGGGCTGTCATTTTCAAACACATTGCTCTCTGCCCTGGGGCGGCCGCCCTTTCAGTACGGCCTTAGATATTTTTCGATCGCATGTTGAAGCGATACAGAATGAAATCCATCTGCAAACCTAGTACCTCCCAGCTCCCAGCTTAGACCCGCCCCCTGCCAATCAGGGTCCCTCTCAGCTGTCAGACAGCCAGATGAAACTCCTCACTTAGGGGAGGGTCCTTGAAGCCCACTCCCCACAGTTCGGCTGAGCAAAACGCAGACTGGGAGGGCAGTGGGGGGAGTGGGGGAAGGGAGATCCGAGGCCACAAGTGCAATCACCCAATAACGTACGCAAACTGTCAATGAGTTGGGGCGGGGACAGGTGAGTGGGGGAGGGGGGTGAGATTACTCCTTCCCTCTTGGTCCTCTTGCCTCATTTCCCTGCTTCAACTGTCGTTTCAAACATCCTATTTAACTGGCATCAAATATGGATTCTGCCCTCCGGGGAAGGGGGGGAGGGGAAGTGCAGGCGGCAGCGATATGTAAGGAGCGCCAGCTGAGTGCCAGAAGATCGCCACCCCCACCTCAATGCCACAACCCACCAGATCGGTCTGATCAGGCCCCTGCTGGCATGTCTGAGATTTGCAAAAAGCCATTCATCACGCAACAGAGAGAGGAAGGGGGAGGGGGGCGGGCACAGAGAAGATTCCAGAACGGGGGGGGGGGGGGAGGGGGGGGCCTCAGATCGCTCCTTCTGCACCCTGGGTTCAGATCTCTGCTTCTCTGGATGCCTCATTAATTCCTCTCTCCTCCCGGACTTGCAGGATCAACAGACAGACCCAGGCAGCCCCCCAAATCCCGACCAAGGCGCCAGCAGGAACAAAAGGCACAAAGGCGGGAGGGAGGCTTTGTAAGTCCCGGGTCCTGCTAGGAGACCGCCTGGTGCCTCACTAGCGTTTCTCTCGGAGGCTGATGGATACTGGGGAGCGGGAAACCCATGAGAAAGTCCCTTTCCTTCTCAGAACTGAGCGCTTCCAGGAGGCCTGGCGAACGTGCCAAGCATCCCCCCGGCCCCCCGGCCCCCCGGCTCTCCGCGGTGGCAGGAAGCGAGCCTGCCAAGGTCTGTTCTCAGCTGAACACGAACGCTCCCCACGCACACACGGGGTTCCCATGTCACTGCGGGTCCCCGTTTTCTCTGAAGGCCTGAGCCGTGATGAATATGTGAGAAAAACAAACATTTGTCCCGGGGCTGGGGGGGGGGGGGAGGAAGCGAAGCTTGGAGGGCGGGCGGCTCCCCCAGGCAGGCCTGGGAAACCCCGGGGGTCTAATTGAAAGGGTCGAAAATAGTAAATATGAAATCTAAACCCAGACGGTGCTTTCTCAAAGGCAGCGAACCGCTCATGACGCTGATTCCTCCGCGTACGATCACCTTCAAAACCACGACAAGGAGCCGGCCTTCCGCCACCACTGTCTTTCCAACCCCATCCTGACGGCACCGCTGGGCAGACAGGAGCCGCGGGCAAAGTGGGGGGCGTTGGGAGGAGGGGGTGACTTTCTGCCCGAACTGCCCCTTTGGGTCATGCGGTGTTAGAGACGATGTTCGTTCCTTCTGCACCCTGGGCTCGGGTCTCAGATCCTTGTCTGAAAAGAGACCCAGAGGGCGCGGAAATGAACTTGGTTGACGCCACGTGGGCCAGGAGAAATCTTATCAGGAGAGCAGAGATTCAGAGGACAGAATAAGAAAGCATGTGCCTCCCCTCAATCCCCCCCAGTTCAAGTTGCCCCGACTTGAAGTCTCCCAACAGGAACCATGAGCAGTCTCCCCCCCCCCCAAAAAAAGGGAGACTGAGCAGGTGCACCCCAAATCCTGGAAGACCCCTCCATAGAGGGGCAAGCCTGCCCCCTTGTTCTTCCGGCTTCCTTGGACTTCCTTCTGTGTGCACACGGGTCCCTGGGAGATGGACACAGCTTGGGCGGACCCGAGGGATCCCCAAATCCCAGCCCCCCTCCCAGAGACCTTATGGTCACCAACACTGCGCCCCGGGACCCCTCACATACACCCTACACTTCGCCACGCGGAAGGCACCGTCTATTATGAGACGCACCGTTGTTGCAGAGGCTACGACGCGCCATCAATTTTAAGCAGCAGGCTGATTTAAGAGATGTTAATATGCAAAAAACACGAGCTTCGCGAATCAATGAAATGCATGAAGAGCTGACACTTACTGGGAACGGAGCCGGCGTCGGGCGCGGTGCCAAATGCTTTCCGTGGATTATCTCATCCGCCCCTCGCAACTATAATTATCGCCATTTTTCAAACGATGAGGGAAGCGGGTCCGCACGAGCTGAACCGACTCGCCCACCATCACACAGTGGGGGCCAGGGTGCGCACTCAGGCCTGGCTGAATCCGGGGCCCGAGCCCTTACGTCGGTGGGGACCCTAAAATGCCCTGGGATGGATCTTGGGGATGTGTCCATTTACAGCCCTCTCTCGCTGGTGAGTTTGATTCATTAGGTCTCGAGTGCTGTTGACAGAACTCTATTTTATTTTGTTTAATTTTTTTTTTTCATCCTCCCCAGAGGATAGTTTCCCATTGGTTTTTAGAGAGAGTGGGAGAGAGAGGGGAAGACAGAGAGAAACATCGATGAGAGAGAATCATCGATCAGCTGCCTCCTGCACGCCCCCTACTGGGGATGTGCCCGCCACCAAGGTCCGTGCCCTTGACCGGAATCGAACCCGGGACCCTTCGGTCCCCAGGCCGGCGCTCTATCCACTGAGCCACACCGGTTTCGGCACCTGATACAATTGTTTTACAAGAATGGGATCAAGTCTTTTAAGTTCATCCGGGATTAAGGACTCTCTAGAATAGGGGCTACTTACAGAAAAGCAGAAAAATACAACAGGAGCTACCATGCATCCAGCACTTAAATAATTTGCTTATTCATTCCGCAACGGATACTCCAGGTGCTCAAGAAGCCCAGAGGTGCCCAAACCGGTGTGGCTCAGTGGATAGAGCGTCGGTCTGCGGACTGAAAGGTCCCGGGTTCGATTCCTGCCAAGGGCATGGACCTTGGTTGTGGGCACATCCCCGGTAGGGGGCGTGTAGGAGGCAGCTGGTCTAATGACTTTGCCGACCACTGGGCTAGAAGGTGGGCCGATTTCACTTGGTCCTCTAGTGAGAAAAATTAGGGTGTTCCCGTCATAGTTTATTAAAACTGCTTCTGGGGCAAACATCCTTATGCCTTAGCTCTCTGCTCACCAGCCTAAGTATTTTTTTTGGGGGGGGACCCCTAAGAGTGAGCTTGCTGGCTCAATCATTTGCACTCTCTCTCGGGCTGCTGGATCCATCTTCCAAAAAGCCATCTGGAACAGCTGGGCCAACTCCACCCCCCACCCCCACCCCCTGCGAGCCAGGAAAACACCCACTTCCCACACCATCACCGGTTCTGGGTATTGTAAAAATGATTCAGCCTCCGTGTGCGCGTTTTCAATAAAACATCGCTGCTCGCCTGCGTCCTGACCTCCAAAGTGCTTGGACGGCAGCCCTGGGGGGGGGAGGGGGGAGCCCCAACACAGCCGGGGGGCGCTCTGGGCACCAGCATCCCTCTGACCTCGGGAAACCCAAGGTCCCCCTGCCCCCCAACTATGTTTTTTGTGCGCCAGCTGGAGGTGAGAGGGATCTGAGGAGGAGAAGGGGGGGGCCGTGGGGGTCCCAGCTCCCCCCGCCTTCACACTCCCAGGTGGAACGCCTTTCCCCGCCCCCACCCCAGCCTCCTTCGTCCCAAACAACATCTGCTGGAGGGAAAAGCAAATACAGGGGCCAGACAGCAGCTTGGACCTGCAGGTTAGAAGGGCAGTCTTTTCCCACCAGGGACCCCGCTCAGCTGCAAACTGCTGCATTTGACATTTCAATGCGACCGGGAGGAAGAAGGGGGGCAGCGAAGGGGCTGCGGGGACCTCAATGGGGCCGGGAGACAAAACAATCTGCATCTCTTTAATTCCGCCACTTGTCCCCCCTTTTTTCCCTCACCAGAATGTGGCATTCGGGAGCAAAAGGGTTTCCTCTCGCTCTCTCTTTTTCTCTTTTCCCTTTTTTCTTTGACATTTAAAGACAATATGCACTGGGGTGCATTGAAAGCTGGGGAGGGGGGAGGGGGGGCGGGAGGGAGGGGAAGATTGTTTCTGGGAAGAATTGAACCTCAGGAAAGCGGCTTTCATCTTCCCTGGGACTGGTCCTGGCAGCCCGAGTCCTTTTCAGGGCTTCGGAGGGGAAAGTGAAAGGACCTGGGTTTTTGCACATAAAAATAGTCAAGTCTAACACAACTAGAGAATGTGCTTGGGGGCAGGGCGGGGCGTGCTGACTCCCTAGAAAGGTTCTCAGAGCTTCGGGGAGCAGGATTCTCCGGAAGCTGACCTCGGGCAAGAGCAACAGCACCTCGGAACGGGGCTTGGGGTTCAGGTGGGGTCAGAGCGGGTACCCACTCCCTCTCCAGGCAACACAGGTGACCTCTGAACTACACGGATTTGAACTGCACAGGTCCGCTTATCCATGTGTTGTTTTCAATAACTGCTGTAGATTTATTCTCTCCTCCTCGTAATTTTATTTATTTATTTTTAAATATATTTTTTATTGAGGGAGAGAGAGAGAGAGAAACATCCATGATGAGAGAGAATCATTGATCGGCTGCCCCCTGCACGCTCCACACTGGGGATGGAGCCCACAACCAGGGAATCGAACTGTGACCTCCTGGTTCATAGGTTGATGCTCACCGCTGAGCCACTCCGGCCAGGCATCCTCCTTATAATTTTAGTATTTTCTTCACTCTAGCTTACTTTATTGTAAGAATACATATGTAACTGATGTATACAAGATATGTGTTGACCAACTGTTTGCTATCAGTATGGCTGCTGGTCAACAGTATGCTATTAGTTAAGCTTTGGGGGAGTCAGGGGTTATACATGGATTTTCTTTTTCTTTTTTAATATATTTTATTGATATTTTACAGAGAGAAAGGGAGATGGATAGAGAGCTAGAAACATCAATGAGAGAGTAACATCAACCAGCTGCCTCTTGCACACTCCCTACTGGGGATGTGCCCGCAACCAAGGCACATGCCCTTGACTGGAATCGAACCCGGGACCTTTCAGTCCTGAGACCGACGCTCTATCCACTGAGCCACACCGGTTTCGGCTGCATGGATTTTCTGCTGTGCAGAGGTCAGCGCCTTAACTCCTGTGTTGTTCAAGGGTCACCGGTCCTGCCCTGCAGCCTTTGGCCTCACTGGACGGAACAGAGAACCCATCTAACAATCAGGCGTGTCTTTTCCCATCCCCCTCTCTCCCCAGTTTGCAGACGGGAACACTGAGGTCCGGGAAGATTCCAGACGCTCCTCAACCTCCCTGAGCTCAGTGAGCGGCCCGGGCCCCAGTCCTTCCTCGTCTGGGGACCCTCCCTGAGTCACGGCTCTCTCGGTCTAAGTCCCGGGGACCTTCTCCACCCACGGCACAACGGAAATAGCAGGAGAGTCCAGAGCAGTCTCCCCGGGGGGAGAGGGGGCAGGAATGTCACTGGTGGGGGAGCAGGAAATGGGCCGGCTTGGCACTGAGAGGAAAGGGGAAGGTTTCACTCTGTAGCCCTCGGGACTCCAGGTTGGCTGAGTTCTGGGGGTTTCCTGGCCTTGCCACCCGGACCCCCGAGGCACCTGGGGGGGGAGACGGGGGTGGTGGGTAAGCGAAGGAGCCCAGGGCAAGGATGCGCAGGTGCCCTGGAGAGAGATGGCCTCTTCCCAGCCAGCCCGGATGCCCCCCGAGGCCCCCGTCGCCTCCCCAGTGTGGATGGCACCGGGCATCCCCGGCTGCGGGCACGGAGGTACCCTGTTCTCCCGCGCACCGAAGGGGATCGGAAGCCCCCACCCCGCGTGTATTCACAGAACTGCGACCTTACGCCGTACCCCACGCTGGTAACGTGAGACAGACGGAGCGGGTCCGTTAAGTGTCTTGAATCCACGTCTCGGCATTTCAATCCCTTCACAGCTCCGTGTCTGACCGGAAAGAACTGAACCGAATTAGAAATAGTCTTTTCTTACAGTAGAAAATATTATGTAATGGAATAGGATTTTTTTTTAGAAATAATTTTTTTTTTTTTTTTTAGTCCTCACCCGAGGATATTTTTTTCCATTGATTTCTAGAGAGAGTGGAAAGGGGGGGAAGAAAGAGAGAGGGACACACATCGATTAATTGCCTCCTGCAATGGTCCCTGCGAGGACTGGGGAACCTGCAACCGAGGTACATGCCGCTGATTGTGACTCAAACCCGTGACCCTTGGGTCGGCGGGCTGATGCTCTAACCACTGAGCAACCAACCAGGGGCCGAACCAATTTTTTTTTTTAAATCTACGACAGCACAGAGTTCCCATGTATCCTGCACCTTCCTGCATCGGTGTGGTGCAGGGCAACCTTGTCCTTTTTCTGGTCCAAGATCCCACCCAGCATGGGCTGGTGACCCCGAGGAGCTATCCCCTGTCCCCCCAGGGGGCTCGGCGACGGGTCACGTGGATCCTGGGAGAGGGAACAAAAAGGCCCCGGTGACTAATGCAAAGGGTGGGAACGGGAAGCAGCGGGCCTCGGAAAGAACAGGTCAGCGCGGCCAGCTGGGAGCACTGAGACAACCTGGAGCGCGAGCAGCCAGAGGAAGGCAAGGATGCTCCCGGGGGGCTCACTTGGACTAACGGTTTGGCATTGAGGCTGCTCTGGTCACTCCCAAAGGCAGCAGAGGACCGGGAGGGCGCACACACACACACACACACACACGCACGCACATGCATACGCACACGCGCACACACGGCTCAGCCTCCGGCTCCAGGCAGGCGCCACACGAGGCAGGACGGCTGAAACCCCAGGAGGAGGTCCAGGGTGCGGAAGGGGGATCGGCTCGGCCACAGAGAGCGGAGGTGTGGGCTAAGGCCGCGCTCACCTATTCCCGAAGCTTCTTAATGATACATTTGAGAAGAGAAGAAAATGAAGAAGAAGAAAATGCCTGGACCTGCCGGCCCTAGAAGTCATAGAAATAGCTCATTTTTACCAACAAGTTTGAGTACTCTGTTGTCATGATCTCCCCGTGATAGAAGCTAAATCCCCACTATTTATGTCCCTTCTTTGGAGCAAAGTATTGTCCCCCCCCCCAGAACCTCTTAATACGGCCTTGTAGAGGTGACACAATGACCAAAACCTGCCCATCAAAACATTAGTTTTGAATTTATTTTTTTAAATGCATCATTATTTTGTTAATCCTCACCAGAGCGCATTTTTCCATTGATTTTCAGAGAAAGTGGGAGAGGGAGGGAGAGAGAGAGCGAAACATTGATGTGTGAGAGACATCCACAGGCCGATTGCTCTATCCACTGACCCACACTGGCCAGAGCCAAACAGATTTCTTTTTAGAGAGAGTAGCTACAGGCAGAAGGGACCGGCGTGGAATTCCAAAGACCAGAAGGCAGCCTGGCCTGGGTGGCTAAGTCCCCGTCCTGATCCTGAGCTCATAGCTGAGCCGGAAAACATTGGGAAAGCGCGCCTTCAAGGAAGCCCTAGGCGTTCAACACCAAGGATTGGAATAGAGCCCGGACGAGACCCATCTGGCAGACTCCCTCCCCGAACGGTGCACATACGTCCGGACATGCCCGGCGGCCACCTGCCACCATCACCCTGCGAAACTGACGTGGTCAGATGTGTCCGCGCAGAAGACTTGAATGGAAGCCGAGTTAGATTAATTACATCACTCTGCTGTCCGAGCTTAATTCCCCTCAAGTGACATCATGAAAGCAGGGCATTACAAAGGATTAGGGACCAAAGGAAGGTGGATGTGAGTAAGGTTTCCATAGGGCCATGACTCACGTCTGGTAGGCGAGTCCCAAAGGCGGGCTCTCGTGACTCACCCTGATATCAGCCCGCACACGTGTGCATCTCGGGCCTTGCCCCCTGCTGCTGGGAACCCGGGGGCCCCAGGTACAGCCAGGAGCGGGGGGGGGAGCCACAGACAGGGTGCACCACCATCCCAATCGGAAACTCTACAAGTGTCTTGACTTGCTCGGGGAGACTTCAAGACCATCTTAGCTCGGCGTTGCCCCAAAAGGGGTGCTACCTGCAGGGGCTGCGTGGCAGACAGAGGGTCCGATGTCAGATACACCGAGCGGCCAGGTGATGATGAGGATCTCTGAACGCATAATACTCTGGCCACTCGGTGTGCATCCTATAGAATAAAAGACTAATATGCAAATCGTCCCCTCAACCAAGAGTTCGACCAGCAGGCAGGCCGGCCAACCGCCCATGTCCCCTCCCCCTGGCCAGGCTGGCTGGACCCACCCATGCACGAATTCATGCACCGGGCCTCTGAGACACACACACACACACACACACACACACACACACACACACACACACGGTGAGTGGCCATATTATTATGCGTTCAGAGATCATCATAACGTGGCCACGCAGTGTATAGTTGAGAAAAGTGCTGGTTCATGGGGTCCTCACTGCAGACCCCTCGCCGTGAATGCCCACGAAGGCAGCGGAGGGCTGCATTTCCCAAAGCTGGCTCCCTGGGGAACCCTTTCTGAAGCGTAATCCCTGGGGTTCGGGCGCTGAACACCCCACTTTGGAAAAGCATTTGTAGGTGTAGGTCAGGGGTGGGCAAACTTTTTGACTCAAGGGCCATAGCTGGTTCTTATACTGGACCGGAGGGCCGGAACAAAAGCAGCCTGACCATGCTGGCATTCTCCTCTCGGGCTGCTGGTGAAGGAGCGGAGGGGAGAGCAAGAGAACCCTCCTCCGCTCTTTTGGCTCCGTGGGCCGGATAGGACAGCCGGACGGGCCGGATCCGGCCCGCGGGCCATAGTTTGCCCACGGCTGGTGTAGCTTCTCCCTTCACTGTTCTCCTTGCCGTGCACACAGCGAGGCCCCCAGACACTTGAGTTTCTAAGACCCCTCCTCCTGAGTGTCCGAATGCTGCGGACTGCCAGGGAGGGTCAGCATGAGATGGGAGAGGGGAGAGTAACGTGGGGAATGGGAGAGGGAAAAGAGGAAAGGGAGCAGCAGCTACTGACCCCGCCGGCGTGGAAACACTCCAGCCACGGAGCCCCCGCGCCAGCCCGTGACGGAGCCTCTCCCGGCTCTCCTGGCCGAGCGCTGTTCCCACGTTTCTGGGGGCAGATGTGGCTCTCGCTTGCATTCCTCCCCCCGAAAGGGCAACTGTGGACCTTGGGCCGCCCTTTATTCCCACAGCAGCTTAGCAAGGAATCCGCAGAGCTAGTGGGAAGCTGGTGAGGAAGCAGCTGGTGCTCCAGCTGGGCCCAGGTGGCGAGGACAGGCCTGAGGTGGGCTGGGTGAGCCCGGCGGTGGCAGCTAAGGGGGTGCCGGGCCCTGCCCCAAGGGGCGGGGGGGCAAGGGCTTGCAGCTCCGCTGCCCAGGCTGTGCTGGCCCCTCGGTCAGTTCCTATCAGGCTCAGGACCAGATTTTTGACTTTGGCATAATGCAGGCCAGCTTGGGGGGTGAGAGTGGGGGAAGGGAAGAGGGCAGAGGGGAGAGGGAGGAGCCAGACCCAGCTGGGCACACAGCGTGCACCCTGCGGAGTTCAATGCTCTGAGTCCTCCTGGCTGGTAGAGGAGAGGAGGCTCATTCTAATGCAGAGTTGGGGGGCTGAGATCCTGCATTTCTAACAGCCCCCCCCCAATGGATGCCTAAGCTGCTGAACCACAGACCCTATTTGAAGAGTGAGGACTCAGCACCCCACCCCCCACCCCCCGGGTTGAATACTTCACCCCACCCCCAGCCCATCCTGATTCCATGGCCCTGAGAAAGGTCTTTCACTCGAGATGAGTCTGGCTCGCTGCGTCTCAGAAATGCCTCTGTGACTTATGGGCAACAAGGCTTAGAGGCCCTAGCCAGTGTGGCTTGGTGGTTAGAGCACTGGCCCTCAGACTGAAGGGTGCGGGGTTCCATTCTGATCAAGGGCATGTATGTCCATCCGGCCCTGGTCGGGCGTGCGCAGGAGGCAACCAATCAGTGTGTCTCTCTCACATTTATGTTTCTATCCTTCCCTCGCCCTTCCACTCTCTCTAAAAATCAATGGGGGGGAAAAAATATGTGTTTGAGGATTTAAAAAAGACTTAGAGAAAGGTTTTGTTGTTAAGAAGTTAAAAAACAGCCAAAACCGGTTTGGCTCAGTGGATAGAGCGTTGGCCTGGGGACTGAAGGGTCCCAGGTTCGATTCCGGTCAAGGGCATGTACCTTGGTTGCGGGCACATCCCCAGTAGGGGGTGTGCAAGAGGCAGCTGGTCGATGATTCTCTCTCATCGATGTTTCTAAATCTCTATTCCTCTCTGTTCCTCTCTGTTAAAAAAAAAAATCAATAAAATATATTTTAAAAAAACAAGAAGTTAAAAAACAGAAAAGAAAGAAGTCTTTCAAGTGCTTAGCACAGGACGTAGCATGAGTGAGGAACTGAAGAAACGTTGCTTTCCTTTATTCCTTTGCTGGTTTTCCACTTTCCTCTCTTCCTAGAGCAAATGCAACCCATCATCAAAACAGGGGCGGTCTTAGACAAGTCCGTTCTCCCAGTGTCTAGCAACAACGGTGCCTCGTTCCACACAGGAAACCCCACCGGGAGCCGATTTTACAGGAACCAGAAATCTCTCTCTGGTGGGAACGGTTCCTAGAAGCTCAGCTAAGTATATAACAAGTCGGGAGGAGACTGGGATTCTCTTCCAGGCAAACGCTCAGCACACACGCCCTCAACTGTTCTGACTTAACATGTGTCTGAGACACCAGAGCCCTCCCCCTCCAGGGAATCCAACTTCCGGTCCGCAGAGCCCAACTGCGTCTGAGAGTGTCGGTTTGCTCTGTTGAAGGCAGAGTCGCCTGCTTCTGGGTCTCCAGCCCCAGGAGGCTACCGGCCAACGTGGCGACGCTGCCCATCTTCTCACAATGCCCATCCCCAAGACTCTACCCCAGTTACAGACTTCCTTCCTTCCCTCCCTGCTGTGGGGAGGAAACCTTTCAACTTCTTGGGGGAAAAGATCTAGGAAAATGTAGGTCAAACTCTTAACAATGGTAATGTCTGAATGGGAGGATTCGGAGGGTTGCTGGAGCATAATTTATTTGGGGGGGGGGAATATAATAAAGGTTTTTCTAAATTAAAATTATCTCCTGGTGGCCAAAACCGGTTTGGCTCAGTGGATAGAGCGCTGGCCTATGGACTGAAAGGTCCCAGGTTCGATTCCGGTCAAGGGCATGGACCCTGGTTGCGGGCACATCCCCGGTGGGGGGTGTGCAAGAGGCAGCTGATTGATGACTCTCTCTCATCAATGTTTCTAACTCTCTATCTCTCTCCCTTCCTCACTGTAAAAAATCAATAAAATATATATTTTTAAAAAATTATCTCCTGGTGGCTCTGTGAAGGCTACTACACCGTCTGGTGAGCCAACAGCCTTTGATTTGGGGTGTCTAATGAGTAAGAAAATTCCTCCCTCAACAACAAGACAAGAAGTGAAAATCTAAATAAAACCGAAGCAGAGAAGAGCATGTGAAAAAAGGGAATACCAGCCAAGTGACATTTTGCATCCTTATTTCCTCCCCGAAGCAAAGATTTCCCATTCGGAGCAGCGATGCTCCTTGGGGACCGAGACCCTGGATTGGGGTCAAGATTCCCAGGTCTGACTCACGGCGTAGTCACTTCCCAGATGTGTGACTCCAGGCGGATCGCTTTCCCCATCTGAGCCTCAATCTCCTTCTTTTCTAAAAATATCCCCACTGTCCGACTGTATTTGTTTAGTTGTCATAACACCCAAACTGGCCTACCTTTGGGCAAGAAGAGCTCTGCTGACACCGCAAACATTATAAGGGGTTATTAAAATTATTTTTCCTCTTTATCTTTGTTATTGAAAGTATCACAGATGTATTCTCCCCTCCCCACTGATCCCTCCTAGCCCGCACCCACACCCCGCCCCAGGCCTTCGCCACACTGTCTGTGTCCATGGGTCGTGCATGCATGCATACAAGTTCTTTAGTTAATCTCTTCCTAAAAGTCTTTATTATTTAAGCATGTGTGGCACCCTTCTAGGCCCCAATAAAGCACATAGCAAACAAAAGGTAATTTTTTTCCCTCAAAAGAATGGCCTTTTTTTTTTTGTTTATTTTACCCTCAGGTATACGGAGAACATGAAATGTGATCACACTGGCCCAAGCACGCTTCCACCCACTGTTTACTCATTCCTTTTTGCTCCATCCCCCACCCCCATGTGCCTCCTCCCTGCCTGCGGGCAGCTATGTTATCCTGGTTAACACGGAGCCTTTTGTACATGCCCCTCAGGAGCTGTGTGTGTGTACGCATTGTTTCGCGTTTCGTCTTGCTCCTGGGAGTTCTCGGGGCTCTGCGGGCCCAGGCGTGGTACACGCGGTCCGTTTCCTCTCCCCGTGGCCCTGGGTCCCATGTCCGTCCGGGGCGCTCTGCCAGCCTGACCTTCAAGCTTGGAGGAGGACTCCCTGTCACTGAGGAAACACTGCGCTGAGCATCTCTGTTCAGACCCTGGCTCCCATGGCGATGCGCACACTCAGTGTGCCGGCTCCCCAGCCCGGCCCCCTCGCGTCCCCACCACGTGTGGCTCATACAGCTTTCTAACAGAGACAGAGACCCGGACACGGGGACACCTCATGGCGGCTTAATTGTCACGTAACTGATGGCGAGGCACAGTAAGTGCCTCTCTCTGGGTGTTTACTTCAGGGGTGCGAGAGGATCCTTTTTCTATTAACGCATGATCGCATCCTTTTTTCCACGTTGTTAGGAGTCGCCCTCTTTGCCCTGTTCCTGAGGGTTTCCTGGCATGGCCTCAGTGTATGTTCTTCTGTTCTGGCATCTGGCGACTTTGCCAGACAGAGATCCTCGAGTTTCACGTGGTCAAATCTTCTCTTTGCTGCGCTGTGGTTTTGCAGGTCAATGTGGAGACTCTTTCAACGGTGGCTTCTGCCCTTTTGTAGTTGGGGTGTTTCTCCTCCTCGGCGCACCACTGATATTTGCGCGTGTAACAGATGTGGTTTCACGTCAGGAGACAATCCTAACGGCCCACGACATGTGACTGTCAGCACAGTCCCCGTCATAGAGAGGTAGGCAGGAGAAGAAGAACCGTCACACGGGTCAGAAAGCTAAGCCTCTGTCAAAGGAAATCAGTGCCAGATACACGTTGAAGGCAGATTTGGTTCAGACTACTGCCAGAGAGGAGAGAGATTCTAGTATAAACTGAGATTCATTCCAGTTAAGACAAGGGTAACTGAGGTTTCTCAGGGGAGAACAGAGAGGAAACAGGCAAACAAAAGTCTATGGCGGCCGAAACCGGTGTGGCTCAGTGGATAGAGCGTCAGTCTGTGGACTGAAAGGTCCCAGGTTCGATTCCGGTCAAGGGCATGTACATTGGCTGCGGGCACATCCCCAGTGGGGGGTGTGCAGGAGGCGGCTGGTCAACGTTTCTCTCTCATCGACGTTTCTAGCTCTCTATCCCTCTCCCTTCATCTCTGTGGAAAAATCAATAAAATAAAAAATAAAATAAAAAGTCCATGGCGAAGTGAAAAGAGGGTGAGATAAAGGAGACTAGCCCAGCTGGTGTCGCTCAGTGGTTGAGAGTCCACCCAAGAACCAGGTTCGATTCCCCATCAGGGCGCATGCCTGGGTGGCGGGCTTGATCCCCAGGATGGAGCGCGCAGGAGGCAGCCGGTCCGTGATTCTCTCTCATCATCAATGTCTCTCTCTCTTTCCCCCTCTCCCTTCCTCTCTCTGAAATCACTGAAAAGCATTTAAAGAATAAGGAGATTAAGCAGACTATGAGGAAATGGGAAATGACGGAAGGGGAGTGAGGGGACAATTGCTGCAAATGGTCTGGCAAAGTGCGCTGAGACAATGGCCACTTTCAGATTTGCCACCATCGTGCTTTCTTGAGCAAACGCTCAGCGCGGAGGCCGAGGTCACTTTAAGGGACCTAACCTGGTGCAGGTGGAAACGGTGTCCGGGCAGGTCTTTGAGCGGGAGCTCACAATCCACACCTCCTGGTGGCTAGGTAACTAGTGTCTGGCTAGATTTAAATGCCAGCCTGGCTGAAACCGGTTTGGCTGAATGGATAGAGCGTCGGCCTGCGGACTCTAGGGTCCCGGGTTCGATTCCGGTCAAGGGCGTGCACCTTAGTGGTGGGCACATCCCCAGTAAGGGGTGTGCAGGAGGCAGCTGATCGATGATTCTCTCTCTCATCGATGTTTCTAACTCTCTATCCCTCTCCCTTCCTCTCTGTAAAAAAATAAATAAAATTATATATTTGGCCCTGGGATAGCAGGAAGTCTTGTGAAGGAACGTAAGAACCATTTTTTTTTTTTAAATCCCTTTGTAGACATCTGCCACCACGTGAGACAAACTTAAAAACCCCATGGGAAAGCTGAACGTAATGGTAAGTTTAAGGTATCATAATATGCAAGACCCACTTGTTTCGTGATGGGGATGCAACTTGGGAGAAAGTCTAAATGTTCCCCTTGCAGACATGGCAAGGAGCTCTCGGAAGTTTCTAGAAGAAGCCCTCTCAAGTGTCCCCGTTCGGAGACACAGCGGACTCCCTGGGTCGGTTTTGGCCAAGCGTGCAGCTGGCTATCAGCCAGGAGCCACGCCCTGAGCAAAAAGAGACATCAGCAACGCTCCTCGCTGTGGCAGAGAGCGCGGGGTTGTAAAACTCCACTCTCTCTCTCGGAGTCTAATTTAGATAATTATAGTTTGCCTCCTAGGACTCTCCCCAGCGGATCCAACTGGGTTTGGTTGTCATCATGACCGCTGTTCTTCTACATTGCTGGGGAGGGCAGGATTAAAAGGCCCAGCCTCCTGCGGGGAGAAGAGAGCGGAGAAGGTGGCTTCCTCCGGCAGCTAACCGGACCCTGCCTCGCAGAAACGATTCCCGTGCCCGGCGCGCAATGCGGCTGCGTTCGGCGTCACGTCATGGGAAAAGGGAGTGAGGTGCATGTGGTTTTTCCTGTCCTTGCGCTGTCCCGGGACCAGGTTCGGGAGCTCCAGCCGGCCTAGAAGTTCAGAACCTCTTGCCAGAGCCAGGCCGTGTCTGAAACAAAGCTCACGGAGACGCCTTCCTCGCCGGGAGTCGGGAGGAGTAGTAACTGAGTTTCTTATGCGCCCAGTTTCTTATATGCTCAACCGCATCAGCTCTTAGCTGTCCATCCAGGGTCAGGCCACTGGCCTCTCTGGCCAATGTCATGGGCTTATTACAAATGCCGGGGAGTGGCGAGTGCAAGTGCGTATACACCTGACCCTTGAACAGCATGGGTGTGAACGGCGCAGTGTGTATACACCTGACCCTTGAACAGCATAGGTGTGAACGGCGCAGTGCGTATACACCTGACCCTTGAGCAACGTGGGTGTGAACGGCGCAGGTCCATTTTATAGGCAGATTTTTTTTTTTTCAGTTGAGCCACACAGTTCAAAACCGAGTTCAAGGTCGACTGTAGAGGTTGTTGTGAGGAGGGGCACTGGTATGACCAATGGGAGACTCTCGGCTTGTGGGGGGGGGGGGGGGAAGAGAATGAGCCGCAGGGTCTATGACGCACTGGCTGTGGGGTCTCGGGTCACACAGCCCCCCCTTCCTGTGCCTCTATGTCCCCATCTGAGAACTCATCATTTATTTATCACCTCCCATTCTAAGTCTTCCGGCCTCTGCCCGGGGCCTCGCTGAGGTGTTCTGGCAAGGTCAGGTTTTATAATCATCCCGACTCGTGGTATTTATAACTACATTGAAAACGACTCACTTGGGATAAAGGCCAAAACATGAAATACAGAGGAGGGGGGTCCTGAGACCCCCTATGCACAGCTCCAAGGGTACGACTGAGACTGGGGCTTGAGGAGGGGAGGACGGGAGTGGATTCCTTGTGCGCATTAACAAAGGACTGAGGAGAAGAGCACTTGCCAGGAGGCATCTAGGAAATCAAGAATGGAAGGGGTGTCTGGAGGCGCCCCGTTGACCCCTTCTAGCTCCCCCTGACCCCGTCCCTGCCTCCCGGGGCCCCATTGCTGGCCTTCACCACCCATTATCTGTCCACGGGGTATGCACGTATGCATGCCAGTTGTTTGGCTGATCTCCTCCCACCCTCCCACCCTCCCCCACCTTCCCTCTGGCCTCCGGGGTGCAGGGTGGCGCATCTTTGGGCCCAGGTGTCGGGGGGGGGGCAGCAGGGCCTTCGGTCCGGAAAGCCCGTTAGCTTGGGAAGCAGCCCAGCCATCGGAGACGGGGCAGGAGGAACAGGGTCGAGCCCTCCAGTAAAGGACAGATCAAACCCAGGCTACGTGTCAGCGCCGTCAGCGAGCACGGGAGAAAGGGGGGACCGGGGCAAAGGCCTAACCCTGCAGACAGAGGGGCCATTGTGTGGGTCGGGGCCAGCCACCGGGGGTGCCCAGGACATACGCTCGCACGGCTGACCTCCGGCTCCGGAGGACCGGCCCCAAGCTGGGCGCCAACCTGCTGGTGAGGGCAGGGTCCCCCGCTCTGTCTGGAGCCCAGGATGAGCTGACACGTCAGCCTGAAACTCTTCGGGGCTGAGCCTGCGAAACTGGGGACAGCACCCTGACAGCCAGAGCATTCCTTTATAATGTTCAAGGCCCAGTGAGAGTCTGATGCTCAGAAAGCAAACTTTTTCTTTTTCTTTTTTTTTTTTTTTTTTTTGTTGTTCAAACCTAACGTGCTGAGAGCCCCCGGTGGACAAAAGCGCCATTTATGAGCCCGGCCCCCGCTCCCGCTCCCGCTCCCTCTCCCCTCTGGGTACCGCAAGCCAGCCCCGCGTGTGAGCTGGTTTTGTCTGTTTGTGTTTTGTTCTCATTCGGGAAGCTGGTTCCGTGCCCCAAGAAAGAGACAAGACTGACAGGCTGAAGAGAGAGCGGCCCTGTCCTCCGTGGTCGGGAAGGGCCAGCATCTCCTTGGCGATCGGCCAGCCTAATTTAACGTCTGTCCTAATGATGGGAAAGGGCTGCTCGTCAGGAACCTGCAGACAAGGCCCCTCGGGGGGCGGGGCCGACCAAGGGGATTCCAGGGGCTGCACAAAAGGGGTGCCCAGGGGCTTGACCCCCGGGGGCCCTCAGCCCTAGGGTCACATCTGCCACCTCCCCGCGCTGCCTCCCCTACAGCTGGCGTCAGCCACCAGATGCCAGTGCGTGGGCCTGGGGAGGCATTGGTAGTGAAAGTGGGTTCCTTACATGGGGGGGTGGGGGGCCTGGCAAAGAAACGGGGGCAGAAGGGTGACCGGAGAGCTGCATTCCTTACCAAGCAGGCAGATTCCAGGTAAAGGGGGGCTTAGGGGGGCGGGCCAGGGAGTTATAGTTAGAACTTCAAGAGTTGGAGGGTCTAAGTTGGCTGCAAAGACCCGAAACCTATTCCTATAATCACAGCCAGGAGATGCTTTATCCCTCACCCGCCCCTGGGCTATGGAACCTTGATTTGGTCTGGGGGGCAGTGTGCTCCCCACATTGTCCATCCAGTGTATGTGCCCAAGCACACAAGTGGGGCGTCTTGGATCAAAGGGTATTTTCCTTACATACTGGTAGTTTTCCAATTCCTACATACACACACACACACACACACACACACACACACACTCACACACTTTCCCCTTCTTGCCTCTTTCCACAGGCCCGTTCCAATCCCAGCACACAGGGCAGCTGGGGGGTGGGGTGAGCAGTGACCACCTACGACCCAAAAACCACACACATGAGAGCAGAAAAGGCGGCGGCGGAGCGAGGAGGCACGAAGGGTTTAAGTTTTTCAGGGCCTTTTGGAGGCACTGTTCCAGCCCAAGACCCACAGCTCACACAACCCCACTGTTTACTGCGCTTTCCTGCCATTGGCGGGCGACTCGGTACATCCAGAGGCAAACTCGGGGTTTCTCCACCCCTGGCCCTCTGCCATCCCGTGCACGTCTGCAAGTTAGAAGTCGATGCCATGAATCCCCCCACCTCCCCATCCTCTGTGCCGAGGGGGGGTCGGTTGCCTCATCTCTGTCTTTATCTCCCTCCACTGAGCACAACCCTCCTCCCCATTGCATTTCCTACCCAGCCGCCAGAGTGATCTTTTCCAAGTACAGAACTTCTTGGGGCGTCCCCGTGTGTACGGCACCCCAATACACTTAGGAGAAAGAGCCACAGCCCAGCTGTATCTATGGGGCTGTACTTTTCTATTTAAAAAGCTACGAGACTGCCAGGCCGGTGTGGCTCAGTGGTTGAGCATCGACCTATGACCTAGAAGGTCCGGGTTTCAGGCTCGATCCCCAGGGCGGGGCGTGCGGGAGGCAGCCGATCCGTGGTTCTCTCTGTGTGTGTCCCTCTCCCCTCCTCCCTCTGAAATCAGTAAGACCGTATCTTTTTTTTTTTTTTAAAGCTTTATACAAGAGTTATATTAATATGGCTAGGATCTGGTGTTTGTCCTGGGCTCCTTTCCTTCCCGGCGGCCTGCAGACAGAGCGAGCCCAGCTGTGGCAAAGCTCTGTCTCCCCAGGGGGCTGGCAAAGGCCGCACACGGGCTGGCAGCCGAGGGGCGGAGGGGGCTGGCAGGCCCGTTCCAAGCCCAGCACACCTGACTCGCGTCCAGAAAGAGACAAGCGTGAAATTCTGCCCGGGGAGAAGTGGGCAGCTCTCCCCCCATTTCTGCTTCTCCTGGGGCCCTGGAGATTTCCAGAAGGTTCCCAGAGCCACCCTAACGTCCATTTAAAATGCCCCTTTTTCTCCTCTTTCTTCTTCTCTTCGGGTTAATTCAACAAACGGGCGTGGGCGAACCTGTGCATATCTCTAATGCACATTTGGGGGGGGGGGTGTGTGTGTGAAAACAAAGGTATGGATTCTGCATCATTGACTGTTGGTTCCACCCAGATAATTAATATTTTCAGCCTGACGGTTTGTTTATATTTTGAAGTTCCAATCCACAGATGCGATGCTCATACTGGCTTCCTTGTCGGGAACTGTGGCCGCACAAACACACACACACAAAAAAAAAAAAAATATCCCGGCCCCTTAGTTGATGGTTCATTTCAGGACGGAAACTGCCATGTCAGAGATATTAAGAGTAAAAGCAGTTCTTGAGAGAAAAATTGAGAAATCTGAAACGTTTTGAACAGAAACCACTGGGTAGAGGGGTGATTTATTTTTAGCTCATTCTTAGCCAGAGTTAAGACCACAGACGAGCCCTAACCGGTGTGGCTCAGTGGATAGAGCGTCGGCCTGCGGACTCGGGGGTCCCAGGTTCGATTCCGGTCAAGGGCATGTACCTTTGTTGTGGGCACATGCCCAGTGGGGAGTGTGCAGGAGGCAGCTGGTCAGTGTTTCTAGCTCTCTATCCCTCCCCCTTCCTCTCTGTGAAAAAAAAAAAAAAAAAAAAAAATATATATATATATATATATATATATATATATATATATATATATTTTTAAGACCACAGACAACACTTATTCACCTGCATTTCACACACAGAAATTTGGGAAATAATTGTACTGTGACTGAGGTTTACCCCAACACAACTGGGGAAGGAGGCATTTGTACCTATTGTTCTACCTATTAATTAACCGTGTCAACCAGGTTGTAGAGAAAATGTTTTTAAAAGCCTCTTAAGAGGGCAAACACATTTTAAGCGCCTCTAAGTACTTTAGGCATACCCGAGGATTTAAAGTGACAAAGATAAACAATCACTAATTACAGTCATTCTTAACTGGTTCGCACCCGGGATCTCTTCGGCAGATAACACTTGTTAACCTAGTTTCTCGGCTACAATGTGTATTTAAGGAAGATTAAGTTCAATTTAGTTCAAATCTGCATTCGTTGAGTTTGCAAGTAATGGGACCGATTGTTCTGAAATACGCCATCATTCAGACTGGCCCTTAGCGAAAAACTGAAAAACCGTTAACCACAGAAATAGAACTTTATTGTGCATTGCATTAAAATTGCTGAGATGTCCCAAGACCAGGGTTGAGGTTTTGTGTCATCACTGTACCCCGCCAGCCAGCACAATACTTGTCACAAAAAAAGACCCCAACACGCGTCTGCTGAACAAAGGAGTCACAGAAATAGCACGACCTGCGTGATGGATGGTTCCAGAAGATGAAAGGGGGGTGGGGGGAATTAGTGTCACCAGTTTTTTTAATCAGAACGCTCTTTCACTGCACGGTTCAGGTGAGCAGACACTGAGTTCAGCCTCCTGATTGTTTTATCTTACTCAAGCCTCAGGACAACGTCTGGTGAACATTTTCTAGAAGGACCCACTTTACAGGCTGGCGCTGCGAAGCATGGGGAAAGAGACCCGGGTGTCCCCGGCTCCAGGCCAGAGCCTCCCATTCAAACCCAGCTTGGCCCACCCCCAAGGGCCTGGGTCTCAGCCCTTCTGACAGCTGAAGAAAGGGACTCCGGAAGTGGGAAGCAGCGTGGTTATCAAGTGTGAGGAGAGGGAGGCGCTGGACAGGGAGCAAGAGGGAAGTGAAGGAAAGAGGAGCACTTTGCACAAAATGCACAAGGGATTGCTTCATTTGCTCTCGTTTGTGTGGGCAAAGCTACGTGGACGCAGAATACCAGCCTGGACAAGCCTTGTGTGTCTCTTTCTCCCCCAAAACCACCACCAAAAAAACCTCCCTTCCCTGTCACTGTGATCTTTCAGCAAATTAGCTCAGTAGGAACTATGTCAACGTGCCCAACCTGTTGTGATGAGTGATGTTATTCTGTTACTCAAATTGCTCCTTTCTCTTTTAAAAAAAATATATTTTATTGATTTTTTACAGAGAGGAAGAGAGAGGGATAGAAATGTATGAATATGAAACACTGCACAAGAATATAAAGTGAGAGGGAACTGGGTAAGAATGTGGGCTTTGCGGTTGCCTCCAAATGCACATTTCTTTAACTCCTCCCTTTCTGGTCCTTCCCAAATGTGTCCGATGCGATCAGCAGCATTAGGGAGGAAAATGAAAAATACTGTGACAACATGCGTTGTCCATGCTTGGAGTTTTGCCCATGACCCCACCTGCAGAGGTCATTCCTACTAAGACCTCGTCCACGTCACACTCCCTGCGCATGCCCCTTCAGGGAGGCCCTGAGCCAGGATTAGCCGACGGTCCCCGGGGCCGTGGTCTGGATGGTGCTCTCCGGGCCGCTGAGGGACAGAAACAGGAGGAAACGTGTGCTGTCTTCATCCATCATGCCCGCCAGCCAATGGGGGTCACATTTTACAGGAGATATGAGGGCTCTGCTGACAGATCTCTCAGCATTCCACCGCTATAAATTCTCCTGGCTCTTATTAATAAAATATAATGGTAGCTCCTAGAATAATGGCCTATTATCCAAAGTCACAGAATGACAGAGCAATCAAAATCAGGATGAGTTATAGGGCCCGAGGATGTGCTGGAGAGGGGGGTGAATTCTGGCTGCTGTGGGAGCAGCATTAGGCCCGTGCGGCACATTAAAGGAGGGATACTCAAGACAATTGCTTAAACCGCTACAATGACCCTCATAACGTAGCAATGTATTATTATGACGTGGATGATGCACCCAAGACGTTAGGTGGACACCCGATGGGCTACAAACTGACCCCCGTGGCCACACTGGTTTTGTTTTCTGGGTTATGTTTACTTCTTTCTCCTCTCAATGTGTTTTCATTTTAATTTTGCTTTGAGTCTGATTCTAGGTGGACAGTCCTGTATATGATTTCTTCTTCCATCAGGTTAAACCCATTCAACACATTGGACCAAGACATGACTAAGCCATTTTAAGGATAAGAGGAAAGTCTTTGCATTCTCCCGCCCCCCCCCCCAAACCAACCCTGGGGTCATCTCTAACAGGACCCAGAGCAACTGGGAGGGGCCACGAGTGTGGGGAGCTTTGTGGCTTGGTCTCCCGCCACTTAAGAGGCGCTGGCTTCAGCCAAAACCGGTGTGGCTCAGTGGATAGAGCGTCAGCCTGCGGACTGAAAGGTCCCGGGTTCGATTCCGGTCAAGGGCATGTACCTGGGTTGCGGGCACATCCAGTAGGGGGTGTGCAGGAGGCAGCTGATCAATGATTCTCTCATCGATGTTTCTAACTCTATCCCTCTTCTTTCCTCTCTGTAAAAAATCAATAAAATATATATATATATATATATATATATATATATATATATATATATATTAAAAAGAGGCATTGGCTTCTAAAGTCCTGGGCACAGACTTAGCAGAGCCGACCCTGGGCCCACACAGTGCACTTCTCCCCACAGGCTGATGCCACCTGCTGTGAGGAACCCTCGGATACTCCCCAAGCTTGGAGATCCATCGACTTCCTCACCGGGGGTGACTCCTATCAAAGCATCCGTTACCTTCTTGCAGTGGGGAGAGCTTTCACCACGGTGGCCCCCCAAGACCCCGAGATCCATCTTTATTAGGCTCTAAGGCGACGGGTCTTAACCCCAAAGATCAGTTTTGTAAAACGTCCGTGGCTGGGATTCACGCCCAGGAGATTGCGATTGGATTGTTCCTAGACCCTCAGCCAGCGGCTACAGCCTCGCTGGAGAGCTTGTCAGACGTACAGAATTTCAGATGCCACCCGGGACCTAATTCATCCCAATCTGCATTTCAACAAGATCCCCACAGAATTCTAACGCGAGTTCAAGAAGCATTGGTCTAGGGGAGAACTAGATTTTTTTAATTTCCCCATTTTTTAAGTTTTTAAATTATTCTAATGTGCAACCAAGACTAAGCCCTCTGCACTTCGATTCTATCTCCCGTCTTTCCTTTCTCGTGCCGACCACTGCCAAGTCCAGAGCGCTGGCACCAGAGCAGGGAATGCCAACTTCTTCCCCCCTCACAAGCGGGACTGTTGTGAACTGTGGAAAATTCCCTCCATCCCAGTCCTGCTTCCCGAAGGTTTATCCCAGCCAACCACAGCGAGGCTGGTCCCCGCCCGCCGCCCAACCCTAAGAATTTCCTAGCCCTTCCCTTATCCCGCTGCTGACCATCTTCCTACCTTGTTGGTGGGATGTGGCCACTCCCCTCGTCCGCCCTCTCCCCCCCCCCACCCCTGCCATCTTTGATTCTTGGCAGCAAGACCCTGGGAGGAGGGCAGGACACGGACACTCGGGACAAACACTGCCCCCGACAGTAGGACAGTCCATAAATGACTCACATCATCAAAGACAACTAAAGGGCTAACACGGAATATTATCCGATTCCAAATCGCAGCCCCGAGGAGAGAGAACAGCCGGATCCCCCCGACGGCCGCTGGAACTGAGGGTCATGTTCCGTTACCCCATTAAACCGTCTCAGGAGCAGCGCGCAGGCTGCAGACGCGGCAGGGTCTTTCTGAGCCCCGACTTACGGGCTCAAAAGAATAGACTGAGATTTTCCGGTGCAATTCAGAAGCTGAGAGTGGCCGGACACGGGTCCGACGTGTCTTCACTTCACCCCACCCCCTCAAAAGCATTCGGTAAGATTAGGAAAAAACTAGACAGGTTGATACACCTGAAAAACTCACTGGGCTTCCCGGTCCGCTGGGCTGGTTATGGAGGTCACGGGGTGGCCGGTCACAGTACGTTCAGAAGCTGGTGGACAACGCAAAATGCTCTGCTGCATTTTTTTTGCTTTTCACGTGGAACCTAGAATGTCAAAGTCAGCCTGTCAGGCACCTGCTGGCCTCGCCGTCCCGTCTCCCCTGCTCTCTCCATCCCTCTCCTCTGCTCTCTCCATCCCTCTCCTCCCTCTCCTCCTCTCCCTCCTCCCTTACCTGGTCCCAGCTGCAAACTTTAAGCGGTCCTCTCAGCCCCTCACATCTTCCACCTCCTCCCCGGTCTTCGCCAAGAAGCGCCTGGAAAACAAAACGGCATTTTTCCTGGGAAACGGCCTCTCACGCATGACTTGCACGCGTTATTATGGCAAGAGATCCTCTCTGCGCGTTTCCACGTAAAGAAGAACTCGCTCTTCAGTCCCTCTTTCTCTTCTTGCTTACGTGTGTTGTTTTTTTTCTGGCTCCCTGTGTATCAGTCAGTATGAGTACACTTTGCTGCGGTAACACGCAATAGCACCTCGGTGGTTGGGAAACCACAAAGCTTGACTTCTCACTTAGTTCATGGTCCACGGTGTGTTGGCACGGGCTCTGCTCAGCATGGCTCTTATGGGGCCCCGACAAGGAGGAAAAGATTTCCAGATGTCTTGTGGGTCCTTGGAATAAGCGATGTCACGCCTGCTCAGACCTCCCTGCTCAGAACGACTCAAAGGCTCTAGCTAACCACAGAGGTGTAGGCCCAGCAGATGCTCAGAAGGAAAACCAGCCGAAGCCGGTTTGGCTCAGTGGATAGAGCGTCGACCTGCGCACTGAAAGGTCCCGGGTTCGATTCTGGTCAGGGGCATGTACCTTGGTTGCGGGCACATCCCCAGTAGGGGGTGTGCATGAGGCAGCCGATCGATGATTCTCTCTCATCGATGTTTCTAACTCTCTATCCCTCTCCCTTCCTCTCTGTAAAAAATCAATAAAATATTTTTTTAAAGAGAACCAGGAGTATTTTTTGAAATGCATTCTTTCCTGCCATTGCACCCTCAACTCAAGTCCCCAGGAGAAAGGATGCAATTGCCTCCCACTGCCCCATGATGTCCTCCCACTTTGACCAGCTGGCTGTTGGCTGGGGGAGAGAGGAAACTGTACACCGCGAGTATGTCTGGGAACATGGGGAGGGTGGATGAGGATGAGGATGAGCAAGGCAATTCTAGGGTCACGGGCCAGAGAAATAAACCGTAAGGTACGTAAAGAGCACCCTTGGGTGTGCGTGAGCTGTAGACAGGACTGCTGGCTTGACAAGCAGGAGAAGCAAGCAGTCCAACGTGCAGGGGTGAGCGTGGCAATCACCAAAGGCGCGAATGCCACTGCCAAACGCAATCTCCCGCCATCAGAGAAGTGTGCAACCACGGCGCTACCAGCACCCCTGCAAGGTAGCAAAAGCTTCTCCGGCGGGGGTAACCGTTATGGGGACGGAGCTAATAAAAGCGCCCCGGATTCTGCTGCGCACGCATGACTCACGGGCCAGTCGGAGCAATTTCCATGTAATCAAGAGCTATCTTGTCCAACCTTCCAGCTGCGAGCAACTCTGTACATAAGAGGAAAAGAACCTAATCCATCATGATGATAGAAAGTTCTCTACTTCTTCCAGGCCCTCGCTGCCAACCAAATGCCAGGAATCCTGCTTCTTTGGGTGGCTGATAAACACGCGGCAGACCCGGGCTGCAGCGGGGCCGTGTGATAGCGTGCCCTGCCCACGGGCTAATGCTTGCCAGATGTTCAGGCTCCACCCCAGCCGTGAGCACCTGCTCGGAGGAGCGGCCTCCGCGGCCGATTCAGGAAGAACGTGGCTACTGGCTTTATTCGCCCTGCGACTGGCGCGCCCTGGGGCAAAAACATTAAATTAAAACGGGGACGGGGGTTCGCCTGGCTGAGGTGGTGATGGTTTCGGGGAAGCTATTCCCCACCAGATCTTTGAAAGCGTGTCCCCTGGACTTCTGCACCCGTACATTTTTGGGGCTGAACACCAAAGTCCCACTCCCTACCACCACGGCCTCCCGGAGCCCTGGATTCCTAATTTGTAAACTGAGAACAACTACAGGCACTTTGCAGGACTGCCGTGAGGATAAAATGAGTTGAAATATGAGGAGCTGCTCTTGCACGGTAAGAGGGACATAGTAATTGCTCAATAAAAGTCTCGTCCAGCCAGGGCCGGTGTGGCTCAGTGGGTAGAGCGTCGGCCTGCGGACTGAAGGGTCCCGGGTTCGATTCCAGTCAGGGGCATGGACCTTGGTTGCGGGCACATCCCCAGTAGGGGGTGTGCAGGAGGCAGCTGATGGATGATTCTCTCTCATCGATGTTTCTAACTCTCTATCCCTCTCTCTTCCTCTCTGTAAATAAATCCATGAAACATATTTTAAAAAGGAAATTCTTAAATTCAGTTTTTGTGAGAGATACAAATGACAGGATGTTTCTTCTTTTCTTTTACTCCCTACAGGATGAGACGAGGTGGGAGATTCTACGTTCTCAGGAGAAAGATCCAGGTACAAACGTCTGGGGAGCATCTCCCGGCCTCACACACCGCGCCCTCCTCTCTCTGTCCAGCTCCTGCGGCTCTGGATAGAGCAGGCTTCTTGGAACCGACCCACCATAATCTGTTTCCATGGTCTCCCGGGCAGCATGGATCTGGAAATATCCGTCCCCAGCAAGCACACACATTTTAATGGGCCGTGGCCAGCGGGGGTGACGGAATCCTTCAGCCACGTCCAGCGTGCGGCCACAGCTGGCCCCCGTGGGCAGAAGCCGCCTCCTCCCCGGGACACCGCCCTGTGTCCGGTCACAACCGCATGGGCCTCCAATGCAGGGCACATTCCCCCAGCTGCTAAGCAGAGAGAGGGAGCCATGGCAGCCCACCGGAAGTTGGAGGGCGTTGGAGGAATACCAGTTGAGCAAGAGATGGACAGGAAGTGAGGAAACAGGCAAGATCAGAAAGGCAGCCCTCATCAGTCCCGCAACCTTGCAAAGGCATCTTTTCTTAAAAATATATATTTTATTGATTTTTTTTTTTTTTTACAGATAGGAAGAGAGAGGGATAGAGAGTTAGAAACATCAATGAGAGAGAAACATTGACCAGCTGCCTCCTGCACCCCCCCCCCACTGGGGATGTGCCCGCAACCAAGGTACATGCCCTTGACCGGAATCAAACCCGGGACCCTTCAGTCCACTGAGCCAAACCAGGTAGGGCCAAATACATATATTTTTTTAAAGAAAGAAGAAGATCAGTAGATACATAAATGATTAAACATTAAATTATTTTTTCATTTTGGAGGCTCTCTCCTACTTCTTGGGAAAGAAACCCTCACCGTCACCCAGATAACGGTCATATTTTTAAGACTGCTGACACATTTGGGGGTTATGAGAAAAGCTTGCATTCCTTCCCATTGTTCAGCGGACACTTCAGAGAGCTCGCTTGGGGATGTCTGCTCTGTGCCCCTCTCTTCTCTCTAGACCAGCCGTGGGCAAACTACGGCCCGTGGGGCTCTTCTATCCAGCCCGCGGAGCCAAAAGAGTGGAGGGTTCTCTTGCTCTCCCCTCCGCTCCTTCGCCAGCAGCCCAAGAGGAGAGTGCCAGCGTGGCCAGGTTGCTTTTGTTCCAGCCCTCCGGGCCAGTTTAAGAACCCATGGTGGCCCTCGAGTCAAAAAGTTTGCCCACCCCTGTGCTAGACCCTTTCTTGACCCGTCTCTGTCTTCTCCCGCCAAGCCACTGCCCAGGACCCACCCGAGGGAGTCCGTTTATAAACAGTTTTGAGAAGGAAGGGGTCAGACAGAGCAGGCGAAAGCTTGTCCAAGGAGGCCGGTACAGATGGCGGAACTCGGGCAGCGATGTGCCCTCCAAGGAGGGCAGCCCTGAGGTGGCTGACGCCGCTGAACCCGAGCGTTCGGGGTCTGAGACGGGTCCCGGGTGCGGGAAGAGGCTGATGACGAAGTCACGTGGGCTGCTTTGCCGAGAAGGACCGTTGATTACTCTGGGCTTAAGTCAGTCGCCTCCAGAGCCCAGACAAAATGTGATTGGAAGATAGCACGGTGAGCCCGCGGAAGCCACTGTTACCACGGGCTCTGTCACACACCAGGAAGACAGCACGGCAGGAGGCAATCCGAGGGGGGTGCCATCTGCCAGCTCGGTTGCTGCATCTTGTTCTTTATCTTATCTCTCTGGCTCTTATTCACACCGAGACTATAACTTACTGCTGTCATCAGCGTTTAGCGAAGAAGAATTTCCCTTCGCTTCCTCCCCTCCCCTGCTGGAAAAGGAGCGCTGGTGCGTGTGGCAGACAGTTTTGTGTTTTTTTTCAGACTAAAGAACCATTGTCAGAATTTTTATGTTTGTTTTGTTTGTTTGTTTGTTTGTTTAGGGTCTTTATCAAGTTGTGCCAGCCCTTTCCACATAGAAACTGAAGTGGCGTCAAGAAAACCATAAAACAGAGACTGTAAATTAAAAAATATCAGAACCGCCGAAACCGGTGTGGCTCAGTGGATAGAGCATCGGCCTGCGGATTGAAAGGTCCCGGGTTCGATTCCGGTCAAGGGCATGTGCCTTGGTTGCGGACACATCCCCAGTGGGGGGTGTGCAAGAGGAGGCTGGTCGATGATTCTCTCTCATCGATGTTTCTGACTCTCTATCCCCCTCTCTTCCTCTCTGTAAAAAATCAATAAAATATATATATTTTTAAATATATATCAGAACCAAAAGCCCCAGCTGGGTGGACCAGTTGGTTGGAGCGTCGCCCCACACACCAGAAAGGTAGCGGGTTAGATTCATGGGCAGGGCACATACTGAGGTTTCAGGTTCGGCCCCTGGTCGGGGGTACATACAACATCGATCAGTTGCTCTCACATCCATGTTTCTCCCTCCCTCCCTCCCTCCCTCCCTCCCTTTTCCTCTCTCTATGAAAGCAATAAAACATGAAAGCAGGCCGACGCTCTATCCACTGAGCCACACCGGTTTTGGCTGTAAGCAGCTTTTATCATTATTATCCTTATTACGTAATATTTACGAATTTTATTTTTAACTATAGTAATACTTAAAGGGCAACAGATACAGAAAAGCGTTTGTTGGCTTATACACATTTGTTTGTTCGTTTGCTGGCTCGCTTATTTGTCTGTTTGACGCACGAGACGAAGCCCAATGGCCAAAGTTAACACAGTGCCCGGTGTCGGATCGCTGCACCGTAAACTCCCGTTGATTGATTAGGTGAAACGAAATAATATTATCAGGTTTCTGGAAAGGAGCGGAATAAAGTAATAAAGCGAGACAAATGCCAACCTCTGAAAGCTGGGACAGGTATGTAAACAACCAACTGGAAAATTCGAGCGTGGAACCGAAGGATCTGCATCAAATTCCCCCAACGGAGCTCTCAGCCGCAATGACGTCACTGACGTTAGGTCAGACGTGTTGCTAAAACCAATTAGGCTGATCGGCTGTGGTGAGTCATGACAGAGCGATGACCAATTATGTCAATATTAGTGGCCCGGTGCACAAAATTCGTGCACTGAGGAGGGGGGGTCCCCCAGCCTGCCTCTGCCCTCTCACAGTGTAGGAGCCCCAAAGAGGTAGGCCCCGCCCACCCATCCAGGGCTTCCCAATGGATTGCCCCAAATTGGTAGGCCAGAGCAGGGGGCCAAGGGGACCCCCAGCAGAAGCCACGCAAAGCAGCCGCCAGGACCTGCCCCTGTGCTGTGCACCCAGCGTCAAGCCCTGCCCACCCTGGTAATGGATTGTGATGGCATGATGGCGTGATGGCGTGATGGCGTGACGACCACCTAGGCTTTTATCAGCATAGGCTGGCAAGAAGCAGCTATGCTAATTTGGCATGCAAGATCTTAAGAGGATCATATCATTTATAAATAAATACGGGTTAAACACATGAACACAGTACTGAAAGCTTCTCTAAACATTTTGTTGTTGTTGCTAATCCTCACACAAGGATATTTTTCCACTAAATTTTAGAGAGAGTAGAAAGGATGGGGAGAGAAAAGAGAGAGAAATACCAATGTGAGAGATGCACCCCAACCAGGGCCAGCGGATAGAGCCTGCAACCCAGGTACGTGCCCTGGATCAGAATTGAACCCGGGACCCATTAGCCTGCGGGCCAATACTATCCACTGAGCCAAACTACTTAGAGCTCTAAAAAAAAAATTTTAATAAAATTGGAACACTATGTATCTGGGAAGAACTATAACAACACCTCAACTTAATACTAACTAAAAAATGAAATATTTTGTATTACTAAAATTATAAAGGAAATGAAAACTTATTGATGTATTTCCCATGCTTACTAAGAGTACTAACAAAATTTATGTTTTAAATATATATAGTTCTAAAAGAGTAGTTTAAAAAAAAAAAGTACCACGAGCCTTCTACCCCAGTGTATTCCTGTCCGTGTTTCCACAGGTTGCTCGGCCAATAGGAAGCATCATATTGCAATGAGTTAGCTTCCAATTCATCTTCCAGACCCAGTCAGGGGATTTTATTAGAATCATTTAGGAAATTTGAAAAAATATCCATGCCCAGATCCCACCTGCGGAAATTCATTTCCATTAATCCATAAGGACCCAGACCTGGAATTTTTTAGCGGATCCCCAGGTCTGAGAACCCCAGTTCTAATCTGTGCCACTGTACTTTAAGATGGGTCAAAGCCAAGGTCTGAGACCATGTCTAAACTGGTCAAAGCAAATTCTCATCATTCTGAGGATGCACTGTCGTGACCAGTAGTAGCCCGTAACCACGTGTAGCATTTAAGCACCTGAAATACAGTCAGTGATACTGAGGAACTAAAATTTTACTTCATTTTATTGACTTTAAAGACTGATACACCATTTAATAATTGGAAAACGTTTAAGTAGATTTGAAACAGCTTGGGTATATGAATCTACTACTCTCTCAACTGTAAATTTTGTGAACTCATTTTTTTTTTATTGATTTCTGAGAGGAAGGGAGAGGGAGAGAGAGATAGAAACATCGATGATAGCCAAAACCGGTTTGGCTCAGTGGTAGAGCGTCGGTCTGCGGACCTGAAGGTCCCGGGTTCGATTCCGGTCGGGGGCATGTACATTGGCTGCGGGCACATCCCCGGTGGGGGGTGTGCAGGAGACGGCTGGTCGATGTATCTCTCTCATCGACGTTTCTAGCTCTCTATGTCTCTCCCTTCCTCTCTGTAATAAAATCAATAAAAATATTTAAAAAATATAAAAAAAAAAAAGAAACATCGATGATAAGTGAGAATCGCTGATTGGCTGCCTCCTTCATACTCCTACTTGGTATCAAACCACAAACCAGGCATGTGCCCTGACTGGGAATTGAATCGTGACCTCCTGGTTCATAGGTCAATGCTCAACCGCTGAGCCACACCGGCTGGGCTTGGAAACAGATCAAGTATTTTCTGGTAAAGTTAACGCCTAAACTAAGACATGCTGGAAGTGCACAATGCATACTGGATTTCACAGGCTTTGTGGGAAAAAAAATAATGTAAATATCTCATTAATAATTTTTATATTGACTACACGCTAAAATAATATTTTTTGACATATTGGGTTAAATAAAATATAGTATCAAGATGAATTCCACTTGTTCCTTTTTACTTTTTTTTTTTAACGTGGCTATTAGAAAACTTTAAATGACATGTGTGCGTTCCAAGGAAAATGAGCAATCCGCAGCCAAGCATAACAAAAGACACATAGAAACTACGCATCCTGTGAGTATCAGCAGACACCACAATAGCTGAATCAGGCTCGCTAATATGTTAGATATTGGAATTATCAGTCACAAAATATGTTTTATACTTAGAGAAATTGAAATACAAATAACAAATTAAAGACTTCACATGAGTAAGCATAACTGACAAAGGGCCAAACAGAACATCTAGAAATGAAAACCATGGCAATTGAAATGCAAACCTCAACAGAGAACGAGACACTGCCAAATGGAAAAATTAGTGAATGGAAAGATACAAATAAATTATCCACAATGCAACAGTGAGAAACGCGTTTGAGAAACGGGGACCTAACATTAAGAGACGTGTCAGGCAGAGTACGAAGTTTGACAAATATTTAAATCATACTACTAGAAAGAAATGTCAGGGAAAATGGGGAAAAGGTAATATTTCACAAGAAAATAATGAGCTGGAATTTTCCAGATTTGTTCAAAGCCACTCAGCTTCAGATCCAGAAACTGCAACAAATCTCAAGCGGGATAAACCTCCCCAAAACATGACGGAATGGCAGAAAACCAAAAGAAAAAGAGGGCCTATTAAGAGCAGCCATCAAATAAAAATACAGCTTATCAAAGCTTGTGGAATGCAGCGATGCTTAGAGGAAATGGCCAGCATTTAGTACGTATGTCAGAAAAGGAGATATTTCTGCCAAAACCGGTGTGGCTCAGTGGGTAGAGCGTCGGCCTGCGGGCTGGAAGGTCCTGGGTTCGATTCCGGTCAAGGGCATGTACCTTGGTTGCAGGCACATCCCCGGTGGAGGAGGTGCGGAGGGGGGGGGGTGCAGGAGGCAGCTGATCAATGATTCTCTCTCATCGATGTTTCTAACTTTCTATCCCTCTCTCTTCCTCTCTGTGAAAAATCAATAAAATATATATATATATATATATATATATATATATTTTAAAAGAAAAGAAAGAAAAGGAGACATTTCTAATAATGAAGGATATATATATAATAACTTCAGTACACATAATTTTATTTTATTTTTTTTTTAAAAATTTTAATATATTTTATTGATATTGTACAGAGAGAAAGGGAGAGAGATAGAGAGCCAGACACGTCGATGAGAGAGAAACATCAACCAGCTGCCTCCTGCACACCCCCCACCGGGGATGTGCCCGCCACCAAGGTACATGCCCTTGACCGGAATCGAACCCGGGACCTTTTAGTCCGCAGACCGACGCTCTACCCACTGAGCCACACCGGTTTCGGCAGTACACATAATTTTAAACTATCAGCCCTGCAATCATGCTAGAAGAGTAACCATATTTGCTATTTCCTCTGCAGAATATTGAAGAGGACTTGTCATTTGAACGGGTGACCAGAGAGTTCGTTAGGGACGTGTATCAGACAGTTGTGCGTGGCTCTTACTTTTACCTCCGAGCCTCTCGTCTGAGCAGCAGCTGAGTCTGGGGCTCAGCAAACAGCTCTCCCCTACACCTCTGCAAGCACACACCTTGGCCACGAGCCTGGTGGTGACGAGGCCCCGGGGAGACGTGGATGAAAAGGGGGGGAGGGGGAGCCACCCCCTCGCCGTTCTGTTTGCCTTGGGCTCACTTCGCGCGCAGCCCGGGCGAATGCTGGGGAGGCTGCTGGGGACCAGACAGCGTCATTGTCTGATCCCCGGGCTCCAATGAAAATAAAGTCCGAGGGCCGGGTTCTGGACATCTCTGACAAAGCTGTTTCAAACCTCAAAATGCAATGTGATGGGGCGTCATAGCACATCCATCAGCAGGTTCTCGCGGGGCGTCCGCGGGGAACCCCGGTCTGGATTGAAACCTCCGGGAGCCGTCATTAATGAAAAATGCAGTGTTTCAAACTCAGAGGGCCTTCTCAGAAATTTCCAGACCAGCTGAGCTGGGCCGAATGCAGCCTGCAAGCACTGCTTTTGGTGCAGATGATGGGAGGTCAGGTCCTGGAGGCTCTCGGCATGGTCTAGGGCCGGGGTCGGCAAACCGCGGCTCGCGAGCCACATGCGGCTCTGCGGCCCCTTGAGCGTGGCTCATCCACAAAATACCACGGCCTGGGCGAGTCTATTTTGAAGACGCGGCATTTAGAAGAAGTTTAAGTTTAAAAAATGTGGCTCTCCAAAGGCATTTCAATCGTGGTCCTGTTGATATTTGGCTCTGTGGACTAATGAGTTTGCCGACCACTGGGCTAGGGTATCAGTTCTGGGTCCTGAGTTCAAGTTGGAAGCGTTGGGCTCGCATCCTCACGGCTCTAAGTGCACTGGGAAAACAATATTCATTTATACGTCACTCAGCCAAAAGGCCTGAGGTGGACTCCATTGGCACCTGATTGGCTTATGGGTCAACTACCCACTCCTGAGACCCAGAAACTGACTGTGACCTAAAGGTTGCCACATTCTGGCCACTTCTAGCTCCTTCTGTAGGGAGAAATATGGAACTAGAAATTAGAAAGAGCCTCATTCTAAGTCTTTCTTTAAAAATGTTTTTATTTCGCCGAAACCGGTGTGGCTCAGTGGATAGAGCGTCAGCCTGCAGACCGAAAGGTCCCGGGTTCGATTCCGGCCAAGGGCATGTGCCTTGGTTGCGGGCACATCCCCGGTAGGGGGTGTGCAAGAGGCAGCTGGTCGATATTTCTCTCTCATCGACATTTCTAGCTATCTCTCTCCCTTCCTCTCTGTAAAATATCAATAAAATATATTTTAAAAAAATAAAATAAAATGTTTTTATTTCTTTCAGAGAGAGGGAAGGGGGAGGGAAAGAAAAACAGAAACACCAATGGTGAGACAGAACCGACTGGCTGCCTCCTGCACACCCTCCCCCCCACTGGGGATCAGACCTGCAACCCGAGCATATGCTCTGACCGGAATCAAACCATGACCTTCCGGTTCATGGGTCAACGCCCACCCACTGAGCAACACCAGCCGGGCCTTCATTCGAAGTTGCAAAATGTCTTCCTCTGGGTAGAAATGTGACTCAGCCGTGTTTCAGCTTTTCCATTTTTTTCTCCAAAGGAATGAAAGGCAGGGCTGATGTGCCTAGAAGAGTGCAGGAGCGCGGGGGCCTAAGAAAGAACTCCCACGTGGCGGGTGTGAACCCCCACCCCGTGAGTGCCAAGGGGAGCCCTCTCTTTCCCCCACCCACAGACCAGCCTTCTTGAAGTGTGACTCACTTAGTGATGGGTGAGTCAAAAAAGAAAAGAAAAGAGGTATTGATTCACCAAAAAGACCATGATTTCCTGGCTGATTAAATTTGAGAAGTTTGGGGCTCAATGAAGTCAGAGAATATTTTCAACTATAGGACACGTCATCAGAGCTTTAGAATTCCAACGTGCGCCGAAAACAGTTTTGCTCAGTGGATAGAGCGTCGGTCTTCGGACTGAAAGGTCCCGGGTTCGATTCCGGTCATGGGCATGTACCTTGGTTGCGGGCACATCCCCTGTGGGGGGTGTGCAAGAGGCAGCTGGTCGATGTTTCTCTCTCATCGACGTTTCTAGCTCTCTATCTCTCTTCCTTCCTCTCTGTAAAATATCAATAAAATATATATATTTTTTAAAAGAATTCCAACGTGTACTAGGCGTCTCCAGAGGGAAACACGGCATGCAGAACTTCCCAGCCATACTGGATCGTGAACCTTTTGTTTGCTTTTTGTTTTTTATTTTTTACTGATTACAGAGAGGGAGATGAAGGGTGAGATTTTTAAAAAATCAATGATGAGAGAGAATCATGGATTGGCTGCCCCCTGCACATCCCTTACCGGGGACGGAGCCTGCAACCGGGCCTGTGCCCTGACCGGGAATCGAACCGTGACCTCCTGGTTCCTAGGTCAATGCACAGCCTCTGAGCCTCACCCCCCGGCTGATCGTGAAGCTTCTGGAACATCTCTTGGGACTGATATTCCCTGGAACAAAGTCGGGGACGTGCTGCTCGGAGCAAACAGCCCCGTTTTCTGAGCCAGCCCCACCTCGCCCGGCCCGTCGTTGTATGTGAGATCACCCCGCAGTGAAAGGTCACTCAGAGAGGCTGATGTCCCCCCACCACCTCTCCGGATGGTGAGGAATGAATATGACAATGCAGAGAGAGATAAAACCCACCAACTGGTTTCTCCAAAGAACCCTTTTCTTCGTCCAGCCTGGCGCACAGACACCGGAACCGAATTGCAAAGACCCTGCAAGGCGTCCGGCTGCGGTGGAGGCGAGACCACTACCCCGAGCCCCGAGCGGGCTTCTGGCGTCTGCGGGAGCTGTGCTCACCTCTGGCAAACCTCTGTCCGCAGCTGCAGCAGATCAAGTCAGGTTCACATCTGGTCCCCAGACACCCGCCACCCCACCCTCGCTTCCCCGGCCGGCACAGCCTGGCCGGGTTTTCACAGTTAATCCCCCCGGGGCCCCTGGCTCATCTCCGCCCTTCCCGCTCCCATGAATTCTCCGAGATCAAAGCAGTGAGTTAGCCGAGGCTTTGTTTGCTCAGCATTCAGCAGAACACCTTCCCCTCTCGGCTTGAAAGGAGGCTGCGGGGAGGTCAAACACACTCCATTGTGGAAAACCTTTAAACCGGCAAGACATGACCGAGGTCTGAGCCGAGGGCCCTCCGTGACTTCCCTGGGCCTCCGGGTCCTGTGGAGTGAGGCATTTCCTGCGGCAAATGTAACGTAAGAACATGACGGGAAGGCAGGCAGAATTTTCCTTGGGGGTCACACGGAGGCGACTCAGGAATACACTGAGAGCAAGTGGGAAACTGGAAGCTGCTACCACAAACCCAAAGGGTCAGCCCCAACTTAAAATGAGGTCTGAAATATCCATTCTGGCCCTGGCCGGTGTGGCTCAGTGGATAGAGCGTTGGCCTGTGTACCTGCAGTATCATACATGTACCAAGAAATGTTTAGAAAGTTAATATGTAATATGTTTACAATACGTGTAAAGCAAGTATAACATGTTTTTAAAAAGCAAGGGTATAGTAGGATTTCACTTTTTCACATATGCATATGAAAAATGTAATAAAACGTTAATATTATCTCTGGAATGATGGCAGGATTAAAGGTAATGTTTATTTCTTACTTGCATTTCTTCTAACCTTCCAAAATTTCTACAGATAATGTGAATTTTGGAATCTATAAAAAAATCCAGAAGTTACCTTACAAGGGTCTTTGGGGAGGGAATAAATAAATGGAACCAAAGGAATGATTTAAAATATTAACTGCTAAAAAAATAAAATAAAATAAAATAAAATATTAACTGCTTACACCCTGGCCCGTGTATCTTAAGATGATAAAGAACAGTTTTGTTGTTTTTGGAATTCAGAACATCTCTAGAAAACAAGAAGGCACGCCATCCATAGACCAGAAACAGCAAGAAATTCTGGAATACAGGAAACAAATGAGATCCCTAGATACTTAAGGAAAAGTCATCGTGCGAAGACTGAGGATCAAAATAAAATCGCCTAGCACATAAACGGGAAGGTTTTTAAATACGAGAGAAAAGTCAAGATGTTTGAAGAATCTCCAAGAACTCCAATCTCTGTTCACGGGGAGGAGAAAACGGGGAAAGGGGGAAATCAGAAAACCAACAGAGAAAAAATGCTCCATGGAAGAAAGGCATGAACATGTAGATTAAAACAGCCCACATAGGACAACAAAGAAAAAAACATAATAACAAAAACACTGATCTCTTTCAGAGCGAGGCATTAACATGCATGTCGTATGTACGTTAATCCGCATAGCAAACCTGAGCTTGGAACCTCCGTTTTCCCCATCCTATGTGATAAATGGGTAATAATGATATAAT
Organism: Vespertilio murinus; assembly: GCA_963924515.1. Lineage (NCBI taxonomy): Eukaryota > Metazoa > Chordata > Mammalia > Chiroptera > Vespertilionidae > Vespertilio > Vespertilio murinus. The sequence continues at coordinate 6,647,763 of OZ004722.1, forward strand.
AAAATCTCCGCTCACAGGTCTCCCTGCCTCGAACCCGGCTCCCTGAGGGCAGCAATGCCCCGTCCATCTGTGAGTCAGGGTTGCCACATCCTAACACCTGCCGTTCCTTGGGCACCGAGTCAGAGGAGCTGCCCGCGGATATGGGGGCATCGCGTTGCCAGCACTTCTGGGAGGCTGGTACGTGTGGAATTGTCTTGTTATTCTGACGGGGCCTTCCAGCTTTCCCAGCTGCTCTGGGGAGTCACCACTCAGCAATGCAGCAAGCCGGCTCCCAGGCCCCGTGCAGACTCTGCCATCCCCATGCCGTGAGGCTGACTCTTTCTCAATCAGAGCAATGGCAACCTCGCCGAAACCGGTGTGGCTCAGTGGATAGAGCGTCGGCCTGCAGACTGAAAGGTCCCAGGTTCGATTCCGGTCAAGGGCATGTGCCTTGGTTGCGGGCACATCCCCAATAGGGGGTGTGCAAGAGGCAGCTGGTCGATGATTCTCTCTCATTAATGTTTCTAACTCTCTATCCCTCTCTCTTCCTCTCTGTAAGAATCAATAAAATATATTTTAAAAAATAAAATGAAAAAGCAATGGCAACCAGCCGTAATGTGCCGGTGTGTAAGAGTTACAGCGGCGCTTTGTTAAATCAAGGCGCGATTTTTCATATAGAGAGGCTCACACAGCGGAGAAAATCCTTTGACGGCCCGCAGATCTCTGCTTAGTTTGCTGACGACGTTAAAAGTCAGGAAAGGCAAATATATACGGGCAATATACATCAATACATGTATATACGAAATACAGGGTGGGGCGAAAGTAAATTTACTGTTGTCTGTATGGAAAATAATACAATAATTTATTTTAAAATAGTGCAAGAATAAACTGTGTTTTACATACAATCATAAACCTACTTTTTTCCCACCCTGGATGCATCATATATGTATGTACATATATATATAAATGTGTGTGTGTGTATGTAGGCACATATAACCAGACCAGACAACCAGAGCTGATCATTCTAAGTGGACAATCACGTCATTATCTTCTTCTTCGTCATCAGTAAAAGTTATTGAGCATTTATAAGGTGTCCAGCCCTGCATTCAATGTTTATATGCACTGGGTTACAACACACTCCTAGGAAGAGGTGTCGTTACTGCCAATTTGACAATACTACTCTTGCCAAATTAGAGTCTTTTAAAATACACTTTTTTTTTTTTTATTGATTTCAGAGAGGAAGGGAGGGGGAGAAAAAAGAAACATCAATGTTGACAGAGAATCATGGATCGGCTGCCTCCTGCACACACCGTTGCTTTCCTAAACAGCGCAGGCGCTCGCTGCTTGGGGGACGATTAGCCAGGCCCAAGACTGTAGGCAGAAGAGCCACTGGAAGCCATCGCCACACCCAGACAAGCAACTCTAAGCATCAGCATCGTCTTTTTTTTTCTTTTAACATATTTTTACTGATTTTTCTACAGAGAGGAAGGAAGAGGGATAGAGAGCTAGAAACGTCGATGAGAGAGAAACATCGACCAGCTGTCTCCTGCACACCCCCTACCGGGGATGTGTCCGAAACCAAGGTACATGCCCTTGACCGGAATCGAACCTGGGACCCTTTCAGTCCGCAGACCGACGCTCTATCCACTGAGCCAAACCGGTGTCGGCATCAGCATCGTTTTTAACTAGAAAAGACAGAAAGCAAAAAGAGGGTGCAAGGCTCTCCCTGTGCTGGCCAGGACCCCGAGAATCCCTTCCTTGGGTTCCTCCGGGCCAGAATGTCCTTCCCCGAGGATGTGCCAGGCCTCTGCGGGCACCACGCTGGGGCCTGTCTGGACCAGGGGCGGGGGGCGGAGTGGGAGGAGATGGAGTCTGGCCCCGGGAAGGTCCCCTCTCCTGGTTTCTCTCAGCTCAGCAACCCCCCCTTCCCAGCAGCCGGCTTCCTGGGAAGCCACGGCCCACATGGCAAATCGCACCCGGCCCAGCGCGGCCCTGCCGGCCAGCCAGGCCCGGGCTGTGCTCACGCCCTGACCCGTGGCGGGGGCCTGTTTGCTCCCGCCGGGCTGTGACCCTACCTCCCAGGATGCCGACCATGTGTCTGTTGACTTTTCTCCTTCCTGTCTTCTCCCCCTCGCCCCGTCTGCCCATCTGTAAATGGCATCTCTGGGGCCGGGAGGGCGGCCCCGGACCACAGGTATGCGTCCTGTCTCTGCCGGGCCGCGGGCCGACCCCGTCAGGGGCAGATGCCTGCAGTGCCCGTCCCCGCGGCAGAGACACGCGGCCTGGCGCGCGGTCAAAGGCCCCTCTGTGCGTCTCCGTGGCTCTGTGTGTTTGGGTGGCAGCTCTCTGCTCATTTCTCGCTATTTTTACTTTGGAAAAACTCTCTCTCCTGTCTGGGGCTCCTGCGCCTCTGAGGGAAATGAGGTGCTGGGGAAAAACCACCAAGTGGTTTTGAGCCCAGAGAATCCTGGGTTCGAATCCTGTGCCGTCATTTCTTAGCTACCCCTCACCTTCCTCCTCTACACGAGGGAGGTGGGGACAGGACAGCTCTTTAAAAAAAATATATATATATATATATATATATATTGCCGAAAACGGTTTGGCTCAGTGGATAGAGCGTCGGCCTGCGGACTGAAGAGTCCCGGGTTCGATTCTGGTCAAGGGCATGTGCCTTGGTTGCGGCACATCCCAGGTGGGGGATGTGCAGGAGGCAGCTGGTCGATGTTTCTAGCTCTCTGTTCTTCTCCCTTCCTCTCTGTGAAAAATCAATAAAATATACTTTTAAATATATATATATATATATATATATATATATATATATATATATATTTTATTATTGATTTCAGAGAGGGAGAGTGAGAGAGAGAGAAGCATCAATGATGGAAGAGAATCATGGATCAGTCGCCTCCTGCATGCCCCAGAACAGGAACGGAGCCCACAACCCGGGCATGTGTCCTGACCAGGAATCGAACCCTGACCTCCTGTTTCATAGGTCGACGCTCAACCACTGAGCCACACCGGCCGGGCCCACGTGGGCTCTTGTTAGGAAGAGGCAGCAGAGCCAGTGGAAAGGTCCCGTGTCTGGCGGGCACTCCCCGATGCCCGCTGCCTCCCCACCCCAGGCCTCGGGGCTGAACCACCACAAGGATGGGCACCCGGGACCCCTTCCCTCCTGCTCACGTGACCTGCCCCTCCCAGCACCTCGGAGTGCTTCCGCCTCCTCCTCTATGTCCCGGATTTCCGTGTCTTAACAAAACCACGTTGTGACAGTTTGTACGGAACACTAAGAGCCTCTTGTGAAGAAGAGATTCGGATAGATCGGTTTATAAATCCAGGTGAGGGATTACAAGCAGCGGAGACGAGGAGGGAGGCTCTTGTTCGTGGAAAGAGCGGCTAATCTGGAGCACTCGGCAGACGCCAGACCCGCCACTGAGGGCTGTGCGTGTTTTCACCCTATTCTTCCCGCTGTGAGGAACTGAGACGATGATTGAGAATTGACTGCCTCGGGGACTGAAAGCCGAGGGGTGGACCTGGCGCAACTTGACCCCAAAGTGTGGACTGTGATGGTGTCAGCTGAAGCTCTCTCTCTCTCTCTCTCTCTCTCTCTCTCTCTCTGCCTGTCTCTTTATCTCTGGCTCTGTGTGTGTCTGTTTCTCTGTCTTTCAGTCTTACTGTCTCTCTCTTTTTGTCCATCTTTCTCTCTCTCTGCCTCTATGTCTCTGTTTCTGTCTCTATTTCTACCTCTTTCTCAGTGTTTCCTTCTGTGTCTCTCTGTTTCTCTTTCTCTCTGCATATGTCTATTTCTCTTTCTCTCCGTCTCACTCTGTCTCTTCCTCCATCTTTCTCTCTGTGTGTGTCTCTGACTCTGTATCTTTCTATTTATCTGTCTTTATCTGTCTCTGTCTCTCTCTGTCTCTCTTTTTCTTTCCTTCTGTCTCTCTGTCTCTGTCTCTCTACCTGTCTCTTTCTATTTATCTGTCTTTCTCTGTGAGACTCTGTCCCTCTCTGTCTCTATTTCTCTCTCTCTCTCCCTCTTTCTCTCTCTTTCCGTGTGTCTGTCTCTGTGTGTCTGTCTCTCTACCTGTCTCTTTCTTTTTCTTTGTCTTTCTTTCTATTTCTTTGTCTTTCTCTGTGTGTGTTTCTGTCCCTCTCTGTCTACTTCTATCTCGTTCTCTCTCCGTCTCTCATATGCTCAGGGGTGCTTGTGCTGCGTGGGTGTTTTGGGAGCTCTTGAGTCTGAGTTATCATCTGGGATTTCTATCGAGACTCCATCTGCTTCCAGGCTGTGTGCAAACAGTCACATCGCAGGCTCCGCAAAGAGGGGACATAAAACATTTTTATCTGTCTGACCTGAAGAGCCGCATGATCCAGAACGTGTGAGAGGAAGTCAGAGAAAGAAAGGAGGAAGAGGCTGGCGGGCCCGCTCACAGCCACAGGAGGCCCTCAGACCAGCTGCACTAAAGCAGCCCCAGCATGGGCCTCATGCACCCCCAACGCAGCTTTCCAAACCCCCTTGCCTTGTCCGTCCCCACGGGACCTGAGCGGAGTCCCGGACTTTGAGGAATACTCGACGTTGCCAATCTCCTCCACCAGAGCTGGGAGGTGCCGAGGAATAAGCATGTCTCGCTACCATCCCAGGCAATTTCTAAGGAGGTGGTCCTACGAAGGTGCCATGAAACACAAAACTAACGGGACAGGCGTGGCCGGCCTCTTGGCAGGAAGGAGGCAGATGCAGGAGGTGAAAGGAGGCGGGAATAGGACCTTTTATTCTTGGCGCTAAGAGACCCGGGGAGAAACAATCCAGAGAGTCAGGGGTTGAATTGCTTCCCGGAAGGAGCCCTTTGACCAATGGCTGCCGCTCCCGCCAAATCATAAGCCCCCGGGGTCTCTGCTTGCTTCCCTCGTGCTGTTACTCAAGTGTCTAGCACAGGAAGTATTTTTCGAGTGAATGGATGAATATGTGATGAATGAATGAATGGATGGGTAAATGATGAATGAATGAATGAATGAACAGGTGGATAGGTGAACAGTGGAAGGGTAGAGCACAGTTTGGAAGGAGGGTGCAGGGGCGGGGAGGCTCTAACTTTGGCCCCAGCACAGATAAGGACCTGTGGAAAGCAAGGGAGGAAGAAGGGAGAGGCACGCAGAACTAGTAATCATTCTGGCATATCTGAGGCCACAGGAGGGCATTTCTATATCTCTGCGTATTTGAGAATGCCTATGAAAGGAACGCGTGTCCGAGGCGTAATCAGGACCGAGCTGCATTCCAAAGCCCGTCCCGCCCCCACCCCAGGCCTGGGAAACGTTGTTCCTGGAGCAGACAGCTGGGCAGCGGGGCGCCCTCCCCGTCATCCCGGCCGGAGCACACCCGGGCGAGGCAGACACGTTTCCCGGCCCCCGCCAGCTAGAGGTTTCGTCCTGGGTTTGGCAGCCGTTTTGGGGTTTTTGTGTCCTACAGACATTTAACTCTGTCCTTAATTTAGGTTTAATAGGCAGCTATTATGTTAAATGGAGACCAGCTGAACTGATTATTTAAGACATAGTTATGGTTGTTTTAACAGCCCTGTGGTTTGACTGCTACATCTCAATAAAGGCTTTCCAGCCCTCGGCTGCTGGTACGAGTTTGTATCTGTAACTGTCCTCACCTGGCCGCTGCCCTCTCCTGAACATCCGCCGGGGAGCCGGGGGCTCCCGCTCTGCCGCCTCCCCCTCTCCCCCCTACCGGCCCGAGCCTGCTGGGTGTCTGAGAGGCCCTGAGCATCCGCAGAGACCGAGAAACTGGAGCCGAGACCACGTAGGGCTGTGGGCGAGGGGCTGGCCCTGCAGACAAGGAGCAGGTTCGGGCTCCATGCCAGCTCCCGCCCTAAACCACCTGTCACCGGGATCCGGGACTTAGCGTGGCTCTCTGCTGGGAAACTCAGAGGCCACAGCTGAGCCCAGGAGGTGGCCCAGGCACAGGGACCCCCTCTGGGAGAAAAGAATCTGCGTGTGACAGAGAGAACTAAGAAGAAAACTATTAGGGCGCTAGAAGTTTCCTCCTGTGGCGTACAGCCTACAGGGTGATTCGTGAACCGGTGCCGGTCTCAGCTGGTCCACGGGTTGAGAGTGAGCATTCAGGAACGTGCGTTGCTCGAATGTTTAGCACAAAACAGGTGCAGAGGAAGCATTTTTTCAAGTGAATGAATGAGTTATTTATTGATGAATGAGCATGAGATCCGAGCATGCGATCGGCGGGTCCAGCTGGTCAACCAGGGTGTATGTAGGCTGGTCTGGGCATCATGGAGCTCACATGCAGAGGTGCATGTGGCCCGGGCTGCGCCTAGTCATGTGTACCTAGACCACACATCTGTCTGCCACGTACTGACAATGTGAACGTTAGTCTCTCGGCCCAGACGCTTTGGGAACCACTGCTTTGTGGCTGTGTATCTCTCACCTCATTTGTTTCCCCTGTCTGCCTGCACACTTTGGGCTACATAACAAGACTTTTTTTAAATCTTCCTTATGTGCATTTAAAAATAGCTAAAATGGGCCGAAACCGGTTTGGCTCAGTGGATAGAGTGTCAGCCTGCGGACTGAAAGGTCCCGGGTTCGATTCTGGTCAAGGGCATGTACCTTGGTTGCGGGCACATCCCAGTAGGGTGTGTGCAAGAGGCGGCTGATCAATGATTCCCTCTCATAGATGTTTCTAACTCTCTATCCCTCTCTCTTTCTCTCTGTGAAAAAAAAATCAATAAAATATATTTTTTAAAAAAAACACATAACCAACCACTTGAACAAAGAGCACCGAAGAGGGAGCAATCAAGGCTTGTCTGCTTCACATCAGGGACTCCCCGAGATTGCGGACAAAATTGACCACTTCTCCCCTTCCAGTTAACACAGATTCTTTTCAACGTGGCTTGGGATTCGGTATTTTGACTTCTAGGCACTTTGCCTAGGTCCGTCCAGGGACCAGATGGCTCTGTACGCATGCTCCGTGGGCCAGTGACTCAACACTCCCGGCCCACTCCCCCAGGCTGAAGGTTTGGAGCTCTGCTGACTTTGACTAAAACTAGCTTTGACACGCTAATGCAGGGGTGGGCAAACTTTTTGACTCGAGGGCCACCATGGGCTCTTACACTGGGCAGGAGGGCCGGAACAAAAGCAGTCTGACCACGCTGGCACTCTCCTCTTGGGCTGCTGGGGAAGGAGCGGAGGGGAGAGCAAGAGAACGCTCCGCTCTTTCGGCTCCGCGGGCCGGATAGAACAGCCGCACGGGCCGGATCCGGCCCGAGGGCCGTAGTTTGCCCACGGCTGCGCTAACGTGAGACAAATTCAGGGGAGGAGGGCCTTCCCTTGCAGGCCCGTCACAGGCCAAGATACTGAGCACCAGACACACATTTTTTAATCTGGGCCTCCATGAAGGGAAACAATGGAATCGGACGATGGAGCCACAGCAGATCTTGGCATTCACGGGCCAACGAGAATCATGAGCCAAACAGAACCGATAAGACGGGGCGGCGAAGGAGGTCATTGCAAGGAAGGACTTCGCCAGCAGCTTTTTCGATGAGGAAAATGGGACTTTCGGAGGCAATTTCTCAAATGGGGTTTGCTGCGGGCCTCGACAATGAGCAGGAAAAGCATTTGGGATGCGCAGCTCTCTCTGGAGGCCTGGGAACGATGTGGAGGTCACGCTGGAATTATTTACACTCATCAGGGTGGGCCCAGCGTGGATGATTTAAACCTCAGCCGGCCCACCCCACCCGCCAGTCTCCGCCTCCTCTGACTTCTGGGCACATTTCTCACCGGACGCGTTCAGTGACCCAACTTCAGCTGTGTCTTCTGCCCAGCTGCTCAAAACCCTTATTTATTTTTAAACATATTTTTGTTGATTTCAGAAAGAGGAAGAGAGAGAGAGAGTAAGAAACAACAATGATGAGAACCACTGATCAGCTGCCCCCGAACGCCTTTCGGGGGATCGGGCCCGCAACCCTGACATGTGCCCTGACTGGGAAATGAACCATGACCTCCTGGTTCATGGGTCAGCGCTCAACCACTGAGCAACACCAGCAGGGCCCAAAATGCTTTTTCCCAACCATCCCTCTCTGCGTGTGTGTGTGTGTGTGTGTGTGTGTGTCTGAAGTTACTCTAGCTAAGGCAACTTGTAGCTGAAACCATGACTTCTAATTTTTGCTAGAAAGCTATTGGCTGCTCTGAGTCAAATAGCTGGCTCCAGCCAGTTCCGGCCGGAATGGAATGGGTGTTCCCCACCTCCCCGTGCTACAGACACGGGACCGATGTCCATCACAAACCCCCAGCTCTCAAACCCCAGTGTTCACCATAAATTCCGAGGGCAAAGCCTGGCCCGAGTGTCTGCATCGCCGGTCCGTGCTCTCGGACAGCTCCCGGGCATCCTGATGGGCGCATGTCTCCCCAAAGGCCTGCACTGCAGCCCCGCCGACTGCTGGAAGTTATAAATAGGACAGCGCAGGCGGGTGGGGGGGTCGGGAAGCAGACTCCAACAAGGATTCGGATGCTGGGGGCCAAGGAGCTCTTTGGAGGGACAAAGGAAAAAGAGCTTCCCACCAACTTCGTTCACTGAGTGTCAAGGAGACGCTGAGGGCCGAAGCCGGTGTGGCTCAGTGGTAGAGCGTCAGTCTGCGGACTGAAAGGTCCCAGGTTCCATTCCGGTCAAGGGCATGTACCTTGGTTGTGGGCACATTCCCGGCGGGGGGTGTGCAAGAGGCAGCTGGTTGATGATTCTCTCTCATCGACGTTTCTAGCTCTCTATATCTCTCCCTTCCTCTCTGTAAAAATCTCAATAAAATATATATATTTTTTAAAGGAGAAGCTGAGGGATGTCTCTGACCCAAGGACACCACTTGGGGAACGCTACTTCCTCGCATACCTGATCCGGGTTAGCGGCCAGGGGGAGGGGGAGAAGGCGGCACGAGCAGGCCCCTCCAGAATGGGAATTCCACGGCGCCGTGGCACGCGCCAACCACAAAGCATGACTTCACGGCAGGGCGTGCCCATGGCAAGGACCGTTTCTGCTTACTGGGGTGACTGGTTATCATCGGCCTCGCCACCTGGACCCTAAGCTCCACCTCTGTCCCGCTGGCAGCTGACCGCCCCCCGCCTCCTCCGGTGCCTGGTGCGTGGAAGATGCTCACCACTTCCTACCTTCTCCGCCCGGCCGGCCAGCCTCTGGTCCGCAGCGTGAGCATCCTCCTTGGCCCGCACATCGCTGTGCGGTGATGCTGTCTCCTCGCCTGTCTCCTCCGGGGCCCTTTACAGGCTCATCCTGGTCGGGTCCATGGCCCCAGCGCCTCGCCTGCTGCCCGGCTCTCTGAAGGCCTGGGAACAATGTGGAGGTCAAGTGTCAATAAGTCTACAGTATGCTCACCTAGAGACCCTGTGCAGGAATAAATTGCATACTTGTGACTATCTCCTATTATTAGACATTAACAATTTCAGACTTCCTGGTTTATTCAGGATATCATACGTTCCTTCCTTACAAGTGTTTCAGCTTGAGAATTTATGAGTAACCTGTTCCTTTATAAAACTCAGGAGAGCTGAGATGGAGGAGAGATGGCACAAGGAGAAGCAATACCCTTCATCTCCTACGGGCTGTCTGTGTTTATCAAAACACAAATGGCTCGCCCGGCTGGTGTGGCTCAGTGGTTGAGCACGGACCTATGAACCAGGAGGTCACGGTTCGATTCCCGGTCGGGGAACCTGCCCAGGTTGCGGGCTCGATCCCCAGTGTGGGGCATTCAGGAGGCAGCCGACCCATGATTCTCATCATTGACGTTTCCATCTCTCTCCCCCTCTCCCCTTATTTCTGAAATAGAAATAATTTTTTTTAAACAACACACACACACAAAACACAACTGGTTCAGATGGCGCTCACGGTAAGCTAACACCCTCAGACTTATTTTCCCATTTATGTTCTTCACACCCTCCCCCCCTCCCCCGCCATTCTGGGTGTGAGCAGTTAACTTGGTACCAGCAGGCGAGGTCCTTCTGAGTGACTGTCTCCACGGGAGGCCTGCCACCAAAAGCCACAGTGTCCCCACTACCAAAGTCTTGGCCGTCGGCTCTGGCAGGCTGTTCCCACCTGGGTTCCTGCCAGGGTTTTCCTGGCTTGCTCTCTACCCCTGAGAAGGAACAGCCTGATCTCCCTCCTCCCCCCCCCCCCATGCTGTGGTACCTCCTCTCTGTCTCTCGGCTGACCCCAGGGTCCCTGACTCTGGCACTGCCCCCTCCACTGGGGGTGGCGCCCACATTTCTCCGAGGCTGCTCTGCAGTGCCCTGGCCCTTGCTTGGTGACAGGCTGGGTGCATTTTCCCCCCAAGAATTCCTTCTAGAAAGGCGTCTTTTTCCCCAGGGAGGGGGGAGGGGGGAAACTTCACTAACATCGTATAGTCTTTCAAACTCTAGCTTATGATCGTTCAATGGGATATAAAATGGATTTGGAGGGCTGGGCCAGCATTGATTGTAGAGAACAGAAGTTCGTTATAAACAGAAGGAAGGAGTGAGCGCCATTTGTTTTAGTTGAAGGCGAGAGATTTACGGTGAGGAGTTGAGGCGGCCCAGGCAAGTCCGAAACCCACAGGCCAGGCCATCAGGAGGTCGGGCTGACCTTCCAGCTGACCTTTCGCTGAAGCTGCTGCCCACAGGCGAAATTTCCCCTCCTTCAAGGAGGCCTCAGCTCTGGTCGTAAGGCCTTTAACTGATCAAGCCAGGCCCACGCAAATTACCTAGGACTGTGGTTGGCAAACTCATTAGTCAACAGAGCCAAACCTCAACAGAACAGCCGAAACCGGTTTGGCTCAGTGGATAGAGCGTCGGTCTGCGGACTGAAAGGTCCCGGGTTCGATTCCGGCCAAGGGCATGTGCATTGGTTGCGGGCACATCCCCAGTGGGGGATATGCATGAGGCAGCTGATCAATGTTTCTAACTCTCTATTCCTCTTTTCTTCTCTGTAAAAAAAAAAAAATCAATAAAATATGTTTTTTAAAAGTAGAACAATTGACATTTCTTTTAGAGCCAAATTTTTTAAACTTCTTCTAACGCCACTTCTTCAAAATAGACTCGCCCAGGCCGTGGTATTTTGTGGAAGAGCCACACTCAAGGGGCCAAAGAGCCACATGCGGCTTGCGAGCCGCAGTTTGCCGACCACGGACCTAGGATAATTTAAATTTACTCGTTTAAAGTAAATGACTGCAGACTTGAGTTGCATCTCCAGGTTACCTTCATAGCAACGCGTAGATTCATGTTTGAATTTCTGGAGCCTGCAGCCTAGCTAAGTTGACACATAAGAACAGATAAGGGGGGGGGGGAAGAATGTGAGTGTGAGTGTGTGTGTGTGTGTTTTAACTGTAGAGTATTATAGAGGTACAACCTTATATTGAAATATGTGAACGTCTCAGTGAAATAGATCGTTTTTCTGAGGAAAGACAAATTAGTAAAATTGTCTCAAAGTAAAAAAAAAGAAAATTTTGCAGTGGCCAACAAGCACGGAAGAAAGCAAATCAGCCTCCAACAGCTGCCTCCCTGGAAAAAAAAAAAGGCTGTGGGGTCAGACGGCTGTCACAGCAAGTTCTTCCAGAGATGTTCATAGAACAGATAATTCTCGCATTCTGTAAACCGTTCCCAAGTGCAGAAAGAGATGGACTACAATCCGATCTATTTTATAAACCTAGAGGAGCGCTCAGGCCAAAACCTAAAAAAGGACATGATAGGAAAAGTGGCTGCGTTCATTTCGTAATAAATAAAGATACAAAGTTAGATCCTGACCAAACGTTAGCACAGGGGGGCTCAACGGTAAGGGCGGCAAAAGGTGGTAAAAACAGTAAGTGCGGCAAAACAGTAAGTGGGTGGCACGGTAGACCGCGCTCTCTCTCCTGCCATCGGTGCGGCGAGGATGCGTGCACTTCTTGGGGCTGAGTGGCACCTACAAGGGACACTGGCACCTCCCTCAAGAGGGCAGGCCCCTGAGCAAGCATCACCCTGCACCTTACCCCCCAGCGAGAGGACAGGCCCGTGTTTGTAGGAGAGTTGGCTGAGGGGGTGACAGCTCACAGTGGGTGTTTGAAGGTGGAAAAAAAGCACACAAAAAACTAATGAATATTGGGCCAGTGGAGCCCAGATTATGGGGAACAAAGAAAATCTGCTCCCTGCGCCGTGTGGGGGAGCTCTTCTTTCTTTCCCGGGGTGGGGGCTGCACTTGGTACGCCCCCACTGTGCAGCGGAGAGAGGACGAGTTGTTAAACACTCAGGAGGAAGCATGGATGAGCTATCGACATCGGAAACCCAAGGAGTCAGCAGCATGTCAGCAATCAATGGCTTTTCTCACCGGTTTAAAAGGCCCCATCAGCTCTGCCTCGGATGCTTTTACTCAGTGATGACAGGGGGTAGGCTACAAGCAGGGCTGTGCTTGTAGCTGTTGAAAGCATGTTGCTACTTGAGTGGAGTGTTTCGTGTTCCATTCAATCAGTAAAGGCGATGGTACTGAGTGCGGGGCTCGAAAAAGAGGTGGCATTGATTGCAAGGGGGAGGTGGGCAGAGGGAGGCTTCAGCTACCTGTGGCAATGACCCCTGGGGGATGGAAGGGCAGAGGATGCCCCAACAGGCATTTATGCCCAGGAGCACTACAGCTGCCTGGACAAGGATGGCCAGTTGTCAGACATATATTCTACATTATGCTCAACTAGAGGTCCGGCGTGTGAAAACCCATGCACTGGAGGGGGCGGGGGTCCCTCGGCCTGGCCTGCCCCCTCTCCCAGTCAAGGGGCCCTCAGGGGTGGCAAGCAACCCAGCGACCAGGGGAAGTTACATCACACCTCTGCTGCTGCCACTGCCACTGCCTGCAGCGCAAGCCGCGGCCAGCCTTGGTTGCCTGAGCATCTATCTGAGGCTTGCCTGAGCCTCAGGCCAGCCCTTGCAGGCTGAGGACCTGGGGGACTCCAGAGGCTTTGCCACACACCTGCCGCCCTGGTGGGGCTGATGGGGCTGGTCACTGCCATCTTATGGCTATGGGCACTACCATCTTTGAGGGGGTGTCAGTCAATTAGCATATTCCCTCCTATTGGCTGTGAGTGCCACCATCTGTGAGGACTGGGCAGTCAATTAGCATATTCCCTCTTTATTGGCTATGGGTGCCACCATCTTTGAGGGAGGGGCAGTTAATTAGCATATTCCCTCCTTATTGGCTACGGGTGCCGCCATCTTTAAAGGTGGGGCAGTCACTTGGTATACTCCCTCCTTGTTGGCTGTGGGCGCCGCCATCTTTGTGGCAGCTTGAGGGTCAGTTAACATGTTCCCTCTTTATTAGATAGGATACTTGTGGCACCCCCTCTCCTTCCTGCCTATACTTTCCTTAGATTATACCCTCCATGTCTTCATCCTGATGCCTCGTCATCGTGCCCTGATGCCTCTAGGATCAGCTTCCCAGCCCAGACCTCTGCCTCCAGACAGACCACCTAGATTTTTTCATCCCCACCTGTCTTCTGCCTGCATGCCCCAGGCACCCCAGCACATCATTTTACCTAGTGAAAAGGGATCGATATCAGTGATTGTGGAATGATGTGAGAAACACACACTAAGGAGAGAGAGCTCATTCCCCCTACTAATGGCCAAGAAGGCTTCCTGGAGGAAGAGAAACACTGTGGCTTAAGGGAGAGCAGGCTTTGGTGAGTGAAGAAGGGGTGTGAGGTGGGACAGAAGTTACAACAAAGTCAGAGCCAAGAGCTCTCGAAGCAACTCCTGCTGAGGTCCACGGAGTCGCCATCCACATGGCCCCTGGGCTAGCAGCTTTGGGACGACGACTGCCACCCTGTCCTCCTTCCCCTCCATGCCCCTCCCTGAGGCTGGCTGAGTCTCCTGACATGGCCCCTCCTGGCGGTCCTCTTTGTCCATCTCTTCTGCCCCCTCTGCACGGCAGCCTCGGGTCGGGTGGGGGAGAGGGATTGGGGGGTAAGGTGACACTGTTCCCATTTGCAGAGGAAGAAAAGTGGGGTTCAGAGGGGGTGACTAATGGTATTGTTCCCTCTTTGAAGGTGCCTTTGAGTTATATACACACACACACGTATTTTACAGATTTCAGAGAGGGAGATAGATAGATAGAAACATCAATGATTATTATCACTTATTGGCTGCCTCCTGCGTGCCTCCCACTGGGATTGAACTGTGCCCTCACTTCGTGGTTCACAGGTAGACAGTCAACCACTGAGTGCGCCAGCGGGCTCCCTTTGAATTAACTTGAGGTGGGGAGAGAAGGGGATGGCGGTCATCTGTGCTTCCTCCCCAGGCTCTGGGACGAGGTGAGGCCGGTCCCCAGGGCTGAGGGGTGTCAGGGTGACCCGGAGGCTCAGCTGCTAGGAAACAGAGCGTGTGCGCAGAATCTAATGAACAAGCCCTCCAGAGCCAGCGGGAGATGGGGCCCTTCAAGAGCTCTGGGGGGTCCGTGAAGGGAGGTTTCATTTCGCTGGCCAGCTCTAGGTGCATTTTCACCCAGCGGGCCCCACCGGGGAGACCAGAGCAAACGATTTTTACTTCTTTATGTTTTGCCCTGCTTGTGAAATTGAGAATGTTTTTAGCGGGTTTGAAAGCTCTGGAGACAAGCCCCATTACTCAGTGCCCGGCTCCTAGCAGGCACTCAATAAAGCTCTGTTGAACGTCGCTGAAACGTTGCTCATTGCACAAACGCCCCTTCGGTGCTTTGCTTGTGCGCATGAGGGCATTTGATGAAGATGTCAGCCAGCCTGACCGTAAGAGGCCATCTTTACGATGCCATAAAAAGGAGCATGGACAATAGCGGGGATGTCATCCGTGAGCGTCATAAATAGTCCCCTAAGCTCCTTACCCGTCAGGAAACCGCATCACGTGCACTGTCAAAGCCAGTGGCCCGCTACAATTTTATGTAAAATGCCAGCTTTTTATGGGAACCGATAGGGTTTGCAATTAACCAAAGTGCACAACGGTCACGTGGGCCCTGATTGATTTGTGGGGCAGAGAGCGTGCATTAGAGAGTTACGAATGGCAGAGCAAGCGAGTCGTCAGGGTTACAAGCGCCACCAAGACCTGGCACCGTGGCTACAGAACACTGTGGCCGGCTTGAAGAGGGGAGCACATCTTCGAGGTGGCTGCTTTATTCCGTGAGTCAGCCCGTGCTTGCTGAGCGCCCGCTGTGTGTCAAGCATGGCGCTCCGGATGGGAGCTGAGAAGACACGGGTCCTGCCCCCATGGGATCACAGGCATGACAATGAGGTGTCATCAGGGCTGAGAGAGAGGCATGCCCAGGTTTCCAGGAGAGGACAGGGAGGGAGCGGCAAACTGTGGGCTGGGTGGGCAAGGAGACGGTCAGGAAAACCGAGGCCATTGGAGGAGTGAGGCAGAAAGCAGGGTGAGAGGCCTCAGGGCCTTGTGGGAGGGCCGGGAACGCCAGGGCTGGAGGAATGTGGGGTGAGTGGAAAACCTAGTTGTCGTGGGGGTTCGATGCTTTGTGACACTGCAAGGGACCGTCATCACTGCAGGGTCATCAGAGCTGCTGAAACACGTAGAAGGCAGCCGGCGCGATGAGGTGTTCAGCAAAGTCAGGCTCTGTTGCTGCTGACCAAACCCGCCATTTCTATGGCATCTCGAGGTCTCAGTTCCCCCAAGCGGCTTTAAGAAGGATCTCACCGTTCTATCACGAGGAACAGAGGGAGAAAGAAATTGTGTCACTTCTCCCCGTGTCGTTTGCAGTCAGGTGTCACCTGGGCAAAGTGACCTGTGGCGAGGGACCTGCGTGGGGCAGTTGAAAGGTGGAAAGCCCGAGGAGACGGTGGGGTGAGGGGGCACGCACTTGAGTTTGCACAGATCCACAGTATTCATTGATGAGACCAGCGACGGCCTCACCTGCCCGGCTGGTGGCGTTAGGCAGCTGGCTCCTGGCGTGCCGGTGGGCAGGATTCGGGGAACACGGCAGCGGAATGGGCTGCCAGAGCTCTTCAGAAGGTGATAATGCAGCTTAATGTAAACATGGACACCTGCTCCACCCTGGGCTGCCCCCGTGAAAGGAAAGGGCGTCCTCAGAATGGGATCCGTCTCCCTGGCAATCGGGTTCGAACCGCTTAACAACCCCTCTGTGTAAGAATCTGGTGTTCCCACCATGGGGGGTGAGGTTGGGGGGGAGGGGAT
Organism: Vespertilio murinus; assembly: GCA_963924515.1. Lineage (NCBI taxonomy): Eukaryota > Metazoa > Chordata > Mammalia > Chiroptera > Vespertilionidae > Vespertilio > Vespertilio murinus. Next base: position 6,663,903 of record OZ004722.1, read on the forward strand.
ATGAAGGGGAGAAGATAATGTTGCTGAAACTAACTGTAAATAACTACTGATTGTTATAGAAAAGAAAATATGCACTGTCTACAACTAAAATCCAACTTAAGTGGCAAGGTGTAGGGAAGTAAAATGCCGAGATTTGGCCATGAGAAGGAATGAAGTATTGATTCATGCTACAACATGGATGAATACTGTGCTAGGCTAGTTACCGATGACCATATAATGTGTGAGCCCATTTACTGGAAATGACTGAAATGTCTACAATAGATGAATCCACAGAGACAGAAAATGGATTCATAGTTATCTAGGGGTAAGAGGTATTGGGGTGATGACTAAAGGGTTTGTTTTGGGGGTGATAAAATATACTAAAATTCATTGTGAATATACAAAAAAAAATCTGACTTGTATACTTTAAATGAGGGTCAATTGTACTGTATGAGAATTCTATCTCACAAAAGTGTATATATGATTTTTAAGTACACCAAGGCTCTTGTACTTGTTGTATTGGGGAGAGACGGTTATAAATACTGATTACCGTATTTGCCGGCGTATAAGACGATTTTTTGGCCCTGAAAAATATGCCTCCAAGTGGGGGGTAGTCTTATACGGCGAGTATATAACAAACTCTGTATTTTGAGTGGAAATGTTAGGGGGTCGTCTTATACGCCCAGTCTCTTATACGCCGGCAAATACGGTATTTTTCAGGGCCAAAAAATCGTCTTATACGCTGGCAAATACGGTAGTTCTAAATGCTAATATAGATGAAATGCTGACTATTAATTCAATTGTCAAAGTAAGAGCCACTCCTCTGTCACAAGAGAGTGGAGAGTCATCAACAAATGTCACCCTCGAACACTACTTGCTGAACCCCTTCTATTCCTAGATCCGTTTGGGGTTGGAAGAAATGTCATATTGGTCGTTGGGAGATGTGATAAAACGAAATACACGTTTTATACTAAATGTCACTTCTGTCGATTCTGGCAGTTGCAGTATGTGCAGAAACAGAACTCTCCCCGTAGGGTGTGAAGGGAGAGCTAGGCTTGGGGGAGCCGTGGTGTGAAGCCAGAGGGATGTGGCGTGCTAAGGCAGAGACGATGCGGGGAAGAAGGAAGTGGAGGGGGAGGGGGTTGGGCACCAGAATGGAGAAGACACGTAACGTGCAATTCCTAATTCTCGTGGACCACAATAAAGCGTGATAGGTATTAAAACTGGCCTCTATGCCGAAACCAGTTTGGCTCAGTGGATAGAGCATCAGCCTGCGGGTTTAAAGGTCCCAGGTTCGATTCCGGTCAAGGGCATCTATCTTGGTTTCGGGCACATCCCCATGGGGGGGTGTGCAAGAAGCAGCTGATGGATGGTTCTCTCTCATCGATGTTTCTCTCTATCTCTCTCTTCCTCTCTGTAAAAAAAAATCAATAAAATATATATATTTTTAAAAAGAATACTTTAAAATAAATAAAATAAAACAAAACTGGCCTTTACTTACATTCTGTTATGGTCTCGCCCGAATCCAGTGATCCTCAAACCTGTGTGCGCACCAGAATTCTCAGGAGGGCTGGTGAGAGCACACACAGCTCACGGGGCCAGTTTCTGAGGCAGTAGGTCTGGGATGGGGCTGAGGGTTTCTGTTTCTAACCGGGGCCAGATGCTGCTGATGCTGAGACAGAAGGAGCCATTCTGTGGACCACAGCTTGAGCAGACAGATGCATCCCCGTGCTGGATCAGACCACAGGACTCTCTGGCAGGCATTTCTTCAGACTGTTCTTGAGACGTTCCAGGGGCGGGGAGGGTTAATGGAGAGAAGTCACTCGCGAGACCCTCGTGCCGTTCAGGCTGGCTTCTCAGATTCTTGCTCACTGACTGCAATCAGTCAAGTTACCCCATAACAAATTCCCTTAAATTACTGCGACAGTCATGGGCGCAGCTGGATGGTGCGAGTCCACATCCATTAAGAGGTTGTCCACGCCGCCTGTCTCCCACTGGGCAGGACTCAGAATGATTTGTTCCAACCAGCCTGACATTTCTCAATGCTTGCTGTCTGCAAACTGTGCGTGAGGACACTGAAATCCCACGTGCAGTTTTTACAGTGCCCCGGATGCAGTCCTCGAGGCTTTGCCGCACGTATCCATGGAGTGGCCACACAGACACACGTCCCAGGTGTCTTGACGCTTCTTGACAGCGCGTATGCTAAGTGCTTAATATCTGCCGATGATAATAAAAATCCGTGATTAGAAACAAGTTCCGCTCAATTACAGGCTGCATTGCAGGCAAATTAATGAGTTTGAACCCAAGAAGCCTTTTGTTTCCAAAATGCAAATTTTCCCCAGCTTTCCGGAGATATGATTGATGAATAATATTATATGCTTAAAGCGCACAACGTGATGGCTTGATGTATGCATGTATCGTGAAAAGATTACCACAATAGCATCATTCAACACACCCGTTACTGTAGTTAATACTCTGTGCGTGCGTGTTTTGAGAACATCCAAGGTCTACTACTGTCTTTGCAAATTCCAAGTATACAATACAATATTGTTAACTATATTCACCACCCTATATATTGGGATTTTTTTTTGCCCTGGTGAAAGGGCCATTAGGAAATACAGTATTTTCTTAAGGAAACTTTCCCTGTAATGAGATATGGCAGAGACTAGCTGCGGTAGGGCTGATGAAGATTAAGATAGGCTCCTTAGAAAGCATCATGGGACAGAACATGCGAATCACCATGGAAACCAAGCCATGTTCTTACTGTATAATAGGTTTGCTAATTACTATACTGAAAAGGTAAGGAAGTCCACAGCCGAAGGGGAGATCAGGGCGGGGTATTAATGAGTAATACCGCAGAAAAATGGAGACATGGGGCAGCTAGGAGTGTCCATCGCTCCCTGACTGGCCAGGCAGGTGTGATAGGCAGGGGTGGGCATTAGGGAAGCTCGCTGTCCTGAGTGGAGGGAAATGATGGTCAGCTATGCCCCCCCCCACCTCTGATGGTTCCAGTTACCCCTGGGGCCTCCCAGATGGTGGGAGAGCAGGCCACAGGAGACCGTGCTGCTGCCATCCCAACCCCCAAAGTCAGCCTGGCCCTGTGGAACACACCTCACAGAGCACAGACAGGGAAGGAGGCTGTGAGCCCATCCCGGGGACTGCCAGGGAAACCTCACCCGCTTTAGCTCACTGAACGCTCTACCAAACGCTTGTCTGGACAAAACGTAACGTTTGTTGAATACCAACGACATCTGAACACTTCACCTTATTTTTTTTATTCTGGTAATAATAAAAACATAAAGGAATATGGAGTATAAGAGATTGGACAGTCCTCTAAAGTCTGAGTCTTCAGCTGAAGAAATGGCGCAGCCACCAGGGCAAGAAGAGGCAATTTGACCTATGTTTATTTTTTTAAATATATTTTATTGATATTTTACAGAGAGAAAGGGAGAGATAGAGAACTAGAAAAGTCGATGAGAGAGAAACATCAACCAGCTGCCTCTTCCCCCTACCGGGGATGTGCCCGCAACCAATGTACATGCCCTTGACCAGAATCGAACCCGGGACCTTTCAGTCCGCAGGCCGACGCTCTATCCACTGAGCCAAACCGGTTTCGGCTGGCCTATGTTTAAATCCAGATCTGTCAGGCTCTGAAATGGTAACTTTCAACCTCCAGATGATTGGGCAAAGCGTAGCAAACAGAAACCGAACCTCTCTGAACTGTATCCTGCCGCTCTGCAGCTGGCATTCGGTTGGCCTCGCCTGCTGGCTTTGGACGGATCGCCCGGCTCTCCCCAGATGTACAGCTTCCCATGAACGTCCCTGTGGGCACCACGCCCTCCTGGCCTCGCATCACCCTCGCCCACCTGTCAAGGGTGCCCAGTGAGCATCTGGGAAGGATGCTCTCTCTTTCCAACTGCGCATCAGGCTGGGCGTCTCCCCCAGCCCGTGGGACTCGCTGGCCTTGGTCAGCCCTCCTCCGCGGTGGCCTCCGAGCCAAGGGAAGGCCATGGCTCCTAGCTCAGCGATCCGCGGGGCCCCACCCCGCTCCAGCTGCGTCCACTGGGGAGGGGCCAGCCCAGGCCAGATGATCTGACATGATGAAAATGGACATTCTCCGCATTCTTTCAGCAGAAGACATCTGCCAAGTGCAGTGCAGAGAGGAGAGGCAGGCTGGGTTGTCTTGAGCGGCCAAGTGCATCTTCACCCTTAATATGGCTCTAAGGGGGGGGAAACTGGGTCACAGCTAAGTAAGCCGAGTTTCGGGGGGAATTGGTGTCTGCTGTGAACAGAGCAGGGGGCCGGGGAGGGGAAGCCACGGAAGGACTCGGGACAAAGCCCTGAGATGCTCTCCTGGTGCACGAACCTCCAGTTGGGGGAAAATGCCTTCGCCTTCCCAGAAATGACCCCGTGGAGCAATCAGATTGCATTATTTTCTCCAGGCTTCAATGCGCAGTGATGGTTCCAGATGGAAAGGGCCAGAAGCCTGCTTTTAACTCTGTCCTGACGCTCACGCGAACCAGTTACTTAAAAAGTTTCTCATAAAGGTCGTCTTTCCCAAATGTTCACTGTCTTCTCTCACCAACAACTGAGGAGGCGTGGTGGGGGAGACGGCAGTCTGTCGCTGTGAATTCCCCAAGCCAGCTTCAGCGGGTCGGCTCCCACCAGGACACTTGAGGTCTGGCCAGAGCCCGCTCTCCCCACAGCCAGTGGACAATCTACGGCTCTAGAATATTCCCTACCATCAGCTACCCGGAAGCCTGTCCATTGTAATTATTAGAAGCATTAGATTATCTTAGCCATGCTGGGGAAGCCCACATACTCCCTCAGAACTCGGCTGGTCACCTCCTCCAGGAAGCCTGCTGGATTGCCTCCCACCTTGAGACAGAATCAGGCATCTGCCCCCCTCCCCAAACATCTCCCCAGAATACATGATTTTATGTAATTGTCTACATCAATTCTATCTCCCTCCCAGTCTGGAGGCAAAACACTGCCATTCTCCCTCCAGAGATTCTGTCTCTAAAGAGTTCAAAAAGACTTCCCACTTCTTCCCACTTAATTGTTAGGAGTTACTATCTTACAAATAAGATTGGCTGAGACGTGGAAAGACTGTCAACACCTAAACCTACAGCCAGATGTTCTGATTTCGAGTTCCTTTCACTGTCCAGAGCTCCTGGTAACACGGCTTTAAGGGAATGGAGATATCGGAAGGGTGAAACCCAGAACACGGCTTATCTGCCCTCAAGCAGAAGGTAGAGGATAAATTAAAGAGTTGACAAAAATACAACACCGTCACAGATTAAAATGCCTGCAGACGCTAAGCAGAGACTGGGGATGGGGAAGCTATCCGGGCGGAGACGCTGACCACCTCAGGTCTGTTTACCTAATGGGCCCATCTTTTACTCAGACCCAACAGACTGCTACCACACAAGAACACAGCCCAGAATTGCTCATTTTATTTCTGTAGCTGGTTATCTGGACTTTAATATAAAATCTCCAAGTTTCTTTTTGTTAACCCTCACCCGAGGATATTCTTCCATTCATTTTTTTAGAGAGAGAAAAAAGGGAGGGGGAGAGACAGAGAGAGAGAAACATCGATTGTGAGACACATCAATTGGTTGCCTCCCACACGTGCCTCTACCAGAACTGGAGATTGAGCCTGCAATGGATATACATACCCTGGATCAAAATCAAACCCAGGACCCTTCAGTCCATAGGCATGCTCTATCCACTGAGCCAAACCAGCTAGTGCTGGTGGCCGTCAGCAATAAGGCTGCCACTGCGACTTAACTCTCTGCTCCTCCATGATACCTTTATCCTCACAACTCGCAGTAGAATAACCTCGTGATTTTGGTTAACCAATGGGCCATTCGGATCAGGCCTGGTGGGATCCTGTACCACAGATGAGGAGGGCGAGGCCCAGAGACGCATTAAAACAAAACAAAAACAACAGCACTCAAGTAGCAACGCTGAGATCTGAACCCAAATCAAAGCAATTCCAAGATCCACACCCAGTGATACCAGGCGTATCACTGCCATGGGTGCTATTAAAATCGCCACTGGACAGATGGAGAAAAAGGTCAGAGATCATAAAATATCTTAAAAAGTCTCACCCAGCTGCTATAAAAGCAGGTTCACAGTTACATCGGGTCAACAACAGACTCCGTTCTAAATCCACGTCTAAATTTTAACATTTCGTTGAAACGTAAAAATGCTAATGTGCTTAAGAAAAAAAGTTTACCACTGGCTTTGTGCTAGTCTCTGCTAACCGTGCCTTTAATTTAAAAAAACACAAAAGTACACATGAGCTTAGCATGTTGGATCTTCCCCTTCATTTGTAAGTCTGATTTCTCCTCTATTTACAAGTTTGCTCTTGTCTCCCAACCTCTCATTACTCCATGTGTGGTCCATGGATCAGCAGCCTCACCAGCATCTGGGAGTTTCCCCAGGAATGTGGGATCTCGGGCTCCCGGAGTCACCATCTGCATGTTAACAAAACCACCAGATGATTGTATGGACAGAAAACTTGGAGATGCTCTGACATGACCCCAAGAAATCTCAACTATCAGCCTTTTTACGAATAACTCCCTTCTGCGTATCTCAAGAAAACATTGGCCAGTGAGTGCTGGTTTGGGGTGTTGTTGTTGTTTAATATATTTTTATTGATTTCAGAGAGGGAGGGAGGGGAAGATAGAAATATCAACAATGAGAGAGAGAGTCATTGATCGGCTGCCCTAAGAAAATACCACGGGATCTCACTCAGTGATGGAAAATAAAGAGCATTATAACGTGATGAACAAAAACATAGATACAGAGGCAGTAAGGTGCCGAACAGACTGTCAAATACCAGCGGGAAGGCAGGGGAGAGAGGACAGATCAACCAAAGGACTTGTATGCATGCATGTAAGCACACCAATGGACATAAGACACTGGGGGGGGGGGGGATGAGGGCATGCAACAGGGGTTAGGGGAGGCTGGAGGAAGGTCAATGGGGGGGCAAGGAGATACATGTACTAATATATGTAATACTTTAAACAATAAAAAAGTATTTAAAAATAAATAAAAAATAAATAAATCTCAACAATGAGAGTCATTGATCGGCTACCTCCTGCACACCCTATACTGGGGATCGAGCACGCAGCCTGGGCATATGCCCCGATGGGAAATCGAACCATGACCTCCTGGTTCATAAGTTGACAATCACTGAGCTACGCTGCCGGGCTAAGTGCTGGTTTTTTATTTTTATTTTTTAAATATATATATATATTTTAATATATATTTTATTGATTTTCCACAGAGAGGAAGGGAGAGGGATAGAGAGCTAGAAACATCCATGAGAGAGAAATATCGACCAGCTGCTTCCTGCACACCCCCCACTGGGGATGTGCCCGCAACCAAGACACATGCCCTTGACCGGAATCAAACCTGGGACCTTCCAATCCTCAGACCGATGCCCTATCCACTGAGCCAAACTGGCCTTGGCTAAGTGCTGGTTTTTTAATACAAAAGCTCCACCCAAAGACACAGCTCCTAACAAGAACAGCCTGAGGAGAGAGGCCACAATGGAATGTCTCAGAAAAACTCAGTTTGCACATGAGGGAGCCCCAAATTACACCAGGGTCATCAGCTCCCCTTCCCTCCCCGCCCCGCTCCCCCCCTACCGTAGTACCCAGCCATCAGTGTCGTCTGCCACAGCAACTCTGCCCCTTCACCCACGATGCCCACCTTCCCTTTTCCACGTGCTCTGAGTCTGTTTTTCAGACATACAGGGAGGACCGCATGGCTTTCAAAGAACACCTTGCTCAACGACTGGTGAAAAACTGATCTTGCCGGTGTTGCTCAGTGGATAGAGCATCTGTCTGCGGACTGGAAGGTCCCAGGTTCGATTCCGGTCAAGGGCATGGACCTTGGTTGCGGGCACATCCACAGTAGGGGGTGTGCAGGAGGCAGCTGATCGATGTCTCTCTCTCATCGATGTTTCTAGCTCTCTATCCCTCTCCCTTCTTCTCTGTAAAAAATCAATAAAAAATATTTTAAAAGAAAAACTGATCTTTTGCTGCATGGAAAAAAAAACGCACCCAAAAATGAAGTAATAGGGGAATTACAACGAACCTTAGGGGCCGTCCGTAAAGTAAGCCTAGGATGGGTTTGAGAACTTCCTTATAAAGCCACGCGGTTCCTCAGTGGCCGAGCTGTGGGTGGGAGGGGGCTGAGACCAGAATCGTGGAATCCTGGGTTACTGAAGGTCGGCGCAGCTTCCGTCACTGGCCAAATCCTCCACGAGTCCTTGAGGGAGATGCAGGGGAAGGGACCCCAAGCCCGAGAAAGCCAGGAGCCTTCTCCAGAAGGCAACGCGTGCTTAGCTCTCCGCGGGGCCTGCTGGAATTTCATTATCCTGTGCCCGCTGTGCAAATGGGAATTTAATAATTAATTAGGGACCAGCTCGGCCCGAGAGCCCGTGCAGGGGGGGATTAAGCAAAGCAACGGAGATGCGGCAAAGGGGCTGAATATTTCATAGCGTGTTTAATTTGCAAATACTACCCACCCAGAAGGCTTAGGCCAAAAAAAAAAAAAAAACCCTATCATCATCATCATTATTATTACTCATGCAAAGCTACTTGAGTTTTCCATCCGACCTCTTTCCTTTCGACTGCTTTCACCAAGCACGTCTCCCCCCAAATGTAATCTTTTTTTAAAATGAAGGAAAAGAAAGGAACAAATGCAAAAGAGCATTAGAAATAAAGAAAGGGACACGTTTGGATAAAAACGACTAACCTAGACACTACCTTTGTTTAGCCTTCGATTTTTTTAAATATATTTTATTGATATTTTACAGAGAGGAAGGGAGATGGATAGAGAGTTAGAAACATCGATGAGAGAGAATCATTGATCAGCTGCCTCCTGCACAACCCCCACTGGGGATGTGCCCGAAACCAAGGTGCGTACCCTTGACCGGAATCGAACCCGGGACCTTTCAGTCCGAAGGCCGACACTCTGTTCACCGAGCCAAACCGGTTTCGGCATGGCCTGCGATTCTTTTTAACGCTCCGATAGCCTCCACCGTGGCCATTTTCCCTCACGTGCAAATTATATCCCAGATGATTTTCTCTGAGGACCAACAGAGTTCCCAAGCCCCAAAAGAAGACGATGTGTTATTTTTCTTGTGCATTCCACACACCCTTAACACGGTTTATTAAGCCACCCGTTGACTCTGAGTACCCCAACTGTGCTGTCTCAGCGGTCGGCAAACTCATTCGCCAACAGAGCCAAATATCAACAATACAACGACTGGGATGTCTTTTGAGAGCGGAAAACCAACTTCTTGCGCACGGGCCACGACATTTCAATCGCACTGCACGTGGTATTTTGTGGAAGAGCCACACTCCAGGGGGCCAGAGAGCGGTGGCTCCCGAGCCGCAGTTTGCCGACCACTGTTCTACCTATCAATTCTCCTCTGCTTACACGAGCCAGAGTCGTTTTGTCCACTGCCTCCCAACAAAAACCACAATTGTTCTAAATTGTACCTGGGTTGCGGGGCACAGCCCCAGGAGGGGGTGTGCAGGAGGCAGCTGGTCGATGTTTCTCACTCTCTCTCCCCCTTCCTCGCTGTAAAAATTCAATAAGATATATTTTTAATGGTAATATATGTACACAGATAATAAGTTAATAAAAAATTTATTTTTAAAAAGATATATTTTTTGCTTTTGTTTTTATTAAAATATATTTTATTGATTTTTTTTTTTTTTACAGAGAGGAAGGGAGAGGGATAGAGAGCTAGAAACATCGAGGCATTCTAAAGAAAATAGGAGATATATAAATCAATATATATATATATATATATATATATATATATATTGATTTCAGCTGCCTCCTGCACACCCCCCACTGGGGATGTGCCCGCAACCAAGGTCCGTGTCCTTGACCGGGAATCGAACCCGGGACCCTTCAGTCCGCAGGCCGACGCTCTATCCACTGAGCCACACCGGCTTCGGCAAGATATATATTTTTTAAAATAAATTAATTATTTAAATTTTTTTTAAAACACACACACACACACACACACACACACGAAAGGTTGTGGCTGGGGAGGTGCCGCTCGGGTTCGGGCTTCACGGGCAGAGAGGCCTCGTTTGCGGTTCCACAGCCCACGCCTCCCAGGACAGCCCCGCAAAACAACACAATTACCAAAATGTCGGCACACGGTGCACCCCCCTTCCGCACCCCCGCACCCCCCGCACCCCCGCAACCCCACCCACAGTTCCACTCACCCGCTGGCAGCCGCGGTCTGGACACGCTGACCGGAAAACCCCACAGAGAAGCCAGGCACGAAGCTTCCCGCCGCGCGGCGCCATGTTGAGAAGCGTGGCCAAGTCTCGCGTGACCTGCTCCGGTCCCGCGAGACCCGCTTGCTCCCGCGCGATTTCTCCTGCCCGCGGGCGCTCGACGCTCTCCCCGACCTGACGCAGCTGCGCGAGGCGACGCTTCCCACGTTCACCGCGGACGTTTCCCACGTTCACCGCGGACGTTTCCCACGATCCTCCTCGCGCTGGGGCCGCCGGCCGGTCACGTGACGGTGGCGGGACCTCGGGGCTCTGGCCCCCTGGATCCCTAGTCTAACTTCGCGATGGCCGCGGGGTGCCACGGGGGTGCCCACGCTGGCCACTCGGGAAAGGCCAGGAGAAGCCGCACCTGCTGCCTTCAGTGAAAAGGTATGAATAGAAAAAGAGCATGGGGTATATATATATATATGTGTGTGTGTGTGTGTGTGTGTGTGTGTGTGTGTGTATATATACACATATATATGTGTATATATATATATATATATATATATATATATATATATATATATAGGGTTCAATACTATCTGGGGTGTCGGGCATCCTCTGGGGGGTGGGGGGTGGGGTCTTGGGACGGATCCCCCCCAAAATAAGGGACCACTGTGGTGACCCAAGTGAAAAACCCTCGGTTAAACCATGTAAAATAGTCCAGATATATATATATATATATATATATATATATATATATATATATACCGTATTTGCCGGCGTATAAGACGATTTTTTGGCCCTGAAAAATATGCCTCCAAGTGGGGGGTAGTCTTATACGGCAAGTATATAACAAACTCTGTATTTTGAGTGGAAATGTTAGGGGGTCGTCTTATACCCAGTCGTCTTATACGCCGGCAAATACGGTATTTTTCAGGGCCAAAAAATCGTCTTATACGCTGGCAAATTATATATATAATCCAGATATATATATATATATATATATATATATATATATACACATTTTAATAGGATATATATATATAGTTAGATAGATATAATAGGAGATATATATATATTTTTTATAATAGGAGATATATAGATATATATATATCCTATTTTCTTTAGAATGCCTTTTATCTGCCCACCTCAAACATTCACCCATGATCCTCCCTTCCCGCTTTTCCAGGGTCGGCTACTTTCCTAAGAAGGACCCCGGATGTTCCAGGAGTGCTTTCTTTCTCTTCCACACCAGCTCCTCCTCCTGTGTGTGTGTGTGTGTGTGTGTGTGTGTCCCCGTCTTTTGAAGTCACGGCAGATAGAATACGAGTCGAGTTCCCTTTTCCATTTCCTGCGTTCTCTCCCGCTCGGTGCTCTTTGTCACAGAATGTGTTCTCGCCCCGTTCCAAATCTGCTGGGACCCAGCGCCTGGCCGGTCGAGAGTTGTGGAACGGAATTAAAAAAAGCCAGACCCCTATACATATACATAGATCTGGCCCTCGCTCCTGTTCCCAAAAGGAGCGGGGAAGAGACAGACAGGCTGGTGTCGGAACCTCTAACTTTCCCGGTACTGATTTTTGACTTGAAAGGTAAAGGGCGAGGAGGTGGGGGGAGAGGGGAGAGGGAGGGACTGGGCGAGCCTTACCTCTCCCCAGGCGAGCGAGCACATAAATTGTTAATGCCGCTTCCGAATGAAAAAGAGAGAGAGAGAGAGACCAGCAGAAGCAACCAGAAAGGCGTCGGCACGCAGCGGGGCAGCGATTCAAAGAAACGATGAATTATGTAGAAGCGTTTAACCGCCGTCCCAATCCAGGGGTGACGTTTCTGATCAGGAGAAGGGAGAAATGGGGGAGGGGGGTGGAATGTGGCTGTGACCCCCCCCCAGGCCGCAGCAGGTGGCTGTGCAAGAGCACCGGGTCCTTGAGAATCTGTCCTCCGTTTCCGTCTTGACCTTTGAACTCCCCGGTCACTATACTTGCCCCCCTGCACCCCCAGGAGGAAGGAAAGGCTGCAGGTCCCAGTTTCCCCTCATGCCCCGAGGAGGTGAGACCTGAGATGCCCAGGAGGCTGTCTGTCCGGGCATCCTAATGTCAGAGGCGCCAGCTCTGGGATGGAGAGAAGTCCGGGCCCTATCACTACAAATGGGGTCACACCCCCCCCAGTTCTGTCCTTACGCCCCAAGCTGACACTGACAGGTCCAGCAGGTGGGGAGGAGGCAGGAGAGAGGGGTCTGATGTCTCCCAGTCTTGCTACCTTGTCCCATTGATTTTTCAGAGTGGAAGGGAGGGGGGAGGGGGACGGGGATCGAACCTACGACCCAGGTACGTGCCCTTCCTTGACTGGGAATCGAACCCGGCACCCTTCAGAGGGAGAGCCTACGCGCTCTACCCATTGGACCAGGTTTTAACCCAGGGGTGGGCAAACTCTTTGACTGGAGGGCCGGAACAAAAGCAGCCTGACCGTGCTGGCACTCTCCTCTTGGGCTGCTGGTGAAGGAGCGGAGGGGAGAGCAAGAGAACCCTCCTCCGCTCTTTCGGCTCCACCGCGGGCGGGAGAGAACAGCCGCACGGGCCGGATCCGGCCCTCGGGGGCCGTAGTTTGCCCACGGCTGCTCTAGATTGTCAGTGGAAAGCCCCTACATTGGCTAATTTGCACCCTAAACACACCCCACGGCCTCATTCGGGCTCCTCAGTGCTCCTCTGTGGGCCGCCTGGTTCCAACTTAATCAAGGCCTTGGTGAGCCGCATGAATATTCATTGTCTTCTCCACGGGAGAGAGCGCGGGCTCATCACGGGAAAGAGCTGCTGGCTTGCTGCCTGGGCAGCCCCGTGGCGGAGCCGAGAAGTGCCTGTCCTCCTCTAGACCGCGGGCTGTGTGTCCCCCACGACGGGGAGACCCCCACCCCCGCCCCGAGCACTTCCCAGCGGATTCGTTTCAAAATGAGACACTTCCCCTTACAGATCTGCCAGAAAATGCCCAGCAGAAATCTATGATCGGGGTGCTAGGCATCCCAGAATCTTGTGGCGTGCCTATTCAGTGCCAGCAGGCACTGTACAGAGTGCCGGGGGGTACACGGAGGGACCCCAGAAAGTCCTGGACCTGCCCTCCTACCCTGGGAGGGGTCCCCCCTCGTGAGCGGGTGAGATCAGTGACAGGAAGCAAAGCAGGAGGGGTTGGGAGAGCCATTTCTCCCCACGGAGATCAATAATAAAGCTTAGTTTGAGCCCTGGCTGGTGTGGCTCAGTGGATGGAGCGTCGGCCCCCAGGGGAACCGAAGGGTCCCAGGTTCGATTCCACTCAAAGGCATGTACCCCAGTTGCAGGCTCGGTCGCCGGCTCTGGTCAGGGAGTGTGTGTGCAGGAGGCAACTAGTCCATGGGTCTCTCTCACGTGGATGTTTCTCTCTGTGTGTCTCTCCCCCTCCCTTCTACTCTCTCTGAAAACCAGTGGAAAAATATCCTCGGGTGAGGATTTAGCAACAGAAAGGAAGGAAGGAAGGGAGGGAGGGAGGGAGGGAGGGAGGGAGGGAGGGGAAGGGAAGGGAAGGGAAGGGAAGAAAGGAAGGAAGGAAGGAAGGAAAGAAAGGAAAGAAAGAGAAAGAAAGAAAGAAAGAAAGAAAGAAAGAAAGAAAGAAAGAAAGAAAGAAAGAAAGAAAGAAAAGAAAGGAAGGAAGGCACTGACAATAAAGCTTAGCTGAGAAGGTGAAAAATCAGCTATTCGCCGGATATTAGGACTGGAGCGCGCACACACACACACACACATACACACACACACACACACGCACGCATGCTCACCAACATCTTGTTCACCTCCTCTGGTGCCCCGGTTTGCCCAATACCTTGCCCAAGGTCAGAACTAATTACAGAAACCAGCCATCCCAATACCCCTCCTGCTAAATCCCGGGATTTTATTGCTGTCCCAGCTATAGATGCAGGCCCCTGAGCTCAAACCGCATCCCTCAAGGCCACAAGCGTCCATAACCATCGCGCTTTAGAGCGGATGCTGTCTTTTCATTTTGCAAATCCAGAGATTCCCCCCCCCCCATTCCCACCCCATCCTGTCAAAACCCAAGGCAGTTGGCCTGGCTTCACGTCCCCCTCGGGGTTTCTTCCCATTGGCACACGGCTTTGGGGTGGTTCTTTGCTGTACCCCGTTCCCCGGGGTCTTTCCTGGAAGCATCTGGGGGACTTAGCGCTGCTGAGCTGACCAGGCTGTGTGCTCGCGGGTGGGTGTGTGCATGCCCCGCATGCTGAAACAGCCTTTGGAAAAGCCCATGCGAGTCCCCTTACGCGTGCAAAAGTGCAGGGCAAGGCCTGGGGGGGACCCCAACGGGGCGCCCCCTGACCCGGGGTCACCTCCAGGGCGAGGCTGCAATGGGGAGGGTGGTTGGGGGCAGGAAACTCTAGATAAGACAGAGTCGTGTGGTTATGTGAGAACGCATCGTGCATTACCCATTCCATGCATGTTCTATACGTTTTTTAAAAAACCGGAATCTTAAAAATAAAAATAAAAAAGGGGCATCTCAGTTAGAACAAAGGTGCGTCTCCGCGGGGCTGAGACGTCCCAGGAACCCCGGCCTCCCCCTCACCACCATCATCATCATCGAGGGATTGTGGGGGCCAAACGCGCTCTCTCCACGGCACCCCAAGCGGGAGGTTTGGAAAGCTGGGGGCGTCTCGGGGGTCGCTGCAGTGGCCCACGCACCCCCCAACCTGTGCGCGCCCCCCTCCCCCGGGCACCCAGGCACCCAACCCCTCCTCCTCCTCCTCCTCCATCTCTTCCTCCTCCTCCTCCTCCTCCATCTCTTCCTCCTCCTCCTCCATCTCTTCCTCCTCCTCCTCCTCCTCCATCTCTTCCTCCTCCTCCTCCTCCATCTCTTCCTCCTTCTCCTCCTCCTCCTCCTCCATCTCTTCCTCCTCCTCCTCCTCCATCTCTTCCTCCTCCTCCTCCTCCTCCTCCATCTCTTCCTCCTTCTCCTCCTCCTCCTCCTCCATCTCTTCCTCCTCCTCCTCCATCTCTTCCTCCTCCTCCTCCTCCTCCATCTCTTCCTCCTCCTCCTCCATCTCTTCCTCCTCCTCCTCCTCCATCTCTTCCTCCTCCTCCATCTCTTCCTTCTCCTCCTCCATCTCTTCCTCCTCCTCCTCCTCCTCCTCCATCTCTTCCTCCTTCTCCTCCTCCTCCTCCTCCATCTCTTCCTCCTCCTCCTCCATCTCTTCCTCCTCCTCCTCCTCCTCCATCTCTTCCTCCTCCTCCTCCATCTCTTCCTCCTCCTCCTCCTCCATCTCTTCCTCCTCCTCCATCTCTTCCTTCTCCTCCTCCTCCTCCCCTCCCCCTCCTCCTCCTCCTCCTCCTCCCCCTCCTCCTCCTCCTCCTCCTCCGGCGCGCGCCCCCGCCCGCGCCCGGGTTGCCGGCCCGCCCCCTCCCCTGGGCGCGCCCCGCCCCGGAGGCGGCGGGCGGGCGGGCGGGCGGGCGGGGGGCCGGGCGAGGCAGAGGGAGGGGCGGCCCGAGCCTCATCCCGCTCCCGGCTCCCGGCTCCCGGCAGTCAGTCGTCGTCTCCGGAGCGCCGGCATGCAGCCCCGGAGCGGGCGGCGCTCCCCGGGCCGCCGCCGCTGCTGAGCCGGCCGGGGCGGCGGGGCCCTGCGCCCGCCCGGCCCCTCCCTCCTCCCTCCTCCCTCCTCCCTCCTCCCTCCTCCCTCCTCCCTCCTCCCTCCTCCCTCCCTCCTCCCTCCTCCCTCCTCCCTCCTCCCTCCTCCCTCCTCCCTCCTCCCTCCTCCCTCCTCGCCCCGGGGCGGACCAGCGGCGCCCCGGCCCCCACGCTTCGCCCATGCAGCCGCCACGGTAAGCGCGCGCGGGGGGGACCCGGCTGGCCGCCGCCTCGGACGGACACTTGGGGGGGTCCCTCCCCAGCCCCACCTCCCCTCCGGCCCGGATCTGGAGCCAGCTCCGCTGCGCCCCGATGGCTCTTGCTCTCCGGGCAGCAAAGTTTTTTGCGGTTTGGTGTCCGCTCTTTTCTTTTTTTCTTTTCTTTTTTTTCCTAAAAGGCGCTCTCCCCCCGGCAGCGCGCGCTTGGAGAGGGGCTCCCGGCTCCTGCGGCACCGGCTCCTCCCGGGAGCCTGGGTCCCAGCTCGCCGGGCTCCCCCCTGCCCCGCAGAGCCGGGAGGAGAGGGCCCCTGCCCCCGGGGGCATTGGGGCAGGTGTGGGTCCGGGCCCGGGTCCCCGCTGCCCGCTGCTGGGAGCGCAGGTGCCTGGGGGGGACATGGGGGGCTCCGGCCTGAGCGCGAAGGGATGGGGTTCCCGTGCGTCCCCGTGGTGGTGGCGGCTGGGCCCTCGGGTTCGAGCCATGCCCATGCCGGGGGGGTGACTCTGCGCCCAGCTCCTGCCATACCGGGCAGGGGGGTTGGGGGGCAGGTGTATGCAGGGGGGAGGGTCCCCGTGGGGACGCGCCCTGTGAATGCATTGAATGCATTGCCATTGCATTTGCTCGGAAATAGAATCAGTTTCCCACGAATGGTGATTTTTTTTTAAAAAAAAAAAGGGGGGGGGGGCCTCGGAGCTAGCTGCAAAGTGTGCCCTGTGGTGTCCGAAGGCGTTGGGTTGGATGCGTGTTATGGAGAGGGTGGGTGTCTTGGGGGCGAATTAGGGGGAACCGCGCCATCTAGAGGAAACGGTGAGCTCCCGGCTCGCTCCCGAGGCTGCAAAGTTGCGTGTCCTGGACCCAAGGTATCTCCCGTTGCAGACAGGCCTGCAAAGGGGAGAGTAAGATCTCCCGTGTGTCTGCTGTCCCCGCGCCTCCTCCGAGTTCAAGGGACAGGACTGCAGGTCGTGCCGAGTGGCAGTGGGTCACCCCGAGGTGGTCCATCCCCTGCCCATCTGGCCGTGGGGTCCCCCAGCAGAAAGAGAAGGCGGTACCTGCAGGGTAAGAGGCACCCCTTCTGCAGGCCCCGGGGGCAGGGAGCTGGGGAAAATCCACGCACGCACGGGCCTCGCTCTCCTCCCGAACGGTTTTCCCCGGAGCCACTGTCCCTGGAAGAAAAGGGGGGAAGAAAGGGGGGTCGGCTGTGTCGGGAGGGCAGCTGGAGGAGAACTTGGGGAGACCTCTCGCCCGCCCTTCTGTGCGGGGACCGTTATGTGTGACAACAAAGCCGTCTGTCCGTCCACAAAGAGGAGACGGACAGACGGCTTTGTGGGTTTTTCTATGTCCTTCTCCGCGGGGGGTGACGGTAAGAGAGAGCCCCCCCCCCCCGCCACCTCCTTTTCTCACCAGCCCTGCCGCCATCCTTCCTTCCTTCCCAGATGGCGCGCAGGTGCCTCCTCTCTGAATAGACGTGGGGAGAGGTGGATGGCTTGCATCCCGCCCCCCTCCTCTCCTCCCCCCAGGCTGCCTCACACTGTCTCCGTTTGCAGGGATTTGTTCAATAACCAGATTCGTGACCCCAAAAGAGGGGGGAGGTCTCACAGTCACGTGGCACTTCTTCAAGGAGGGCTTCGCTGAGGAACCCCCGCCTGCTTTCTCTTCCTCCGCCTGCTTTCTCTTCCTCCCAGCCTCCCTAGGCCCACCTTGCTGCCTCCAGGACGGAGGCGCGACTAGCTCCTGTTTTTTTGTTTTTTGTGTTTTTTTTAAAATATATATTTTATTGATTTTTTACGGAGAGGAAGAGAGAGGGATAGAGAGTTAGAAACATCGATGAGAGTGAAACATCGATCAGCTGCCTCTTGCACACCCCCCACTGGGGATGTGCCCGCAACCGAGGCACATGCCCTTGACCGGAATCGAACCCGGGACCCTTCAGTCCGCAGGCCGCCGACGCTCTATCCGCTGAGCCACACCGGTTTTGGGCCCCAACGCCGCTTTAGAATAAGAGGCGGCCGAGTGTTTTCTCAGGGCGTGGTTCCAGGTATGCAGGGCACGGCTTGGGCCTTATGACCCAAGAACCTCAGGCTGACACGAGAGCACAGAATGTCACCCTCCCCGGGGACGTGTTCCCCGCGTGTTCAGCGACGTGTGCACGTGGGACGGGGTGGGCAAGGCCAGTTAGGGGCACAGCCAAGACCAGCTCCCCGGCTCCCTAGAGCTCTGGGGTCCCCAGAGCCAGAAGATCACATCCCCCCCCCCCCCCTCAAGGCAGCCAGGCCACGAATCCGCAGGTTGAAAAGCTGAGGGGGTAGCCGGGCCGGTGTGGCTCAGTGGTTGAGCGTCGACCTAGGCGCCAGGAGGTCAGGGATCGATTCCCGGTCAGGACACATGCCCGGTTGCGGGCTCCATCGCCAGTAGGGGGCGTGCAGGAGGCAGCCGATGGATGATTATCACTCATCATGGATGCTTCTGTCTCTCCCTGAAATCAATAAAGTAATGTGTGTGTGTGTTTTAATTTTTTAAGTAGAGAAGCTTGAGGGCATAGCAATAGGAACAGGGCACCCAGGGGCTACTGAGCCAGCGGTGGAGTCACTCCACACCCCATGTCTCTTTCCCCACATCCACTGCAACGTCTAGAACAGCCGTGGGCAAACTACGGCCCTCGGGCCGGATCCGGCCCGTGCGGCTGTTCCATCCGGCCCTCGGAGCCGAAAGAGCGGAGGGTTCTCTTGCTCTCCCCTCCGCTCCTTCCCCAGCAGCCCAAGAGGAGAGTGCCAGCGTGGTCAGGCTGCTTTTGTTCCGGCCCTCCCTCCGGTCCAGTGTAAGAACCCACGGTGGCCCTCGGGTCAAAAAGTTTGCCCACCCCTGTGGTAGACCCTTGGCATTCCCCGGGGGGGCTGTTTCACATGCCGTCCCGTCTGTACTCACCCCTGCGCGTCCCCTTTGGCTGGTGAACTCGGTCCTTCCCTTGGAACCACGTGCGTTCCGGCCATGACGGAAGGTGGGGGCATCGGGCCGTCCAGCTGAGAGAGGAAACAGGAAGTGCTCGCTGTGGAGGGAGCAGGCAGCAGGTGGCTGACCGTCGTGGGTAAAATGGGAGGCAGCTGGATAGCTCGGTTGGTTGACTGGTTGGTTTTATATGCGCTTTTATGGGCCCTGGGACTACCTGGAGGGAAGGGGCCAGAGGTCATTAAAGATGGCGGTGGTGCCGAAACCGGTGTGGCTCAGTGGATAGAGCGTCGGCCTGCGGACTGAAGGGTCCCGGGTTCGATTCCGGTCAAGGGCATGTGCCTTGGGTGCGGGCACATCCCCAGTAGGGGGTGTGCAGGAGGCAGCTGGTCGATGTTTCTCTCTCATCGATGTTTCTAGCTTTCTGTCCCTTTCTCTTCCTCTCTGTAGAAACTCAATATATTAAAATAATAATAATAATAATAATAATAAAATAAAAGATGGCGGTGGTGCCTAGTGGCCAAAATGAGCAAACGTCCATCCTTCCCTGCCAGGCCTGCGCCCAAGGACGGACACACTGGGCCCGCTGCCCACCATGGGTGCCCGGCCTTCTAGGAAGAGCCATTTGTAATAGTCGCTTTGGTGGAATAATACATGGAGGGGCCAGATGAGGATGATCTCTGAACACATAGTGATCTGGCCACTCCGTGTGTATGCTATAGAATAAAAGGCTAATATGCAAATGGTCCCCTCGACCAGGAGTTCGACCAGCAGGCAGGCTGGCCAACCGCCCACGTCCCCTCCCCCTGGCCAGGCTGGCCGGACCCCACCCATGCACGAATTCATGCACCGGGCCTCTAATATATAGATATATATACACTGAGTAGCCAGATTATTATGCCAGAGTTCAGAGATCACACTAATCTGGCCACTCCATGTATACTAAAAAGTATAAAAGTCCCCTTTCACTGGACAAAGCCAAGTGGTGTACTTTGTGAGAAGAGACCATGACCCATCTTCTCTGAGGAGGTAGAGACAGGCCCGGAGACAAGGGAGAAAAACCCACGGCCGGATTCTGTTTAGACTTCCAAAATTCCTCCCGACAGAGTCGCCCCCCCCCCGGGGGGGGGTCACTTAGGACAGCAAGTCGCTCCAGAGCGCGGAAGGGGGGGGAATCACCACGGACCGGAATTGTCCTCAGAGAGACGGGAAAGGGAAAGAAAGTAGGATAAACAGGTGCTTCTCCGGATGAGGAATAGTAAACAGCGGGGATCCCCGGAGGACCCCTGGCGCTCCCAGACCCGGTGTGAACGTCCGTATTTCATCGGGAGCAGAGAACTCGCGGCTAGCTAGCTCCGGGCCTGCAGGCGGGACCGGTGGCAAACACAGATGGCCATTCACCGCAGGACCGGGCCGAGGCGGATGCCTTCTGAGCTTGTGCAGGGCCAGCCTTGGTGCGTGCATGCAGGAGAACATGACCCAGATTACAAGAAAAAAGTGGACCCTGGAGCTGAGGCCACGTGGGAGGGTGCCACGTGGGAGGGTGCCACGTGGGAGGGTACCACGAGGAGGATACCACGTGGGAGGGTACCACGCGTCCGTGGTCAGACGCCTGCCAGGAGCCGCTGGTCTCAAGTCACACTTACACTTTGAGTCTCTCTGGCAAGGGGAGCTCTGAGTTCCAAAACCCAACGTTTCAAGCATCGCTTGCTCTCTTTTTGCAAAGAGTCGGGGAGTTGTCAGCAAGCTGGGCCGTGTGGCGGGGAGAGACAGGTTCCTCTGGGTCAGGACAGCCCCCGGCTGCTCTCCTCTTGGGCTGCTGGTGAAGGAGCGGAGGGGAGAGCAAGAGAACCCTCCGCTCTTTCGATCCGCGGGCCGGAGAGAACAGCCGCACGGGCCGGATCCGGCCCGCGGGCCGTAGTTTGCCCACGCTGGGCTGGTCTAGACTGAGACCTAACCGTTGGAGCCAGACTCCCCTCCTGGCAGGCAGAGAGCGCCCTGCAGCCTGTGTGGCCTCCAGCGAGAGAGAGAGCGAGAGCAAGAGCGAGAGCGAGAGAGAGAGAGAGAGAGAGAGAGAGAGAGAACTGTGATAGTGCTTAAGAGCAGCGTCAAAATTGGACAAAAACCCGGCGTTCTCTTCCAAAGAACCAGATGAGTAGGCTTGCAAGTGAGGTGAGGGGGGAGGCGGGAGGGGGGGCGGGCAAGGGAGGAATGGGTTTGACTGAAAACACTTGCTCCGGCAGCGGCGGCATAGTTGTCCTCCGTCCAAAGGATGCTCGGGCTCTTAAATAGCCCAGGAGCCGGGGCAGGAGCGCCGGGGACCTCTGTCCGGCCGGCCGGCACCCTGGGGAGGAGGCACCCTTTTCTCCTGGGGAAAACAGGAAGGGAGCCATCGCCCCCCGATGCCCTCCCCGCAGCCGCCTTGGCGTGGGGGCCCTGAGCGGCGGGGGGGGGGGGGGCTCTGGGGCGGCAGCCCCCCGGCCTCTGGCAGGCCCACAGGCCCCCGGCTCCCGAGCGCAGAAGCCAGGGCGAGTGCCAGGGGGGGCCCGGGCCGGGTGGGGGGCCGGGTGTGCCCCTGATTGTGGTCCCCAGGGGCCACCCCGCCTAACCCAGGGCGAATTTGGGGAGCGGGTCTGCAGCCGCTTGAGCTGGGAAACCCCTCCGAGTAGGAGTTGGGGGTGGCAGACTAGTTGGAGAGGGGACCCGGGGTTCGTCTCCAAACGCGGTTTCTGCTCGGGTTGCAGAGTCAAAGGGGGGGATCTGGGGGCGCGTGGGGAGCTGCGGCGCGCTTGGGGTTTTGGGGTCCCCCCCAGGAGGTCCCAGCAGCCAGCGGCCCGCAGCCGGGCGCCCCGGTCCCCGCCCAGCTCCCCCTCCCGCCGCCTGAAACCCGAGGCGCGGGGCGGGCCGGGGCGGGCCCCGCAGGGGGAGGGCGGGCGGGGCGCGGGGAGGGGGCGCGCCGGGCGCCCGCGGGGGCCGAGCGGGGACCCAGCCGGCCCGGCGCGCAGCTCCCGCCGGCGGAGCGAGGCCGCCGCTGCCGCTGCCGCTGCCACGACTGATTTTCTGGGTTTTTTATTTTTATTTTATTTTTTTTCTCTCTTCTGAACTCTTCTTGCAGGGAGAGGTTAGTGGTCACAGGCCGAGCTGGATGGATGGGCATGGGGAGAGGGGCAGGACCATCAGCCCTGGGATTGTGGCCGACCCTCGCCTTCCTTCTCTGCAGCTTCCCCGCAGGTAAGGCACTGGGGGGCTCCCCCCCGGGGCGCCCGCCACGTCTCCGAGCCGGTCGGTGGGGTGCCCCCCTCCGCTCCTGGGGGGTCTGGCCTCCTCTTTCCACCGGCCTTTGTCTCCCCCACTCCCCGCAGAAGGCGCGATGCTGCCCTGGGAGATCCAGGGGATTGGGGGGACCCTCCTGGGGCTGCACGGGACCCAAAGGTCTCTTGGGGCGAAGCGAAGGTGCATCCTGACTCCCCAGAATGGGGGGGCCAGGGAGGGAGGGGCGTGGGGGGCGTCTTCCCGGCTCCTCACCCCATTCACCCCCACTTTGCAAAGCTGCCGGCGTCCAGGGGTGACCCCCGGGGGCGCCCCTGAGGTCTTGGCCAGGTCCCCCCCCCCCCCGCCGCCGCCCTCTCCTGGGGGACCCCGCGTCCCCGGCCTGGAGGGCCCCCCCGGTTTGTGTTCGGCGTGTCAGAAAAGGGAGAGAATTTCAGAATTAAAGCTGGGGGGGGGGGGGAAAGCCCATCTGTTTCCAATGAATCCCCCATAGTTTTTCACAATGTTTTTGGCAGATCGCTGCTTTCAAATTCCTCCGAGCCCGGACCTCTTGTTTTTGTTGGGGGAAGGGAGACCAGCTCCACAGAGAAGCATTTGTTTCTTCCCCAAACGCTCCAGTTTCGTGACTTTCTTTTTTTCTCCTCCTTCTCCTTCTTCTTCTTAACTTCTTACTTCTTCTTCTTCCCTCCTTTCGGGGGGGAGGCCCGAAACCTAAATCCCCGCTCTGTTTGCTTTATAACGTTTCATAAAACTTTTTATTTCGTTTTCGCCACATGCCCCGCTCGCAGCTGGGAAACGCCAGTTAAAAACCCTTTATACCGTTGGGTGTGTTTTTCTCTCTCTCTCTTCTTGCTAAAACATGCACGTCAGCCTCGGTGTGAGGGCCCAGGGGTCCCCCGTGGCGAGGTGGGGTCCCCCCCGCCGGTGCCATTGTGGGGCCCGTCTCCGAGGCGTCTTGTGGGCGAAAGTGTGGGCGCCTTTCGCCCCGCACGCAGCCCCAACGCGGGCGGGCGGACGCACAGCCCCTCGCTTTGCAAGAAAGGACTTGAGAGAGAGAGAGAGAGAGAGAGAGAGAGAGACCGGGATTGTAGTTGTTTTGATTTGTTCCCCAGCCAACTGGGTCTCAGGAACTAGCAGAACCGGGCCGTCCAGGCTGCAAGCTCGCTCAGGCAGCGGGGTGGGGGGGGGGACCATGCAGGCAGGCAGGACCTGGGATCAGTTTACCTTCCCGCCCCGGCCCTTCTTTGGGCGTCCCCGGCTCGGGCCACTCTCAGCAGCTGCATCTCCAAGGGTTCCCCCCCCCCCCCCCCCGCCAGAGCCCTAACCTGCTCCCAGCCCTGGATTCCACTGGGGAGAGGCCCAGACCAAGGAGAAGGGGGGTGGGGTGTCAGTGCCCCCCCAATTGCTTTGGACCTCCTGCTGCCCTGGCCCGAACTGGGGGATACTGGGAACCCCCCCCCGAAGCGGGTCAGACAGCGGGGAGCCCTATACCCCCCCCACCACCACCACCACCATGCCATCCCCTTTAAAAAAAAAAAAAAAAAAGCAGCTTCTCCATCCACAAAGCGGCCTGGCTGGAAGGCTGGTTTGGTTCCTTCCCCAAGAACTTAAAAAAAAAAAAAAAAAAAAAAAATTTAAATTAAATTTAAAATGACCCTCTCCTTGAAAGCGAGGTTCCCCTGCTTTTGGGGGGCGGTGGTGGAGTCTGCGGCTGCATGGGCAGATCTCAGTTTGGTCCAGATGAAGATCCAGCCCATGGGGGGGGGGGGCGGTGGCGTCCCATCGGATGGGTTGATAAATGGCTTTTGTCCCCACCGCCGTGGGGGGATGTGAGCCCAGCCCGGAGCTGAAATTGAGAAGGGGGGCTTAGAGGCTCTCAAAACAACACCTTCCCGCTCTTAAAGCGGCAGCGCTTGTTAACTTCTCGGGGCCGGAGAGGGAGAAAGCACGGGGCGACTGGGGGGACCCCCCGAGCCAGCAGGGCGCTGTGGGGGCTCCTGGTGGTGGTTTTGTTTTTCTTTTTTCTTTTCTTTTCTTTTCTCTTTTTTCTTTTCTTTTCTTTTCTTTTTCTCTTCTCTTCTCTTCTCTTCTCTTTTCTTTCATTTCTCCTTGTTTCCGAGTTGAATGTGTCCCCCGTAATCTGGGGGAGAGCCAGGGGTGGGGTTGGGGGGTTATGTAACTGGCCACCCCCGAATTCCATCACACTCTCGTTCCCATGGAGCCCCATTTCTCGTTGGGTTCGAGGCCCCGCAACCCAAACCCGGCCCTGTCACGCCGACCGACCGACCGACCGACCGACCGGCTAACGTGGCTTCTGACGTGAGGCCCGAACAGCTGCGTTTAGGCGAAATCGCCCACCTTCCCACCGAGAGAGCCCCCCGAGCTCAGCCGGCTGGGGGTGCCGGCTGGGGGGGGGGGGCGGGGATGGGGAAAGCTGTGAGCCCCAGAAGCCTGGGTCAGAGACGGGGTGTCCCCAGGAGGAGACGGGGTGAGCCCGATCACAGCACAGCCGGGCCGTCGGGGGCCCCGAGGCGTCGGCAGGGCGGCCGCAGGTCCAAGGGAGAGCGGGACGGAGGTGCCGGGGGCAGGGGATGCGCACGTGCCACGGGACGGGGTCACGTGGAGAGAGACGCCGTGGCCGTGGCGACTCCGGGAGGGCTTGTGTCCCTGAAGACCGTTAGTTAACTAACACCCACTGGGCCCCTGGCTTGAGGGACATTGGGGGGGGGGGGGGAGGGAGACCTCCCCCGAGCAAGGCTGGCATCTGCCATCACGTGAAAGGGAAAGGGACTCTGTTGCGTCCCACGTGCCACGGGCTGTGAGGGTGTCTGCTTGGCTGGTGCTGAGCCTTCCACGGACCGCAGGAGAGCCAGGTCTAGCTGGGGTCCCGGGGGAAAAAAGTCAAGGGGAGAAAAGTCACAGGGGTGGGCAAACTCTTTGACTCGAGGGCCACCACGGGCTCTTACACTGGACCGGAGGGAGGGCCGGAACAAAAGCAGCCTGACCACGCTGGCACTCTCCTCTTGGGCTGCTGGGGAAGGAGCGGAGGGGAGAGCAAGAGAACCCTCCTCCGCTCTTTCGGCTCCGCGGGCCGGATAGAACAGCCGAACGGGCCGGATCCGGCCCGCGGGCCGTCGTTTGCCCGCGGCGGGGCTGGGGCCGGCCCCAGAGCGGCTGATTTTCCATCTGGGCTCTGCCCCCGGCAGCCCCGGCTCGTCTGCCTGGCCGATCCGGGTGGACACTGGTTT
The DNA here is from genome assembly GCA_963924515.1 of Vespertilio murinus. Taxonomy (NCBI): domain Eukaryota; kingdom Metazoa; phylum Chordata; class Mammalia; order Chiroptera; family Vespertilionidae; genus Vespertilio; species Vespertilio murinus. The sequence goes on from OZ004722.1 coordinate 6,689,467, forward strand.
GAAGTGGCTTTTCTCTCTCACCGCCGGCCGCCACCTTCCTCCTGCAGCGGGAGGGTTAGTTCCCCGGGCAGCTCGGCTTGGGTCCCCGCCCTAAGCCAGGGGGGCGTGGGAGGCAATCCTCTGGCCCTTACCCTGACCCTGACCCTGACCATCGGGTCCCCCCTGCCCAGAAGCGCCCTCCGCTCCGTGGCCGGCCGTACTGGTGGCTGTGTCTGTGGCTCCGGCCCCGAGAGAGAGGCCCCAGTGGGAGCCGGGGGCCGGGCGTCTCTGTAAGCTGAGGTGTGCCCTCCTCGTCCTTGGCAGGCCGCTTGGTGTCTCGCAACAACTTGGCACGCGTGGAGGCCGGGGCAGAGCAGGCCCGGCTGGGCGCGGCCCGGGGCGGGGGGGGGGGGCAGTGCCCGCTGCGTCAGCTCGCCGGGTGGCACGCAGCCACCCCTGCCCACACTTGGCATGTGTGCGGGGAGTTAACCCCCAGCTCCCCGACCCCCCTTTCTTCCCCCCCATCTCCCCCCAACTCACCGAGCACACTCCTCTGGCCTCGCTCTCTGGCTCGGTCCCCGGTCGGCCAGGGCCTGGGGGAGCCCCTGCGGGTCCCGGGCTCGGTCACTGCTGCCCGGGACCATCTGGGGCTGGACCGACCCGGAGAACCGCCTTTCGCTGGGCGACCAGGGCTGTGTGCCGGCGGGCTCGGTCTGCTGTCGCCGGCGAGAAAGCCAGGCTGGTGAGAAAGCCAGGCTGGCGAGAAAGCCACCTGGGCGTGATCCTCTGGATGCCCCATGCCCAACACCTGCCCGTTATGTGAGGGCGACAGAGCGGGATTCCTATGTTTGGGGGGCGGGGGGGACCCAGACAGGCAGCCCCGGGCATCTGTCCAGCCTGGAGCCCCCAGAACAGCCCCAGGGCAGAGCTGACCCAATGCTGACCCTGGCTCCGGGGAGGGGGGGGCCGGGGAGGGGGATCCCCTCCCGGGTTCAGAGCCGAGGGGCTGGGGAGGGTGCAGAACGGCCGGGTGTCACGCTGCTGCGGGAGGCAGGGTGGTCCTCCCGGCGGGTGCTCCCTCCCCACGACCACCCTGAGGCCGCGCACCGGCCTGGTGCTAAAGAGAGGAGCTAGCTGCCCGGGGGTGGGCAGAGAGGACGGGGCACGGCCTAGGGGTTTGGGGCCTTGCGTGCCAGCTGTGCCCCTGATAAAGCTTCCCTCTGCTGGGAGGGGCTGGGGGTCTGCAAAGCCCTTTTCTCCGGTCACGAGGCTCCCTCCCTGTTGGATTCCACCACTAGGGGGCACTAGACGGGAGAGGGAGGGCTGGAGGCGCACCCCGCTGTACTTTCTGTGCCCAGGCTGTCTGTCTTTCTGTCTGTCTGTCTGTCTCTCTCTCTCTCTCTTTTTTAAAAATATATTAAGGCCCCAAACCCCTGTGCCGTGAGCCCTGCTCCAGCCCTGCCCGCTGCCATGCCAGCTGGAATCATGGCCTCTTGAGCGCCACTGCGTCCCAAAATAGCGTTCTGAGTGTGCCCGGTCCTTCCTGGCAGTTATCGGGGGACGGGGGGGGGGGGGGGGGGACCAACTGGATCTCCTGGGAAGGCCTCAGGCCGGTGCCTCCGGGTCCAGCCGGGAGAGTGAGGAGCTCACGGCTCCGTCCACAGGGGGATGCTGGCCTGGGGGATGGCAGGGGGGTGGGGGGCGGGGGGGGGGTGAAAAGGCAAGGGAGGGGGTCGCTGAGGCACAGAGCCGCAGGAAGCGGCTTCCACCCCCGGGGGCTGGGGGACAAAGGGGAGAGGCGTGGGGGCCCCAGTCCATGAGGAGGGTCCCGGGCCTGGCTGAGAGGCACCGGGGATGCTTGGGGGACGGGGGGGGGGGGGGGGGGCGGAGGGAGGGGGTGATGGGGGAGGGGGGACGAGGGCCACTGTCCATTGGTCGCAATAGAAACAGCCTGGGCCCATCCAGCGTGGCTCAGCGGTGGAGCGTTGCCCTAGGAACCAGGAGGTCACAGTTCAATTCTGGGTCAGGGCACGGATTGTGGCTCCGTCCCCAGTGTGGGGCGTGCAGGAGGCAGCCGATCCGTAATTCTCTCTCATCATTGATATTTCTCTTTCTCTCTCTCCCCCTCTCTCTTTCTCTCTAAAATCAAATCAAATACATTTAAAAGAAGATAGAAAGACAGTGCCGAAACCGGTGTGGCTCAGTGGATAGAGCGTCGGTCTGCGGACTGAAAGGTCCCGGGTTCGATTCCGGTCAAGGGCATGTGCCTTGGTTGCGGGCACATCCCCGGTGGGGGGCGTGCAAGAGGCAGCCGGTTGATGTTTCTCTGTCATTGAGGTTTCTAGCTCTCGATCCCTCTCCCTTCCTCTCTGTAAAATATCAATAAAAAAATATTTTTTAAAGAGAAGAGAGAGACAGCGTGGGCCCAGAAGGTACACGGGGGTGCGCCTCCAGCCCTCCCTCTCCCGTCTAGTGCCCCCTAGTGGTGGAATCCAACCGGGAGCCCCGGTGACCGGAGAAAAGGGCTTTGCAGGCCCCCAGCCCCTCCCACCAGAGGGAAGCTTTATCCGGGGCACAGCTGGCACGCAAGGCCCCAAACCTCCATTCTTCCGTCTTCGTTGCATCTCGGCACTCAGATGAGACTCGTGTTTGCTCCGCATTCTGGAAGCTCCCCAGGCTCGCTCTACCTGAGCACAGGCTCTCGCTCACGGGGGCTCGTTCTAGGAACAGCGCCTGCAGCACGGTGCCCGGCACACGGCTGCTTCCAGAACCTTCAGCGAGTCCCGTGCACGTCCCCATGCACACGCCCCAGAGGTGGAGGCCGCAGGCTTGATCCCTTTAAGAAGAGGCAGGTTTTCCCGTTCCGGGGCTCACCCCACCCCACCCCTCCTGAAACCTGACCTAATCCCTTCACACGCGGGTAATTTATTGGCCTGTTGGGGTGTTTTTTTCCTTGGGGGCAAATTGCATTGTCTTTATTTGGGGTTCGGGCTGCGGAGGCTCACTGCATTCCTGAGGCCCCCTTCTCCGGCCGCCGCCCTCCCACCCCCTCTGAATACGTTTTATGGGGCCCCTTTGTCATGCAAACGAGGGGGGTCGTAATCAGCCTATTCTTCTCCCAGATTGGGCTTGATTAACGGTTCAGAGGAGGTCTCAGCAAGCGGCTAACATTTCTATCCCGCTGTGCTCCCTGCTCCCCCCTGCCCCCCTCTTTCCGAGCGAGAGGAAGGCCAGGAACTGAGCCAGGCGAGGCTGTGGGGCCGGGGGTCCTCTCTCTGATGGGTCTCCGTCCGGGGGGGGAACAGGGGGAGACAGTCTGGAGCCCCCCTCCCCCGGCGGAGACATGTTCCATACGTGGCATGCCGTGGAGCGAGGCGTGTTGGGGGCCGAGGGTTCCAGGACAAAAATGAGGGCGCTCAGGGCAGGGGGGGGGGGGTCCCTCCAAGCCGGGGGTGTCGTGGGTGAAACAGGTCAGCCAGGCCCACCGAGCGGCAGGGGTGGGCAAACTTTTTGACTCGAGGGCCACCGTGGGTTCTTACACCGGACCAGAGGGCCGGCACAAAAGCAGCCTGACCACGCTGGCACTCTCCTCTTGGGCTGCTGGGGAAGGCGCGGAGGGGAGAGCAAGAGAGCCCTCCGCTCTTTCGGCTCCGCGGGCCGGATAGAACAGCCGCACGGGCCGGATCCGGCCCGCGGGCCGTACTTTGCCCGTGGTGGGCAGGCTGCGGCTCGAGAGCCACCTGCGGCTCCCTGGCCCCTTGAGTTGTGGCTCTTCCACAAAACACCCCGGCCCGGGCGAGTCTGCGTGGAAGACGTGGCTGGCGTGAGGAGAAGTTTACGTTTAAAAGATGTGGCCCTCCGAAGACATTTCGGGAGCAGGCCGGCCAGCCGGCGTCCACTGGCCTTTAAAAGCTCAATGCCGGCGGCGCCTTGCTAAGTCCCTTTAACACTGTCAGCAACCTCGAGGGGCTGGGTACCGTTTCCCCTTCCCCGGGTGAGTCGGATGAGAGGCACAGAGAGCTTAAGTCATTTGCAGGAGGTCACACAGCGGCTGAGCCCGGGGGCGCGCTCGCCTGCCAGGAGACTCCTGCCCGATTTTGCCAGGTTCTGGGGAGAGGGCTGGGAAGATGCACACAGGTGCCAAAGGCTGCGCCTACAACCCCGAGGCCCCAAAACACTGGCCATTCATCCCCCCTCCACCCCCAGGGCTGGGGGCGGGCCGCTTGGGGGTATGTCCAGCCCCGAGGAAGGATTTGAACCAGAAGCGAGAAGCGTTGGCCTTGCATGAGACAGCTGCTTGCGGGTGGCTTTTTCTGTTTTTGCTGTTGTTTTTGATTTTTTTCACCATCTGGGTGGGTGCCCGTTTGCAGAGTGGGTGGCGCCGTCGAGGATGGGGCGTCCCGGTGCATGCGTGCGTGCATGCACCCACCCTCACGGCGCGTCCCTCGCTCTCTCCCTCCTCCCCCCCCCCAGCCGCCTCCCCCTGCAAGATCCTCAAGTGCAACTCTGAGTTCTGGAGCGCCACGGCGGGCGGCCCGTCCCCGGCGGCGGCGGCGGCGGCGGCCTCGGACGACACGCCCGGGTTCTGCGCGGCGCTGCGCACCTACGCCCTGTGCACGCGGCGCACGGCCCGCACCTGCCGCGGCGACCTGGCCTACCACTCGGCCGTCCACGGCATCGAGGACCTCATGGGCCAGCACAACTGCTCCCGCGACGGCCCCACGGCGCCCCCGCCGCGCCCGCGCACGCCGCCGCCCCCGCCGCCCCCGCCGCCGCCGTCGGGGGACAGCCAGGAGCGCGCCGACAGCCCCGAGGTGTGCCACTACGAGCGCAGCTTCCCGCGGCTCCGCGCCCAGGCCCACGCCGACGCCGCCCACGCCGCGCCCAACTACACGCACTGCGGCCTCTTCGGCGACCCGCACCTGCGGACGTTCACCGACCGCTTCCAGACCTGCAAGGTGCAGGGCGCCTGGCCGCTCATCGACAATAACTACCTGAACGTGCAGGTCACCAACACGCCCGTGCTGCCCGGCTCGGCCGCCACGGCCACCAGCAAGGTGAGGCCGGGCTGGGATGGAGCTGGGGTTAGGGCTGGGGCTGGGGTTAGGGCTGGGGCCCTCTGCAGACCGAGGGGGGCCCACGTTGGAACCCCCCCTCCTCCTTCTCTGCGGCCCCCTTACCCCCTCCGATGCTGGGGGCTCTGAGAGGGCCCGGGGAAGGCCAGGGGGGTCTGTGCCCCGGGAAAGGGCAGCTGCAGGGCCAGGCCGGGGGGGGGGGGTCTAGGAGGGACCCTGAACCCCCAGGGAGGAAGTGGAGCCAGGGGGCTCTCATCACCAGGCCGAGGGGCACCGGGGGGGGGCTTCTTCCCGACTCCCCCGCCCCCGGGACCCCGCGCCTCTCCTGCCTGCCATCCGCCTGCTGCCTGGGTCCAGGGGCCTCGCTGGCTCCATGGTGATGGCATCACACCCGGCCGGGCCGGCCTTCTGTTCCTGGGCACGGTCAGAACCCGGGCTGCTTCAGCCAGCTTCCCGCCCGTGGGGTTCCCCCGGCCCCCCACCCTGCCTCCTCCCCTCCCGGCGGTGCTATCGGCGCCCACTTCACAGGCGGGCAAACTGAGGCTAGCGGAGCCCGTGTGGACACCGCCCCGCAGCCAGGCCAGGCGTGTCCAGGGCGCTACGACACAGACGTGGGTGACGCCGGGCCCTGCCCCGTCCCCGCCGCCCCGCCCGGCTCTCGGCGGCCCCCGTCGTGCTGTTACTTGTGGTTGGGGCTGGCACCGGTGCCAGCGAGAGGCGGGCGGCCTGTCAGCCTTCCAGGAGACCGTCTCCGCGGATGGCGGCCCGAGCAGAACCAGCCTTTCCTGTTCGGGGAGACGGTGTCCCCGCCCCCCCGCCCCTCCCCCCCAGTGTCTGTGTGGCCCTGCACACGGGAGGGAGGCGGGGACCCCGGAGTCCTCGCCCGAGCCCCACCCACCCTCCGGGGGCAGGCCACCCACCACCCGGACCACCCGGGCTGGCCCACCCCCGGGCCCGGAGGAGGGGGCCCCCCGTATGGTCCCACGGCACCCACACAACACAGGGCACCGGCCCGGGAGGCGACAGCGGGCGGGGTGCCTGGGTCAGGGGGCAGCGGCCTCAGGGGCACCAGCTGCCCCTGGACACAGGAGCGCGGCTGCGCCCCCTGCCCACACAGCCCTCCCCGGGGGAGCAGAGAGGGGAAAGAGCAGCCAGACATGGCGGCCAGGATGGGGGCGGGGGACCCACACTCACGCCCCCCCACCCCACTGTTTGTCTCCCATCCTTCTCCCAGGCCCCCCTCGACCCACCCCCCAGGCTAGCGGCCCCAGAAGCACAGGGGCTGCAAACATAACAGTCCAGCCCCCGCCGAGCCGCTTGCTGGCTGTGTGGCCCTGGGCAAGTGGCTTTACCTCTCTGAGCCCACGTGGCCCGGCGTACGCATCGGGGGGCGGCTCGCCTCCCCCGCGGTGCCACTCGGGACCAGGAGTGACGGGCGCGGTGCCCGGGACACGGATGTGGCGAGGGTGCCCGTGCCCCCGGTCCTCGGGAGGACGGTGACTGACCCAGCCCTTCGGGGGCTCGGCCCCACCCCTACCCCCCACCCCCCAGCCCCACGGCCTCTGCCAGCCTCCTCCTGCCGAGGTGGAGGCCACACACACACACACACACACACACACACACACACACACCTGTCCTTCCCCCAGCAGCGGCCCAGTCCCTTCTCTGCCACCGGGGCCGGCGGAGCTGCCTCGGGAATCCGGCCGGATGCCCACTGGCCGCGGGAGAGACGGCGTTAGGGGCCGTGGACCGTTATCTGGGTGCTCTCGCTGCCGTGACAAACGCCACGGGACCGGCTGTTCTGGCAAACAGGCCTCGGTTCTCTCGTGGTTCGGGGCCCAGAAGCCCGGGCCCATCTCAGCAGGGCGGTCACCAGGGGACAATCCTGTTCATTGTCTCTTCCGGCCCCGGGGGCTGCCAGCACCCCTCGGCTTGTGGCCGCATCGCTCGGGCCTCTCTCTCTCTGCCTTTGCGCTGTCCACTCTCCTCCGATTCCAGCTTCTGGGGATACTCGGGGTGGCGTTGAGGACTCAGGCACCCGGGATAAGGCCTCCATCCCAGCATCCTTAGCCCAACCCCTCTGCAGGTCGCAGTCACAGGCTGCAGGGCGGAGGCCGATACCGTGGGCGCCATTATTCAGCCAGTCACGGCAGATGAAGACCGCTAGTGTTTAATTAGCTGTGCTTTTCTTCTTAGGGGTCATCTTCCTATATAGTTAATGAGCTGCAGGTTTCTCTAGAGCAGCCGTGGGCAAACTACGGCCCGCCGAGGGCCGGATCCGGCCCGTGCGGCTGTTCTGTCCGGCCCGCGGAGCCGGAAGAGCGGAGGGTTCTCTTGCTCTCCCCTCCGCTCCTTCCCCAGCAGCCCAAGAGGAGAGTGCCATCGTGGTCAGGTTGCTTTTGTTCCGGCCCTCCGGTCCAGTTTAAGAACCCATGGTGGCCCTCGAGTCAGAAAGTTTGCCCACCCCTGCTCTAGAGTCATCATCTGAAGTTCCTATTCTAAGTCAATTTTATACGTATTACTGGTTTCAGAGAGGAAGGGAGAGGGAGAGAGAGAGAGACATCACTGATGAGAGTCACGGACTCCCCCTATTGGGGATCGAGCCGGAAACTGTCCTCAAGCTGATGCTCTATTCACTGAGCCAAACTTAGGGGCCTAAGTCCCCTTTTTTAATGTAAAAAGAAGAAGTTGTTTTAAAGGAAACCTATCAATAGCGCAGCTGCCGAAACCGGTGTGGCTCAGTGGATAGAGCGTCGGCCTGCGGACTCAAAAGGTCCTGGGTTCGATTCCGATCAAGGGCATGGACCTTGGTTGCGGGCACATCCCCAGTGGGGGGCGTGCAAGAGGCAGCCGGTCGATGTTTCTCTCTCATCGACGTTTCTAACTCTCTATCCCCCTCAATTCCTCTCTGTGTAAAGTCAATAAAATATATTTATAAAAATTTTTTTTTAAATAGCCAAAACCAGTTTGGCTCAGTGGATAGAGCGTCTGTCTGGGGACTGAAAGGTCCCGGGTTAGATTCCGGTCAAGGGCATGTACATTGGTTGCGGGCACATCCCCAGTGGGGGGTGTGCAGGAGGCAGCTGGTCGATGTTTCTCTCTCATCGACGTTTCTAACTCTCTATCCCTCTCAATTCCTCTCTGTAAAAACATCAATAAAATATATATTTTTTAAAAATAGCTCAGCTGGTGCTGGAACGAGGGCCAAAACGCAGAGGGGGCGATCTGGGGCGGCCTCGGGGCTCCTCGCGTTTCATCGGAGAGTGTCCAGAGCATCCTGAGCTTGGGGCTGGGCCTCCCCCCCCCCCCGCCCCGCCTCACCCCTCCCTCTCTCTCTGCCCGCCTCCCCCCTCTCAGCTCACCATCATCTTCAAGAACTTCCAGGAGTGCGTGGACCAGAAGGTGTACCAGGCGGAGATGGACGAGCTGCCGGCCGCCTTCGCCGACGGCTCCCGCAACGGCGGGGACAAGCACGGCGCCAACAGCCTGCGCATCACCGAGAAGGTGTCGGGCCGGCACGTGGAGATCCAGGCGCGCTACATCGGCACCACCATCGTGGTGCGCCAGGTGGGCCGCTACCTCACCTTCGCCGTGCGCATGCCGGAGGAGGTGGTGCACGCCGTGGACGGGGACGGCGGCGGCGGCGGCCGGGACGGGGACGATGGGGACGACGGGGACGGCCAGGGCCTCTACCTCTGCCTGCGGGGCTGCCCGCGGAGCCAGCAGATCGACTTCCAGGCCTTCCGCGGCGGCCCCCTCGACGGGGCGGCCCCCGCCGCCGACGCCTTCCCCTACGAGACGGCCGCGGCCAAGTGCAAGGAGCGGCTGCCCGTGGAGGACCTCTACTACCAGGCCTGCGTCTTCGACCTGCTCACCACGGGCGACGTCAACTTCACGCTGGCCGCCTACTACGCGCTGGAGGACGTCAAGACGCTGCACGCAGGGAAGGCCCGGCTGCACCTGTTCGAGCGGACGCGGGCGCCCCCCGGACGCGGGGCCGCCGCCGCTGCCCCCCGGGGCCCGGGCCCGGCCCCCCAGCTCCTCCTCTTGCTCCTCTGCCTGCTCCCCGTGCTCCCAGGGGCCCCGGCCGCCTAGGAGGGAGAAGGCCTGGGATCCCCCCCCAACCCCTCGGGTCTCCGGGGAGGCCAGAAGCAGGACAGCGCTGGCCCGTGAGCGTGGGGCGCTGGCTCGGGCTGGGGCGCCCCGAGGGCCCCGGCGGCGGGCTGTGGGGACCCACGGGTGCTGTGCCGGCTGGGACAGGACAGCCGAGAGACGGGAGAGCTGACCCCCGGCCCCCCAGCCCCGCCAAGGACACTGGGAGGTCATGCCAGCGCCCCCCGCCCCGCCCCGCAATGCACTGAACGCCCGTCGATGGTCCTCGCACACTCACACTCGCACACTCGCGCACACTGAGCCCGAGAGACCCCCCCCTCCTTCCCCCGGGGTCTCGGGGCGCCCCGGGCCCCCCGCCCACCGGCCCGCCCGCCCGGGACGGTGCGTGTTGGCTGGCACGTGCCCAGAGCGACGCCACTCACGGGCTTCTCGGATGCCCTCCTCTGGCCCTTTTTCCTACCCGTCCCCCCATCCCCACCCCACCGTGCTTAGGAAGTCGAGTTGAGTTTCTCAATGTCCACAACAGAGGACTAACGACCCTTTGACTGATGATCCTGCCTGCCCAGCAGGTGGCAAAGAGCCGGGGCAGGCGGCTGGGGGCGTGGGGGGCCTGGGGGGTCTGGGGTTGGGGGGGGACGGGGCCAGCTGGCCTGCCCTGACCCCCCGCCCGCTCCTCCCCCAGCCCGGCCTGCACCCTGCATCCGGGAGGGGGGCAGGCGGCGGCCTGGGCAGGGTCTCCCCCGTGGACGGGTCCCTTCATCATGAGCCCAGACGGGGTCCCCCACCTCTGCTGCTGCTCCGGGGGGGGCCCCCCGCCAGCCGGTGCTGCCGGGCCCTGGGGGGCCCACCTCCGGGACGCCCCCTGCCTGCCTGCCGTCCGGGGACCTCTCGTACATACACTGGCCCAGGAGGCTGCGGACCCGTCCCGCCTCCCCCTCCCCGAGGTCCCCCCTCTGCCAGACCCCCTGGTGGATAGGTGGGGGGCAGGCCGACAGGGGGGGGGCCTGCGCTGGAAGGAGGAAGTGAAGCACTTTATTTTGGTTGTGTTTGCTCTCGCTGTTCTGCTTGGAAGTGGGGACCCCCGCCCTCTCCCCTTCTCCTCCCCACACCCTCCCCCCGCCCCGGCCTCCTTCCTCGCTGCGTCCTCGGTGCCCGCGACCTGTGTGGAGGGTCCCCCCCGCGTGTACATACTGTAAATTATTTATTAACGGCCACATTGCAAGTAAAGTTTGGGTTTTGTTTTTTGTTACTTCCCTTTGGGACTTGCGTGTCGGGGTTTGTTTTCCGGACGGCGCGTCCCCCCGACGGCGCCCTGACTGTGGGGAGCAACTATGTGTGTGTGTGTGTGTGTGTGTGTGTGTGTGTGTGCATGTGTGTGTGTGTGTGCATGTGTGTGTGTGCATGTGCGTGTGTGTGTGTGCATGTGCGTGTGTGTGTGTGTGCGCGTGTTGTAAATGTGTGCAGAGGGTGTAGCAACGACACTACCAAAGCCCCCCACTCCTCTAAAATTACTCTTGATCCTTACGGCGAGCTGTTTTGGGGGGCGGGAGGGCCTGGTACCCTCCTCCATGGCCCCCCATCACATCAGCCTAGGGCAGGGGTGGGCAAACTTTTTGACTCAAGGGCCACCATGGGTTCTTACACCGGACCGGAGGGAGGGCCGGAACAAAAGCAGCCTGACCACGCTGGCACTCTCCTCTTGGGCTGCTGGTGAAGGAGCGGAGGGGAGAGCAAGAGAACCCTCCTCCGCTCTTCCGGCTCCGCGGGCCGGATAGAACAGCCGCACGGTCCGGATCCGGCCCTCAGCGGGCCGTAGTTTGCCCACGGCTGGGCTAGGGTCTGGCTTTTGCCTGAGCCTCTCCCTCAAACTACTACTGGCCATCCTTCTAACCGCCGGCCTGGGCTTTGGAAACGGGCCACAGAGCAAGGCCGGAAACACACCCACGGCTCCCACCCCGGCGCCCAAACTGTGGGTGCCCCCCGCCCCCCCAGCTGTGGCCAGTGAACACACCGGGATGTGTGAGGAGAAGATGGGGGGGTGGGGAGAGAGCTATTAAAGGGGCCAACGCCGGGGTGAAAAGAATTAGAATTGGGGGGGGGTTGGGGGGTGGAGAGGCAGGAGTGGGGCTCATGGGAGGGGGGCCAGGCAGGGGGGGGGGAGGAGGGGAGGGGGTATGTCGGGCGGCAGGAGGACTCGGCGCTCCAACTGGCTCTGCCCGCCGCGCTGTGTGGTCCACCCGGGGTGTGGGAGGCTTTAAGAGGCCTCGTTTGTGAAATGGAATTGGGGGGGCCCGCCCCCCCCCAGGTCCCTCCAGAAACCCAGTGAGCTCATGCTCAGAACCCCACCTGGCTCCAGGGCAGCCCAGGGGGGCCCCCAGAAACGGCGGTGTGTCCCCCCAACCCCACCCCGCCCCGTCTGAGCCCGCATTGAGCCCACAACCCTCTCGCACCCACTGGAGCTGGGGGAGGGGGTATGTTGCCTCCCGTTCTCTCTGCGGGGACAAGTCCACAGATGGACACGGTCGCTGACGGCCCCGTGGTAACGAAGGGAGTGGGTCAGGGGTTGGGAGGGAGCTCGGCCGGTGTGGCTCAGTGGTTGAGGGTCGACCTGTGAACCAGGAGGTCACAGGTTCGATTCCCGGTCAGGGCACAGGCCCGGGTTGTGGGCTCCATCCCCAGTGTGGGGTGTGCAGGAGGCAGCCGATCCGTAATTCTCTCTCATCATGGGTGTCTATCCCTCTCCCTCTCCCTTCCTCTCTGAAATCAATTTTTAAAAAAAGGACACCTGCCGAAACCGGTGTGGCTCAGTGGATAGAGCGTCGGCCTGCGGACTGAAAGGGTCCCGGGTTCTATTCCGGTCGAGGGCATGGACCTTGGCTGCGGGCACATGCCCCTCTCTCCATGTCCCTGCCCTGCCCTGCCCTGGCCACTTCTGCAGAGACAGAGCCCACTGGGCAAGGCGGTGGGGGCCGAGCCCGGTGGCCGGCCAGCCAGGCCGTCTGCGGGGGCCTGCTGCCCTCTGCTGGAGGCCTTCTAGAAGCACACTCCCTCGGGGGCCGGGGCGGAGCTGAGATGATGCCCAAACCACCACAGCCAGCCAGCCTGCCTTCACCTTAACACCGGCGTCTGCAGCCTCCCAGGCCAGCTCCTCCCACGGCCCGCCCGCAGCACCCAGACCAGCACCCTGGCCCTCCGCCCGGCCCCCCGACCCCCATCCCGGGACCCTTCTCACCTGGCCGTTGTCCTTGTGTCTCGGGTTGGACTCCGCCATCCTCGGCTCCTCCTCCTCCCGGGGTGTTGGGGCTGTGACCTTGGCTCCTCTCAGCACATGGCCCCCAGGAGAGGCGTGAGATCCGGGTTCAAGGGAAATAACTTCCTGTCTGGGCCCAGCGGTACCGGCCCCCCATCCTGAGATCCTGGAAGGTTCAGCGTGGACCCCGCCCCCGCCCCTAGCCCCTCAAGGCGTAGAAACCACCTTTGTAGGCCGCGGCTCCCCCTTAGAAAACTCATGGCCGAGACCGGTGTGGCTCAGTGGATAGAGCCTCGGCCTGCGGACTGAAGGGCCCCGGGTTCGATTCCGGTCAGGGGCATGTGCCTTGGTTGTGGGCACATCCCCGGTAGGGGGCGTGCAGGAGGCAGCTAGTGGATGTTTCTCTCCCTTTCCCTCTCTGTAAAAAAAAAAAAAAAAAAAATCAATAAAAAAATATATTTTTTAAAAAATTTTTAAACCAAAAAACCTCACGAACCCTAGAAGCTGCCTCCTCCTCCTCCTCCTCCTCCTCTGTGTGCAAACGATGGCAAGGCCGTCTGCCCAGCCACCCACGGGGAAGGGCCACACGGGGCAACTTGGGAGTCCCCAGCTCAGCCCCTCACAGCCCCCCATTAACCGAGCCGTGCACCCTTCACCCACGAAAGCAACAAAAGAGGGGGGGGGGAGGAAGGAGGACCTCTGTCACCTTCCCCACAATAAAAGATTTATTGATTTGTTTAAAATGGCTAAACACCAACAAACAAGGGACCGTGTGTGAACCCTCCACGGGCCGCCGGCCGGCCACGAGCAGCGGACGATTCCTCTTCTGTCTTGGCGGTGAGGCGGCCAGGCCACGGACCCGTCCACGCTGCCACGCCAAGCCAGGCCACAGGGCCACGGAGCCCAGGTCTCTGCAGGGGGATGGGGAGGGCTGGGCTGGGGGGGGGTCTTAGGACCCAGGACCCTCGGGGCCCTGCTCCTTTTAAGAGCCACAGGTTGTGGAGCCGAAGCCCGGGCCGGTCTGGCACACGGCGGAGCCTTGGTGGCACCGGGTGACCTTTCTGCTGGCACTCACGGAGCGAGGGCCTGCGTCCATGCCAGACGTGAGAGGTGAGAGGCCCGGCCCGGATTTGGGGGTGGGGGGAGGGCGTGTGGGGAGCCTGCTGCTTCCAGTAAAAGGCGGGCGTTGGCGGGAGTTCTCCGTGGCTACTGCAAACCATAACAAGCCCACGATGGCAGCACTTGTCCTGGAGGTTATGGGCGGCAAGGAAGGCCTCAGCTCTCCTCCCCCAGTCTTTTATGTTTTTTTCCTCCCTTTTTTTCAATCCTCACCGAGGGTATTTTTTTCCATGGGAGAGAGAGGCAGAGACAGAGAGAAACATCGATGGGAGAGAGACACATCATCCATCGACAGGCTGCCTCCTGCATGCGCCCCGGGGAGGAGCCTGCAACCGAGGTCCGTGCCCTTGACGGGAATCGAACCCGGGTCCCTTCGGTCCGCAGGCCGGCGACGCTGTATCCACGGAGCCACACCGGCCGGGGCTTCTTGGGAGTCTTTCGCCGGAGAAGTGCGTGCGGTAAGCCGAACCCCTGGCTCCCCTCTGAGCCCAGGCCTCCTGGACGTACCGAGGAGGAGGAGGAGGAGGAGGAGGAGGAGGAGGAGGAGAGCCTCGGAGACTGGGGGTTCGGTGTCCAGGTCCTTGAAGTATCAGAACCCCCCCCCCAGGTCTGTCCGGCTTCTGGCCCCCACTCGGCCGGGATCCCCGCCTGCCCGGGCCTCCCTCCCTCCATCTGGGCCCCGCGGGCCGGCCGGCGCTGGGCTCGCCCCGTGCCAAGTTGCTAGAGCTAACATCGGTGTCAGTGTTTCCGTTATAAAATGCTCGCTCGCTCGCTCGCTCTCCCTTCGAGAACATACGACCCGACTGTTCAGTTGCCCCCGGGGCCGGGCCGCGGGCTGGCGGGCGCCGTGTTTTTGTTTCCTACGGAGGGGCCGGGCCGGGGGGGTGCGTGTGGACGGGCACGGGCCGTCGGGGCGCCCCTGGCCACCTGAGACCCCCTCCCCAGACCCCCCACCTCCTTGCCAAATTCGGGGTGCCGGCGACCGGCCGAGGCTGCTCAGAGGCCAACCTTGGGGGGGGGGGGGGAAGCTCAGAAACCGTCCAACCGCCCGCACGACCGACGGGAGGGGAGGGGAGGGAACGAGGTGCGGCCAGGCCAGGCCGGGGGCACCCCGATGCCGCCGACGCAATGCATCACGGTCGCCCGGTGCTCAGAACCCCTCGTCACGTCCAAGAAATCAAGAGAGGCGGCCGTCTGACAATGTAGGAAAAATTTTTAATACATACTCTATAAACAACGTTATTTACATCGGAAATCACCAGGACTTGTGGCATTTCTCACAAATATAAATTAATTACCGTGTAGTCAACAGGTTCGAAAAGTCCACAATTTTACAAGAAAGAAGGGGAGGGGGAGAAAAAAAAAAAAAAAAGACACCACCTGCCCCCCCCAACGAGGGGGGCGCGGGCGGGCTCAGCAGCCTGGGCCGCGGCGCCCCGACACGACACTCGGGGGGGCCCGGCCGGGGTTTGGTCTGCGGGGTTCGGCGTCCCCGTCCCGATGCGGCGACCAGACGCCGGCGAGGGGGGGCTCTCAGTGTCGGGGGGCAGGCCTGCAGCCATGGGGAGGGCCTGGCTCCCCAGGAGGGGCTCGGAGTGGCAGGAGGGGGGGGGCTGGGCCGGCAGGGGGACCCCAAGGGGCCTGGCTGTCTCCAGGGCCTCGGGGCTCGGGGTCCGTTTCCAGGGTGACAGGAGACCGCGTGATCCTTGTTCCAGCTCGGGGGTCTCGGGGAGGCGGACTCCCTGCTTCTTCCCGGTTCTGAAGCCGGGTCCGAGCCGGGCGCCGTGGCAACCATCCTCACAGGTTTCCCGGGCAGCCTGTCCCTCCACGGGGCGAGGAGGCCCCCCGCACCCCGAGGGCACGGTCTTGGCACGGGCAGGGTCCCCCAGGGTAACACTGGTGTGGCCGATACTGCCTTCCGCTACGTCCTATGGCACTCCGAGTCCTGCACGCAGACAGCGGGGGCTCCTCTGCCCCCACGAAGCCACATCGGGGACAGGTCACATCTCCCGCCGACGGCGACACAGTCCCTGCCGGGCCCGCAGGGCCTCCGACGGCCTCTTCTCGGTAAAAGGGAGCATCGAGCTTCCCGAGGATGTGACGTGACCCCGAGTCCTCTGTCCATTCCCCCCCCCCCAACCCCCAAAATCACTCAAGGCCCTGGCAGGCCAGCCCCACCTTCCTCTGTGGGGCGACCCCAACATGGGGCAGGGCCAGTGCTGTCAGCAAGGAGCTGCGAGCGGTGGCAGAAGCAGGGACCTACCTGTCCCCCTCCCCCAGCCCCCCAATGGGCGGCCACAGCACCCCAAGGAGGATGGCTGCAGCCAGAGCCTCCCAGCCGTCCTGGGAACCCCACCTGAGTACCAGGAGGCGGTCAAGAGGAAGTGGGGGCCCACGGACTCCCAGCACCAGCTGCTCAGACCCGGACCCTCCTCTGGAACCCCCTGGCCAGGACTGGGGTGCTCGGGCAGTGGGGAGCCACGGCCACCAAAGCCACTTGGCCACCAAAGCCACGTGGCCACACAAAGCCACGTGGCCACCAAAGCCACGTGGCCACCGAAGCCACGTGGCCACCGAAGCCACGCCTGCCTCCCTGGGCGGGACACAGCTCAGGGGTCGTCAGCAAGGGCCTCGGGGACGCTGTCGGGGACCAGGGGGTAAGGGGGGGGTGATTTCGGGAAGCCCACGGGCCGGTCCCGGGGGGTAACGCTGCCCAGGCCCCATGGAGGGGTGCCCGGTCCAGGCGGCTGCCCCGTGGCCGTGCAGATGGCCTTGGCCACGCCGACAACACCCACCGGCAAGCTGCCGGCGGGGAGGGGACAGAAGGGCCGGCTGCGGACCCGACAGGAGCCGCTCACGGGCACCGACACCTGCCTCCCAGCCGGCCGACCTGGGGAGAAATGACTCCATACGCTTAGCGGGTCTCACCCTAGAAGAAACCGATTCAGTTCCTACGGTGGCACAGGTAACCGCCGACTCCTGCCTGCCGTCCCTCCCCCAACACACACACACACACACACACACACACACACACACACCCATGGTCTCGGGAGCTGTGACTGTCATCGCTTCTTTCAAGGGAACTGATATGCAATCAGCAGATGCTGGCCCGGCACAACACTGAATTCTCACCCACTTGCTGGCACTGCCACCCGTGGGGAACCTGCTCCCACTTTCACGGGCACCCCCCTTCCAGCAGCAGGCCTGCCTCCGCTCCCCGACCCCCTCCCCCAGGCCCCGAGGTTTTACTTCCTGTCCCAGGAATCAGACACGCACAGGGGCACACGCACCCCCATCCTGCCCACTCCCCACCCAGCCAGCCCCACGCCTTCCCGGGCCCCTCAAGGCAGCCACAGCGACCTCGAACCCCGGCCCGGCCGGCCCGGAGGCCACAGCTCTGAAATGCACAGACAGCGTGGGAAAATTAGTGTTTGTGGGGAATGAGGAGGGGCCACGGGGAGCCGCTCCCCTCCCCCGGTACCCCCCACCCCCTGCAACGTGTGTCACACAAAGAGGCCCAGGGTCTCGCCTGTCCCCAGACAGAACACATTCAAGGGGTGCACCTGCCCCCCGCTTCCTGCGACGCGAGACCCCACCCGCTCGGCTCCACCACCATCAGCAGCAGCAGCAGCGACGTCTGTCACCGTGGCCCGCACCGCACGCGGCCCGCACGCACCCTCCTCCCCCGGCCCCGTGCCCACGGCCGGGGCGGTGACCCTGACAATGGGACAGACGTCCGCGTCTCAGACCCCCTCTTTCCTCCCCAAGGGGGGTTGGGGGGGACGCAAGAGTCGCTCTTCCTCCCTCCGAGCACCCCTCCGCGGGGGGCCGGAGCAGGCTGCCACGGGTGGGGCGCCCCCAGCCGGCGGCGGCGGCGAGCTGGCGTGTCCACAACCTCCACTTACTGGTCCGGGGCACCGGCTCTCTCTGGGGGAGCAGGGGGCCCCCCTATGTCTTCCGCACGTTCCAGCTGTAGTCGGGGTTGTTCTTCTGGTCCAGGGGCCGCTCGAGGGGGGACCTGTGATCCAGGGGGGTCTTGGAGTCGTGGTGGGGCGACTTCTGAGAAGGGGGCGAGCGGGGGTCCGAGACGGCGGCGGCGGCGGCGGGGTGCGGCGGGGGCAGGGGCTGCTTGTAGTCCCCCAGTTTGTCCGCGTGGAAGGAGCGGTAGTGGTCCGAGGAGGGTCCCTGGCCGTGGTAGCCCATCGGGGCGCGGTGGTCGGACATGCGGCGGAAGTCCTGCTGGTGGTAGTTCTGAGGCCGGAACTCGTCCGACCGCCGGCGCTTGGAGTCGTGGTGGTGCCTGCAACAGGGGCGCGGGGTCAGCTGGAGGCGCGGCCAGGGGCCCCCCAATATCCCCCACCCGCCCCCCGCCCCCCGCCCTGGTCCAGGGCTCTGCCTCGGGCGCTCACTTCCAAAGGACTCACAGCTCACATCACCGGGAATCAAAAACAAAAGTAACTCCCCCCCCCCAGCCTGGCTCAGGGGTTGAGCGAAGACCTACGAACCGGGAGGTCACGGGTTCGATTCCCGGTCAGGGCACCTGCAGGCTCCGATCCCAGCAGGAAGGAGGCAGCCGATCGATGACTGTCTCCCATCATTGATATTTCTCTCTCTTGCTCCCTCTCCTTTCCTCTCTTGAAAGCAATTATATACTATGTGTATATTTTAAAAGCAACCACAGCCGAAAGCGGTGTGGCTCAGCGGATAGAGCGTCGGTCTGCAGACTGAAAGGTCCCGGGTTCGATTCCGGTCAAGGGCATGTACCTTGGTTGCGGGCACATCCCCGGTGGGGGGTGTGCAGGAGGCAGCTGGTCGATGTTTCTCTCTCATCGACGTTTCTATCTTTCTGTCCCTCTCCCTTCCTCTCTGTAAAATATCAATATATATTTTTTTAAATTATAAAAGTAACCACAGAGAGCTATTTTATACTCCTTGGCCAAACACGTCCTCTGAAATGACACAGGCCTCATGAAGCGGCCATCGCTGCTGGCTCTGGCCACGCCGACTCCCTGCGGAAAACTGGCACCGCCGCCACCCACTCCTGGACCCCTCGGCCCAGCGTGGGAGAAAGAGCCACGGAGATGAGTCTGGAACTTCTGAACCCTCAGTCCTCAGAGTGCAGATTCGAGAGGCGACCGGAGGACCCCGGGGGCTCCTTCCGGGCCCGGGGAGGAAGCGTAACCCTGTCCCCCGGCCCTGGAGGCCCCCAACCGTCCACTCTGCCCGCCTGGGTGCCCATCCAGGACGCCCCAGCCATCGCTCTGCCGAGCTGCCGACTCGGGGCCCACACCGAGCATCCCGAGCCCGACCCTCCTCCTCCTCGGCCTCCGGGAAAACTCAGAAGTCCCTCCTCTCTATGGACCGTGCAGCCAGCTGCCCGCGTCACCGTCCCTCCCAACACCGATGGCACGGACGTCTGCTCAATCCGGGGACCCCGTCCGGGCCCACGAGGAGATAAAACACGCGCGCGTGCGTGCACGTGTCGCCTGCCCCTGCCCCCCACACGCCCGGGGCGGGGTCCCAGGCCCCGCCCCCCCGCCCACCTGTCGTAGTAGTCTCTGTGGCCCCGGTGGTCGCGGTCGCTGTACTGGTCGTAGGGCCGCTTCCGGGACAGGCTGTTGGGCCGGTAGCCGGACCGGTGGCTGTCCACGTGCCGCCGGTCCCCGTAGTGGTGGTCCTTGTACCAGTGCTGCTCGTACTGGTGGTGCCGGTCGCTGCCCCAGGGCGGGGTGCCGCCGCCGCCGCCGTAGCCGAACTTCCTCTCGCGCTGCCAGTCGCCTCGATCTGCGGGACGAGCAAGCGAGGTGACCGCGAGCGAAGACCACGTCTCACTTCCGTTAAAACAGACATCCTTAAGAAGGGTTGCTTCTTTTTTTTTTTTTTTTAAATATATATTTTATTGATATTTTACAGAGAGGAAGGGAGAGGGATAGAGAGCTAGAAACGTCAATGAGAGAGAAACGTCGACCAGCCGCCTCTTGCTACCCCCTACCGGGGGATGTGCCCGAAACCCAGGTACGTGCCCTTGACCGGAATCGAACCTGGGACCTTTCAGTCCGCAGGCCGACGCTCTATCCATTGAGCCAAACCGGTTTCAGCAAGAACTGTTGCTTCTTACTGGGCACCTGCTTCCCTTTCCGACCGGGGTCAGAGCATCAAAACGAGATGTCACGCACAAAGCAAAATGTGAGCCCGGCCGGCAGGTGTGGCTCAGTGGTTGAGCATTGACCTGTGAACCAGGAGGTCACGGTTCGATTCCCGGTCAGGGCGCAGGCCCGGCTGGGTCGGGGGCTCCACCCCCAACGGGGGGGCGTGCAGGAGGCAGCCGATCCATGATTCTCTCTCCTCATTGATGTTTCTATGTCTCTCCCCCTTCTCCATTCTTCTCCAAGATCTATAAAAAATATACGATTTTTTTAAAAAAAGGCCAGAGAGCCGAAACCAGTTTGGCTCAGTGGATAGAGCGTCGGCCTGCGGACTGAAAGGTCCCAGGTTCGATTCCGGTCAAGGGCACGTACCTTGGTTGCGGGCACATCCCCAGTGGGGGGAGGTGTGCAAGAGGCAGCTGATCGATGGTTCTCTCTCATCGATGTTTCTAGCTCTCTATCCCTCTCTTTTCCTCTCTGTAAAAGAATCAATAAAATATATTTTAAGCCAGAACCGGTTTGGCTCAGTGGAGAGAGCCTCGGCCTGCGGACTGAAAGGTCCCGGGTTCGATTCCGGTCAAGGGCATGTGCCTTGGTTGCGGGCACATCCCCAGTGGGGGGCGTGCAGGAGGCAGCTGATCGATGATTCTCTCTCATCGATGTTTCTAGCTATCCCTCTCTATTCCTCTCTGTAAAAAAAAAAATAAAATATATTATTTTTTAAAAATAAAAAATAAAAAAATAAAAAATATAGCACGAAAGCCTACTTGCTCTCTCCGGAACGTAAATGACTGTTCTACCGCCGCCTCTGCTGACAGGCCCCGCTCCCGACCTACCTGCGTTGCTGAAGTGTCTCTTGTTGGGGTGGCTGTAGCTGTCTCTCGGGTGCCCGTGGGACTGCGGGCCGTGGGCGGGCAGGTGGGACTTCTGGGGGTGAAGGCTGTGGGGGCCGTGGGACTGGGACAGCAGCGAGTCCCGGCTGGAGCCCGAGGCCTCCGGGCGAAATGGCTTCTTGCCACCCATCACGTCGTTTTTCTTCTTCTGCTCCTGGAGGGGGAAAAAAAAAAAAAAAAAGGACACGGAGACTCTCAGGGTCCCAAGGACGGCGTCAAGGTGGGCACCACCTTCAGGGTCCCCGCTGGCCCCGGCTGGCCTCTGTCTGACCTGCCGTCTACCCCCTTCTCCCCACAGCCAGCTCACCCGTCCCCCCACCTGCCTACTCTGTTGCTCAAACGTTTCATGAACTCGCCCCCAAAGCCAGGGCAGGGCCAGACCAAACGCATTCACGGGCCTCCTACGGCCCGCGGGCCAGAGGTTCCCCACCCCCGGTCCCGGCCAGCCGCACCCACACGCACCCGCAGGAGCGCGTGCGTGGGAGCTGCTGCCTTGTCACACTGCACGGGCCGCGCTGACCCGCGCCTCTCTCCCCCCCGAATGAACTGGGATTTCCGTGTGTCTCTTACCTCCTCTTCTTGCGACCTTTTCTTGTGAGCCATCTTGTACAACTTGTGCAACTTCCGAGCATCGAATTCCGTAAACTTGGACACGAAAATCCATAGGTTCCTAAAAAGACAGCAACAGTAGTCGCGGTAAGTTACAGAACTTACAGAGCGGCAACTTCTCCTCTTTTGACGGATGGCAAGCTACTGAACGCCGCTGGGGAATTATTGCCCAAGTGAAGGCATCAAGGGGCAGACAGCAACTCGGCAGGTCTTGGCCGCAATGCCACCTACACCTTTACACGCCACTGTCAGTGCAGCTGAGTCTGGAGCCAGGGTTCTCAGTACCGCGCTGGCACCCAGCACCCGGGTCCCGTCTCCCCCCACCTCCCGCACTCGGGACCCCGCATGCAGGCGGGGATCTGTGCGTGGCACATGCCCGGGGCGCGGGCTCCGTCCCCAGGAGGGGGCCTGCGGGAGGCAGCCAGCCGGTCAACGCTTCTCTCTCCTTGTTAATGTTTCTATAACTCCCTCTCCTTCTCCTTCCCTCCCTGAAATCAATCAAAATGTGAAAAGAAAATCTCTTTTTGAAAAAATCAATTAATTAACGATGTCATTGAACTGATGGGAAAGACGGGTCCCGGTGGAATGGACTGTTTCAGGAGAGTAAAACGGAATCCTATAGGCATGTGCCTAAAGAGGGCTTTCGCTGGGAAAAAATATTTCATTGGGTGGATATGTCACCTTTACCAGACGAAAACAAAGCAATGCACGTGTGCACACTTATACATACACACACACAGACATACACACACAGAGAAACATACACGCGCAGACACACAAAGAGACATGCGCACACACAGAGACATAGACACAGAGAGATATACACACAGAGACACACAGAGAGACATGCACACACACACATACACACAGAGACACACACACACACTGACATACACACCAAGAGAGACATGCACTCACAAAGAGACATGCACACACACAGAGAGACATGCACACACACAGAGAGACATGCACACACATGTACATACACACGGAAACACAGAGAAACACACACAGAGACATGCACACACAGACACACAGCACACAGATACACACAGCACACGTGCGTGCACACAGATACACACAGAGACACATGCACACACAAATATACATACACACACAGACATACACACTCAGAGAGACATACATGCACACGCGCCCACACACATAAAGAGACGTGCACACACACATACACACACAGAGAGATGCACACACACATACACAGCACACATGCGCGCGCACAGAGACACACACACACAGCACCCGTGCACGCACACAGACACACACGCACACACACACACACACACAGAGCACACGCTCACACAGAGAGATACGAGCACGCACGCACGCACACACACACATTTTCTCGAACGGAACCGGCGGGCGCCGGGGTACCTCCTCCACAGCTTGGTGAGCTCCTGGTCGGAGTAGGCCCGCAGGCACTCGGCGATGCGGTCCCCGATCTTCAGCAGGCAGGTGCGCGTGTACTCCAGCTGCTCCTGCACGCTCAGCCCCTTGTCCGGCTTGTCCAGCTGCTTCAGGGCCTTCTTCACCGGCCGCATCCGCTCCTTGCACTGCAACGGCCAGGGGGGCGCCGGCGTGAACCCCCGCGGCCGGCGGGGCGTGCCCCCCTCGGCTCTCCGTGCCCCCAGTTCCCGGAGCGCGCCCCGCACACCGTGATCCCGAGAGGAGGGACAACGCCGAGGTCGGAGACACCCGAGGTGCACATCCCAGCACCGCCGCCGCCTGGGGCGGGCGAGCGTGTCAAACTGGCGGCCCGCCGTTCGCCGAAACGAGGCCCGCCGGCCGCGAGTTTGACACCCTTGGCCCGGGCCCAGGACGCGGACTCCTTACTTGGTCTCTGAACAATGCTGCTGGTTCCTCATCTGCCAGAGGGGCCTGAGGATCCCTTAAGGCCTTTATGGACATCAAACGAGAAGGGGAATTACAGGTCTGGCCTGAAAAACCGCCCGTCGCAAACTAGCGGGGAGCGCAGGGGGCAGTCTTCACAAGAGTCCTTTCGGCTTTTAAGAAACTGAGGGAGGGCCTTGGCCGGTGCGGCTCAGTGGATAGAGCCTCGGCCTGCGGACTGAAGGGTCCTGGGTTCGATTCCGGTCAAGGGCATGGACCTTGGTTGCGGGCACATCCCCGGTAGGGGGGTATGCAGGAGGCAGCTGGTCGATGTTTCTCTCTCATCGATGTTTCTAATTCTCTATCCCTCTCTCTTCCTCTTTGTAAAAAAATAAATAAATAGATAAAACCGGTTTTTTTAAAGACCACCAATGAGCACGCTCGGAGTCCATCAAGCCCCGCCCACATGCTCAGCACTCCACCCAATCAGAGGGTTAGTCTCCACGCTTAAGTGTGAGCAGACAACTAGGGCTGCCGGCAGGGCATCTGAGGAAGTGTCTAGCCCAGGGGTGGGCAAACTTGTTGACTCGAGGGCCACCGTGGGCTCTTACACTGGACCGACCGGAGGGCCGGAACAAAAGCAACCTGACCACGCTGGCACTCTCCTCTTGGGCTGCTGGCGAAGGAGCGGAGGGGAGAGCAAGAGAACCCTCCGCTCTTTCAGCTCCGCGGGGGACCGGATAGAACAGCCGAACGGGCCGGATGTAGCCCGAGGGCCGTAGTTTGCCCACGGCTGGGTTTAGGATGAGGGGCGGCAGGGGCTTCAATGTTACGTCCTGAGCTTTAAAACCTGCAGATCGGCCTAAACCGGTGTGGCTCAGTGGACAGAGCGTCGGTCTGCGGACTGAAAGGTCCCGGGTTCGATTCCGGCCAAGGGCATGTACATTGGTTGCGGGCACATCCCCGGTGGGGGATGTGCAGGAGGCAGCTGGTCGACGTTTCTCTCTCTTCTCTCTCATCGACATTTCTAGCTCTCTCTCTCTCTCCCTTCCTCTCTGTAAAATATCAATAAAATATATTTAAAAAATAAAAATAAAAATAAAAAAATAAAACCTGCAGATCGGCCCAGGCGGGGTGGCTCAGTGGTTGAGCGTCAACCTAGGAACCAGGAGGTCAGGGTTCGATTCCCGGTCAGGGCACATGCCCGGGTTGTGGGCTCCATCCCCAGTGGGGCAGGGGAGTCCAGACGTGCAGGAGGCAGCCGATCCATGATTCTCTCTCATCGCTGATGTTTCCAACTCCCTCTCCCTTCCTCTCCAATACAAACATGCTGAAATAAATACATGGAAATAGAACCGGCAAGAAGAGACGGCGCTTCGTGGCCCCGGGCGCGCGCGGGGACTTACAATGCTGAACGTCTCCTGGTCCAGATCGTCCCCCTCGTCCTCGCCGATGGGGACGGGCTCGCTGCCGGCCGTGATGTGCACGGGGCCCTGGGACCGCTTGGCTCTGTTCGCAGCTTTGGCGTCCGCGCCTTTAGGCTGGCAAGGAAGGAGTTACAAGGAGTCAGTGTCACGCGTGCAACCCGTGCCTTGCGGCGGCGTGGACTTCCTACTTGGGTCTTGGAGTCAGTCTATATAAAAAAAAAAAAAAAAAAATACAACAGCCGACACCGGTGCGGCTCAGTGGATAGAGCGTCGGCCTGCGGACTGAAGGGTCCCGGGTTCGATTCCGGTCAAGGGCACGTGAACCTTGGCTGCGGGCACGTCCCCGGTGGGGGGCGCGCAGGAGGCAGCTGGTCGATGATCCTCTCTCATCGGTGTTTCTAGCTCTCTATCCCTCTCCCTTCCTCTCTGTACAAAAATCAATAAAATATATTTTTTAAAATAAAGTGAAATAAAGGCGCGATGACGACATTGCCCCGGTCGGTTTCTGAATCCCAGCCGGGAACGTCGGAGGCTGCGGGGGCAGCTCGGGGAGCGGAAGGAATGAGACGCAGGTACCTTCTCCTTCTTGTCTCTCGCCTTCCTCCTTTCCCTGTCCCCGTCCCTGTCTCTCCGGGAGCCCGTCTGCTTCTCCTTGTTCTCCTTGTTCTCCTTCTTCTTCTGCTTCTTCTTCAGCGGGCTTTTGTCTAAGCCGTCGTCCTGGAAGACACGCGGGGCGATGATGGGAGAAGGCCGCACGCAGACAGCCCTTCCAGCACGCGCACCGCCCTGACCTCCGGGGACGCCCAGGCGAGCCAGCAGGGGCTTCCCGTCGGAGGTCTAATTCTCACCCTTCAACACAAGCATCATCATCCCCATTTCACAGACAGACGAGAGACCGAGGAGCCGGGGTTAAAAGGCTGTCGGTCCCTGATGTGTCAGAGTTGTGTGTTTGAATCCGTGTTTTCGCGACTCAAATCCATCTAGATCAGGGGTGGGCAAACTTTCTGACTCGAGGGCCACCATGGGTTCTCACACTGGACCGGAGGGCCAGCACAAAAGCAGCCTGACCACGCTGGCACTCTCCTCTTGGGCTGCTGGGGAAGGAGCGGAGGGGAGAGCAAGAGAACCCTCCGCTCTTTCGGCTCCGCGGGCCGGCTAGAACAGCCGGACGGGCCAGATCCAGCCCGAGGGCCGTAGTTTGCCTTCGGCTGGTCTAGTCCCAGCTCCACTGCTCGCCGTCTTGGAGCTAATTTCAAAGAGCAGACGAAATAAAATCCCAGCACGCCGCCGCTCACTCGAGGATGCTGGCTTACTTGCCACGTGGCTTAGACCAGAGGTTACGAACCGGCAACCTTGAGCGGAACCTGAGCCACAGGGTGAGTTTCGGTTGGGCCAGCGGCACAGTGACCTGGAGGTCCTGGCTATGCCCCCACCACTGCCCATCGCCCCAACCTCGGCAGGGACGCCTCCTTGGCTCTCCCCAGTCACGTCCACAATCGGGGAGCGTGCCGTCGTCGATGTAAAGGCACAATGGCCGAAACCGGCGTGGCTCAGTGGACAGAGCGTCAGCCTCTGGACTGAAGGGTCCCAGGTTTTGTTCCAGTCAAGGGCATGTACCTTGGTTGCGGGCACATCCCCGGTCGGGGGTGTGCAAGAGGCCGCTGATCGATGTTTCTCTCTCATCAATGTTTCTAACTCTCTGTCCCTCTCCCTTCCTCTCTGTAAAAAAAAAAAAAAAATCAATAAAATATATTTTAAAAAATAAATTAAAATAGCCGAAACCGGTTTGGCTCAGTGGATGGAGCATCGGCCTGCGGGCTGAAAGGTCCCAGGTTCGGTTCCGGTCAAGGGCATGCACCTTAGTTGCGGGCACATCCCCAGTAGGGGGTATGCAGGAGGCAGCTGATCGGTGACTCTCTCATCGACGTTTCTAGCTCTCTATCCCCCTCTCCCTTCTTCTCTGTAAAAAAATCAATAAAATATATTTTTAAAAATAAAATGAAATAAAGGCACCACGACACTGCCTCCCAGGTTGGGCCAAGGCGTACGCTTTCGACTTGGTCCGCTCCGTGTGACACCCAAGCACGCTCTGCACGGCTCCGTGCCACGGGGCAGAGCGAGTGCGGCCCCCGGGCCGGCCGTGCCCGGAGGGAGGGAGGGAGGGAGGGAGGGGCGGCCTCACCTTCACCTCGCCCTCCTCGGAGGGGTTGTCCGAGTGCCGGGGCGAGGAGAAGTCCCGGCCGCGCTCGTCCTTGGGCCGGGGCGCCTTGTTCTCCTTCTTGACTCGAGGCTTCCGCTTCTTGAGCGCGGCCTGCGGGCAGAGGAGAGAGCGGGTGAGCACCCGGCACACCGGGCCCCAAGCCCCCGCACCCCTCCTACGCCACAGGAGAAACAGCGGTGGCCTTGAGCCTGCGGGGTCCATTTTGGGGGGATTCATCCTCAAGATGTTAATTCAGCCGAACCCGGTGTGGCTCAGTGGATAGAGCGTCGGTCTGCGGACCAAAGGGTCCCGGGTTCCATTCTGGTCAAGGGCATGGACCTTGGTTGCAGGCACATCCCCGGTAGGGGGTGTGCAAGAGGCAGCTGATGGATGTTTCTCTCTCATGGATGTTTCTAACTCTCTATCCCTCTCCCTTCCTCTCTGTGAAAAATCAAAAAAATATGTATTTTTTTTAAAAAGCAACACCTGAACCCGGCCGGTGTCGCTCAGCAATTTGAGGGTCGCCCTAGGAACCAGGAGGTCATGGTTCCATTCCCGGTTCAGGGCACCTGCCCGGCTGCAGGCTCCTTCCCCAGTAGGGGGCGTGCGAGAGGCGGCCGATCCATGATTCTCATCATTGACACTTCTACCCCTGCCTCCTCTCCTCTCTCTGAGATCAATAAGAACTTTTATATATATATTTTATTGATTTTCCACAGAGAGGAAGAGAGAGGGACAGAGAGCCAGAAACATCAATGAGAGAGAAACATCGACCAGCTGCCTCCTGCACACCCCCTACTGGGGACGCGCCCGAAACCAAGGCACATGCCTTTGACCTGAATCGAACCCGGGACCCTTCAGTCCGCAGGCCGATGCTCTATGCACTGAGCCACACCGGTTTCGGCAGATCAGTAAGAACTTATTTGAAGAAAAAAGCAGCAGCTGCCTAGAGAAAGGTTCCACCTGGTTGGCAGTGGCCACAGGGGGCGCCCGCCCTCCCTTGCCCGCGGGGCCGGCCGGCCGGAGCCTCCGAGCCCCCCGAGGGGCGGCCGCCGCCACACTCACCTCTTCCGCGCCGGCCACGGGGCCCTTCTTCTCCAGACCCTTCCGGAGCAGCTTGAGCAGGTAGTCGGCGCGGGTCTGCAGCTGCTTCCCCTGCGGCTTCTTGTCCGTCTCCACGGGCAGGATCTTCACCGGCAGAGGGAGGGAGAGAGAGAAGCAGCCGCCACGGCCCGCGCCCCGGTTAGCGCGTCGGGGGGCCGCCGGGTGCAAACGCAGCCTCAGCTCCTGTCTCACGGCCGTGGCTCCCGGTCACTGCCAATCCCTCCTGAGCCCTTCTCGTGTGTTTGTTTTGTTTTGTTTTTTTGTTTTTGTTTTTTTGTGTGTGTTTTTTTTAACAAAACGGGCTGAGAAATCCAGCTCTCCCCCTGGCTCCTACCTGTGCTCTTAACTGGGTAGAACAACTCAGGTAGGAGGGGCCCGTTGGCTTCATCTGCTAGAGCTTGCCAGCCGCCGCGGATTTCCTCCTTCCAGGAGCTAGGTCAGAGCTGCGTTTCAGAGGGAAGACGCCCCTCGGAGCACTGCCGGGGAGCACGGGGCGAGGCCCGGGCAGGATCGGTCCCCGCGGCCAAGGCGGCGCCTCTGCGGCCACCGCGGTGGGTCTGGTCTGCGCTGAGGGCAGGGTGCTGGCACCCGCTCGCTCGCTCGCTCACTTGTAAGAGAGGAGCACCGCTCCATGGGCCGGGAGCACCACCTGGGGCGCGTCCGAGGGAACTGGAGCCGAGGTCGGCTCTCCCTGCCTAAGCCTGAGAGCCCGCTGTGCCACGGACAGGGTGGGAGGCTCGATCCGTTGCAAGAAACACCGAGGTGGCTCGTGCTGGATGCAGAAGTGAAATGTAGCGGTTTCCAATCCCGAGGCAAACAAAGGGCCAGCAGCTGAGGCGGCGCGATGCTTGCACCGAGAAAAACCTGACCCTGGTGTTTGCTGCAATGGCACTGACCTAATATAACACACGCCAGAGCTTTTAGGATTTCTCTTATAATTCCCCCGGTTCTCATCGTTACGTGGCTATCAACTTCGTGGCTACCACATGCCACAGGGCCACAGGCCCCTGGAGATGGCACCGTTTCCGAGGACACGGAAAGCCCCGGAACCCGCTGCTGTGATCCTTTCCAAGTCGACCCCCCGCCCCACCCCGCCCCTCCGGAAAAATAGTTTAAAAAAAAAATACACAGCGAGATGAAACCGGTTTGGCTCAGTGGTAGAGCGTCGGCCTGTGGACTGAAAGGTCCCGGGTTCGATTCCGGTCAAGAGCATGTACCTTGGTTGCGGGCACATCCCCAGCAGAGGGTGTGCAGGAGGCAGCTGGTTGATGTTTCTCTCTCATCGATGTTTCTAGCTCTCTGTCTCTCTCCCTTCCTCTCTGTAAAATATCAATAAAATATATATATTTTTTTAAAAATACACAGCGAGCGTAAAAACGATCACGACGCAAGGTATCTCCTATAGGTCTTACTTTGTCAGTGAGCTGCAGCTCCGGGTCAGTCTTGATGAGCTCCCAGTTGCCGTAGCCGTGCTCGTAAATGCCCAGCAGGAGGCGCGAGTCCTCCTCCACGCCCCACTCCACGTCGAAATGCGCGGCTTTGACGCGGCAGGTTAAGCAGTACCTACGGGGGGGTTCAGAAAGGGGGGGCTATCAGGGGTGGGGCCTCTCAGGTCTGGAAATGGACACATTAAGAAGACGGACACAGCCCTAACCGGTGTGGCTCAGTGGATAGAGCATCGGCCCCCGAACTCAAGGGCCCCAGGGTTCGAATCCAGTCAAGGGCACATACCTTGGTTGCGGGCACATCCCCAGTGGGGGGTGTGCAGGAGGCAGCTGGTCGATGTTTCTAACTCCCTATCCCTCTCCCTTCCTCTCTGAAATAAATAAAAATAAGGAAGAGGCCGAAGCCGGTGTCGCTCAGTGGATAGAGCGTCAGCCTGAGGACTGAAAGGTCCGGGGTTCGATTCCGGCCAAGGGCTCGTCTCCAGGGGGGGGTGTGCAGGAGGCAGCTGGCCGATGATTCTCTCTCACCAATGCTTCTAACTCTCTATCCCTCTCTCTTCCTCTCTGTAAAAAATCAATAAAATATATATATTTTTTTTTTTAAATAAAAATAAGGAAGAGAAGACAACGAAAGCGCCAAGTAACTACGCACAGCTAGCTTCAAATCTACGTTCGGGCGGCACGCCAGCCGAGCAGGCGCACGTAGTAACACACTCACTTTTTTTTTTCCTCGGGGTCCACGGGGATGGACTTGTGCAGCATCTCAAACTCCTCCTCGTGCTGGATGATGGACTTCACGTTCACCTGCACCCCCGAGATCTTGATGGTGGGGCCTCGCTTTTTCCCTGGTCCCTTCCCTGGAGGGAACGTTACATCAGAATGTGCTGCAGTTCCACGGGAGACGCGGGTCCGTCCCCGCGTGCCGACTCCCTCCGTCTCTCTCGGTCTTATGGCTCATCAAAGACACAGCCTAGCCCTAACCGGTGTGGCTCAGTGGGTAGAGCGTCGGTCTGCGGACTGAAGGGTCCCGGGTTTGATTCCGGCCAAGGGCATGTACCTTGGCTGAGGGCACATCCCCAGTAAGGAGTATGTAAGAGGTAGGAGGCAGCTGATTGATGTTTCTCTCTCTCTCTCTTGCTCTTCCTTCCTCGCTGTAAAAAAGTCAATAAAATATATTTTAAAAAACACAACCTATAAGGCAAAAAGACTGTCTCAGTTACGCTAGCGTCTGCAATTGTATTTTAACCTTCCTACTTGATTTATGTTTTGGTCCCAAAATTCATAAAATTAACAAAAGGAGATTCCGGAGGAATTAGCACTGAAGAATTTTCTTGTGTTTTTCTAACTATTCCATTAACGAAGTTATTTAAGTGCCTTAAAGATGATCTCTATAAAAAAAAAATGAGATCAAGTTTATACCTAACACACCTGAGATGAACAAAATATGTCATCCCTCGTTTCAAATTAAAACACTCCTGAGATAAAACCCAGCCGACTCTAACCAAGGCTGAAATAAAGCCATGAGAATGACACTTGGTCGTCAGAAGGAAAGATGGCCTAGCGTTAGGAAAGGTCTCCCTTTTTTTAAACGTGGAGGTCGCCGAAACCGGTGTTGCTCAGTGGATAGAGCGACGGCCTGCGGACTGAAAGGTCCCAGGTTCGATTCCGGTCAAGGGCATGTACCTTGGTGGCGGGCACATCCCCGGTGGGGGGTGTGCAGGAGGCAGCTGGTCGATGTTTCTCTCTCAATGATGTTTCTAGCTCTCTATCCCTCTCCCTTCCTCTCTGTAAAAAATCAGTAAAATAGCTGAAACCGGTATGGCTCAGTGGATAGAGCATCAGCCTGCGGACTGAAGGGTCCCAGGTTCGATTCCGGTCAAGGGCATGTACCTTGGTTGCGGGCACATCCCCGGTGGGGGGTGTGCAGGAGGCGGCTGGTCGATGTTTCTCTCTCATCGACGTTTCTAGCTCTCTATCCCTCTCCCTTTCTCTCTGTAAAATATCAATAAAATATATTTTTTAAAAATCAATGAAATATATATATATTTTTAAATTGTATTACTTTAATAACATCCTTGCGAAGGAAACCCACAGCACAGACACTCCTTTGCTGACGACAGCAGTGGACACTGCAGGCCAGACAGGCAGCTGAGCACTTGGCGTGTGCAGACTGACACAAGCCACCATCCGACCCGAGGGTCCCCCCCTGAGAGCAGCGGGGTGCGGGCGGCAGGGGCCGGGCCCGGGAGGACCCCCGCGCGGCCGGGGACTCACCCTCGCCGGCGTTCTCCTTGAGCTGCTCCTCGTACTCCTGCATGGCGGACACGCAGCTGTTGTGCACCAGCTCGCCCAGGCGCTTCAGGTCCGCCACCGACTTGTCCACCAGCTCCGCGTCGCGCGCTATGCACTCCAGCCTGGGGCGGGCGGGCGGGCGGACAGATGGACGGACGCGGGACGGGTCAGGGCCCTGCGCCCACCTCCCGACCGGCCACGTGAACCACCCCGGGGTCTCGGAGATGCCTGCTCCCTCGAGGACACGTTGCCCTGCCTTCCCTGGCCCACAGGAACCCTGCGACACTGACTGAGCGGTGTGGCTCAGTGGATAGAGCGTCGGACTGCAGACTGAAGGGTCCCAGGTTCGATTCCGGTCAAGGGCATGGACCTTGGCTGCGGGCACATCCCCAGGAGGGGGTGGGCAGGAGGCAGCTGGTCGATGTTTCTCTGGCATCGATGTTTCTAACTCTCTATCCCTCTCTCTTCCTATCTTTAAAAAAATCAATAAAATATATATATATATATATTTTTTTTTTTAAAAAGAACTGGGCTTGGCGCAGTCCACAGAGTAATTTCAGAGACAATGGTGGCCCACACGGTGTGGCTGTGTGGTGGACCATCGAACTGTGACCCAGAAGATCATCAAGGTCAGGGCACATGCCTGGGGTGGCGGGCTCGGTTCCCCGTGTGGGGGCGTGCAGGAGGCAGCCGATCAGTGATTCCCCCTCATCACTGATGTGTGTCTCTCTCGCTCCTCTCTGACATCGATAAAAACATTTTTTTAAAAAATACAGGCCCTGTGCCAAAACCGGTGTGGCTCAGTGGGTAGAGCGTCGGCCTGTGGACTGAAAGGTCCCGGGTTCGATTCCGGTCAAGGGCATGGACCTTGGCTGCGGGCACATCCCCGGTAGGGGTTGTGCAGGAGGCAGCTGGTCGATGTTTCTCTCTCATTGACATTTCTAGCTCTCCCTTCCTCTCTGTGGAAAATCAATAAAATGTATTTTTTATATAAAATAAAATAAAATAAAATTTAAAAAATGCAGCACTTATCCACTTCTTTAGTGCCCGCACTCCTTTCCCCAGCCTTCTTTCTCTCGTCACGACGCTCCCCACAGCAAAACACAGACATGCTACAATATGTCCTCCTGGCTCTAAGTCATACGGAGCATGTGACTACATGCATGTCTACAAGTCGGGCTGTCTAAAAGGTGCCGGACCTTCCAGGAAAATAGTAACAGAAGAAGAACCTGCCACCTATGAAAAGAGGGGACAGGGACTTTCTGCTAAGCTTACCGTTCGAGAGGGAGACCAAACTTCTTATACGCCTTGATGAACCTACGGAGAGGAACGATAGCACATGTTAAAGAGAGACAGAGAGAGAGAGAGAGAGAGAGAGAGAGAGAGAGAGAGAGAGAGAGAGAGAGAGAGGGGCTTCAGCTATGTTAACGCAAACACACGTGTTAAACATGAGCCATGTGAAAACCGTCAAAAATAGACTGGACCCACCAAAACCGGTATGGCTCAGTGGATAGAGCGTCGGCCTGCGGACTGAAGGGTACTAGGTTCGATTCCGGTCAAGGGCACAAGCCCGGGTTGTGGGCGCCATCCCCAGTGTGCGTGTGGCGTGCAGGAGGCAGCTGGTCGATGATTCTCTCTCATCACTGATGCTTCTCTTCTCTCAGCCCTCTCCGTAACTCTCTGAAATCAATAAAAATGTATTTTTAAAAGGCACAAGAACTCCACATATTAAAAAAAATAAGAATAGCCGAAACTGGTCTGGCTCAGTGGATAGAGCGTCAGCCTGGGGGCTGAAGGGTCCCGGGTTCGATTCCGGTCAAGGGCATGGACCTTGGCTGCGGGCACATCCCCAGTGGGGGGTGTGCAGGAGGCAGCTGGTCGATGTTTCTAACTCTCTATCCCTCTCCCTTCCTCTCTGTAAAAATATCAATAAAATAAATAATAAGTAAATAAGAATAACATCAGGATGGAGGAGCAGTTCCGACGGGTGTATTCCTGTGTCTCTCTCTCTCTCTCTCTCTCTCGCCCTCCCGCCCCCCCCCCCAGGCCCAGTGGGAGCAGGCCCCCCCACCTGCGGATCTCGGCGTCCGTGAACCCCTCCACCAGGTCCTTCCGCACGCTGCGGGGGCGGCCCCGGCGCTTGGGCTTCTTGTCGTCGTCGGAGTCGTCGGTCTCGCTCTCAGAGGCGGACGACCGCTGGGCCTGCCTCTTGGACTCGGCGTCCGAGTCGCTGTCGTTGGTCTGGGCCTGGACGGCAAAGGCACACGGTGACCGGCGTCCGGCGCGAGAGGTCCCAGGGCCCAGGCCAGCCCGGCCCGATTCTCTGGGGGGGTGTGTACACATATACACATACACACACACACACACACATATATATACACACATACACACACTCACATACTCACACACACACGCACTCACACACACATACACACACACTCACACACACATACACACACATATACACATACACACACACTCACAAACACACACACACATATACACATACACACTCACACACACATACACACACACACACACTCACACACACACCATATATTACAGAATTATACACCTGGAACTTACGTAACTTTACTAACCAATATGGTCACCCCAATAATAAATCCACATGCGGCTTCTTTGGCCCCTTCAGTGTTTTGAAAAGGCCAGCTTAGGAACACCCTGATTGAGTTAATAACAACGCACCTACCTATAGAGTTTTAAGTTTTAAAAATTCGGCTCTCCAAAGAAATTTCAATCGTGGTCCTGTTGACATCTGGCTCTGCGGACTAACGAGTTTGCCGACCGCTGGCCTGGCTCACGCCTGTGAGAGTCCTCAACAAATAGTAGCTACCCGGAGCCGCTCCTGAGTTATGACTTGCTAAGATCTTGGACAAACCCCTAGTCTATTATCTCCCCACAAACTGGGTAGTAATGTTGTTGCAAAAGCCTGAAGAACAGTTCTACAGTCTCTAACGCTCTCCGATCCTGCTCAGCCACCGCGCACGGCCCACGAGCGGAGGTTGAGGCGCCTCCCAGGTGAGCCGGGAGCCCCAGGCAGTTCCTCGCTCCGCTGCCGGGTTTCCCGAGACGCTGCCCTGGTTCCTCTCCTCCGTCTCCCGCGGTTGGGTACCTTCTTGGTGGAACTCCGAATCCGGGGCAGCATGTAGATCTCCTCCAGCTCCTTCTGCCGCTCCTCCTCCTCCACGCGCCGCCGCTGGTCCTCGGGGATGATCTCGTCCCAGTCCTTGTGGGGCCGCTCCTCCAGCTCTTCCTCCTCCTCCATGGTGGCGAAATTGGCAACCTGAGGGGTCAACACGCGGACAACTGAGGTTCCTCTGTTTTCCCAAGAACATCCAACTATGACCTCCACTCGGTGTTTCTAAGTAAGACGCTATGGCCAATAAGGGAGTCCAGTGATATCACATAATCAAATTATCGATTTTCTACTAATCTCTCCCTTACCCCTCCCCACCCCCCGAAATCAATTTGCCACATCCTCAAGGCCATCAGAAATTTTAGTGAAAAGTAGGGGAAGCAGATATAAAGATATAAAGGGTCTTATCAGTTTAACTGAAGTATATGTTGACACACTGCGGACCAGTAGTTTTATTGCTGGCTTTACCCAGTGGCCAGGTAAGTCTCTACGGAACGAGTACAAAGAACGTTTTATGTAAATGTTAAAGGCGCGCTTTAAAATTAAATACCCATTCCATTTTGAAATTATTTATTACACGTTCTTACAAGCCAATATCTTTTTTTTAAATATATATTTTATTGATATTTTACAGAGAGGAAGGGAGAGAGATAGCTAGAAACGTCGATGAGAGAGAAACATCGACCAGCTGCCTCTTGCACACCCCCTACCGAGGATGTGCCCGCAACCAAGGTACATGCCCTTGGCCGGAATCGAACCCAGGACCTTTCAATCCGCAGACTGAGGCTCTACCACTGAGCCAAACCGGTTTCGGCAAGCCAATATCTTTTTAAAGGATGAGATTTTGTAAAACACTGTGTAATATGAAGTGAGAATTCTCGTGATCCGTCCGCAATGCCTATTTGTCTCTCCCTCCCACCCCCCTTTTTTGTCCCCTCCCCCTTACCCCCCTCTCTCTCTCTCTCTATACACACACACACACACACACACACACACACACACATATATACATATGTGTGTACACACAGGATATATTATAGAATTATACACCTGGAACTTATATAACTTTACTAACCAATGCCGTCACCCCAA
This sequence comes from Vespertilio murinus, assembly GCA_963924515.1. Lineage (NCBI taxonomy): Eukaryota > Metazoa > Chordata > Mammalia > Chiroptera > Vespertilionidae > Vespertilio > Vespertilio murinus. Next base: position 6,725,216 of record OZ004722.1, read on the forward strand.
TAAATTCAGTTTTTTTTTTTTTAAAGGGGCCTTAGAAAGGCCAGAGTCACCAGCAATGTTGACAGTTAATACTCCTAACATTCTGACCAGGTCAGCGTCACGAAGCTCACTTCTGCTTGAGAACGGAGCAGCAGCCACAGAGGTGGACTCCAGCGGACTCACCAACAATTCCCCTCCTCCCTCAGACACATGACCTCTGACCCGGGAGCCCTCTGACCCATCCTCAGCTCCTCCCCCGCCCTTCCACCGAGACAGCTCTACCTGTGGCCAACCTTGACCTCCCTCCATCCGGCGTCCTTCCAAACCCTTCCCCCGGCTCTCCCTCCATCCCAACGGCAGACTCTACCGCTTCGCCTGCTCCTCTAACCTGCATTCAACCAACCGTGGTCACTCCTTCCAACCAGGTCCTCTCTCTCTCTCTTTTTTTTTTTAAATTAATTTTTAGAGAAGAAGGGAGAGAGAGAGAGAGAGAGAGAGAGAGAGAGAGAGAGAAACATCAAGGATGGGAGAGAACCACAGATCGGCTGCCTCCTGCACGCCTCCGCTAGAGACCGAGCCCACAACCCGGGCCTGTGCCCTGACTGGGGGAACCAAACCCTGACCACCTGGTTCCTAGGTCGATGCTCGACCACTGACCCACACCAGCCGGGCCTCGTTTGCAACTGGGAGGCCTTTGTCTCTTTGACCCGCTTACACCTCCAGAGCCAGTCTCGCCTTCTTGGGATTACCGCCTGATCCAATTTCCCTGACCTCAGGGATCGCGGGAGCGTCTCATGTGACCCTGCTGACAGGCGCCGAGGCAAAGCCAGGGCCGCGTTTTCTAAATTCAGCTCCGCTCCCTATGGCGTTCCTCCAGGCACCCAGGGCTGCGGCCAGTCTGTTCCGCTTCTCAGCAAACACCTCATTTATTGCACTGGCCGTTATGTCATTTTCCTTTCTCTCCCCGGGGCAATGGCCTCCATGGTCCCTTCATTCCTCTGCACCTTCAACAGCTCCCTGCCCTCCAGTGCCTTCTGAGACCCAGAACGTAGCAACTTCTTTAAAAAACAAAACACAAAACCAATAAAATAAAAATAAAAACACGGCCTTGCTAGAAGACCCTTTTGTCGCATCAATTGCCTTCCGTTGACTCTTTTTTAAAAATATTTTTTTAGCCGAAACCGGTGTGGCTCAGTGGATAGAGCGTCAGCCTGTGTCCTGAAGGGTCCCGGGTTCTATTCCGGTCAAGGGCATGTAGTACCTTGGTTGTGGGCACATCCCCAGTGGGGTGTGCAGGAGGCAGATGGTCGATGTTTCTCTCTCATTGACGTTTCTAGCTCTCTGTCCCTCTTCCTTCCTCTCTGTAAAAATCAATAAAATATATATATTTTAAATAAATATATATAAATATATATATATTTTTTTAACCTATTTCAGAGAGGAAGGGAGAGGGAGAGAGAGACAGAAACATCCAAGATGAGAAACATCGCTCAGCTGCCTCCTGCACGCCCCCTGCTGGGGGATCAAGCCTGTGACCGGGGCATGTGCCTTGACTGGGAATCGAACTGTGACCTCCTGTGAGTAATGAGTTTGCCGACCCCTGGTCTAGAGAAAGACACTGAGGCGTGAGGCCATTTACTCAAAGGGCTGACAGGGCGCCGGGCCCCCAGAAAGTGTAATGAGGCATTAGTTATTACCGGAGAGTGAATCGACGCCAAGAACCTTCTCCCGCGAGGATGCGTATACCTTAAACTGTGACAGAAGCTCATCAGTCGCACTTGTGGACACTTCGTTCTCTCTGGTTTCAGCCAAGCGCAAAATTTCATCGATATCCATTTCCTGGGGGCGGAACGGCAACACCAGTATGGTAAGAAGGCAACAGTAAGGTCTGCAATGTTTGGTGCAAATAAACTAGTTCCCTTTTCCGTTATCCCATTTTTTTAAATTTTCTTTTATAGCCTCAACTTTACATTGTTTACATTTAGTGATTTAAACCGTTACTTAAACAAATAAGGTGGAACTTCAGAAATTACAAGAAATGCAGCAGGAATTAAAAAAAGACCAAAGACAGAATCCTCAAGTGCTTTTTTCTCATTCTTTCCTATTCAATAAGAGCTTTGAACTTTATTAGGAAAAACAAAGACAAAAAAACCACACCGTGTGCCCCAGGTGATCGGTGTGACCCAGGGGACCGTGTGCCCCGGGAGAGCCGTGTGCCCAAGGGGGCGGTGTGAACCGGAGGAGGAGCGGATTCTATTTGTGTGGTCCTGAGACACTTGGACAGTCTGCAGCCATCAGCTACAGAACACTCTGTTCTATTTCCCTACAAAAACAAATGAGAGTGTCCCACTTGAAATTCATATACGGGACAAAAGGAAAAGAGAAGGAAAAAAAAAAATCTGAGGAACAGAATAAAGGGGTGAATCTAGTAGAATCAGGGGCAAAGAAGGGGAATGGACTGATAATTATCAGGAGGATAAGGGGGTGGGGGAGCAGTGAGAGACTGGATTGAAATCCTATAACCAATGGATGAAGACAATGGGGGAGAGGGGGTGAGGGCAGAGGGTGGGAAGGGAACTGGGTGGTAGGGAGCTTTGGGGGAGAAAAAGGAGAAACAATTGTAATAATCTGAGTAATAAAGATTTGTGTTTTTTTAAATAAAAGAAAAAAAGAAAAAGAAAACGGAACAACAAAAAAACACACAGCTTATGTCCTTTAAGTAATTACTGCTGCTTAACAGATGCCCATCACAGGCTCAGAATCTGCGGCCCAAACCACGTGGCTCACAAGGGACACTGGTCAGAAGCGCGTTCCTCGTGAATTACCTGAGGCTCTGACTCCTCCCCTTCGAGTTCTTTGAAAAGATCCTCTGCTCCGAATTTCAAAATAGCTGTCAGCTCTTCTTTATTAAAAGGGTTTGAGCTGTAAAAATAAAACGCGTGCCGTTGTAATCTCTTAGGAATGGCAAGTAAGCTCTGCTACAGATGGACCCTTCACTGGGGGGGGGGGGAGGGCCATTCCTGGTGAAAATGTAAATTCCGCCGTAAGAAAAACGATCTCTCAGACATTTCACGTGTTTGTCCACTCACTTGGAGCGGCCCGAGTTGTTCTCCAGAACCGTGCGGCCGGTGGTGTCCATGCGCTGGATCACCAGGTGGTCCAGCACCATCTTCTTCTTGGCCCGCTCGATGATCTCTTCCTCCACGGTCCCCTTGGTGACCAGGCGGTAAATGTTCACCTGCAGGGCGAGGACAGGTCACGCCGGCGCCCGGGCACACACAGAAGGAGGGGTCGCCTCCACCCGACAACAGGGGGCACCAGAAAGGACTGTAAGCCGAGGCCGGTGTGGCTCAGTGGGTAGGGCGTCGGCCTGCGGACTGAAGGGTCCCGGGTTCGATTCCGGTCAAGGGCATGTACCTTGGTTGCGGGCACATCCCCAGTAGCGGGTGTGCAGGAGGCAGCTGATGGATGTTTCTCTCTCATCGATGTTTCCAACTCTCTCTATCCCTTCCTCTCTGTTAAAAAAAATCAATAAAATATACAAAATAAAATTTAAAAAGACCATCTTGAACAATGTTAGAATATGCACCACCAACTTTTCCATAGTAGCAAAGGAGAAGATGTTCAGCTCTGGGTCTTTGCATCATATGCCGTTTTAGGATAAACTAGAAAGTCGCTGGCGATGTGCTTTTTAAACAGAGAAACAGAGCAATTCCATAACAGGCTGACAGACCCCTCCCCATGGGCAATGAAGCTAATCAGGAAAAGGCCTTTTACAAAACATCCCCCAAAGGCCCGCAAACCCCTCCGGCTCCCCCCACGCCACGCCCAGGTGCCCCTCCCGCCGACCTGCTTCTTCTGGCCGATCCGGTGGGCGCGGGCCTGAGCCTGCAAGTCGTTCTGGGGGTTCCAGTCGGAGTCGAAGATGACCACGGTGTCCGCGGACGCCAGGTTGATGCCCAGGCCACCAGCCCGCGTGGAGAGCAGGAAGCAGAAATCCTGCAGGCAACGCGACACACGACTTCATGCAGGGGCCTTCTCGCACGGCGTCCCGTCCAACCAGCCCCGACACCCCAAAACACCCCGAAACCCCTGCCGGCGCGAAGGCGGGTGACCCCGGCGTGGGGTGTGCAGAAGGCAGCCAGTGGATAGTGCCCTTTCATCACTGATGTTTCTCTCTCTCTCTCCCTCTCCCTTCCTCTCTGAAATCAATTTAAAAATATATTTAAAAAACAAACAAAAAGGAAGCCACAGCTCAGCAGGGTCCAACAACTTTGAGACATGGCAAATGTACTTTCCAAGAGTGGAAGTCCCCAAGAACGTGCAGATCAGAAGCTTCTGGTATTAACACATATCCCAATGATAAAAGCATGATATGCTAATTAGACGGGACCTTTGCTGAGAGGGAAGCCCAGGTCCCGGGCGCCAGAGGGAAGCCGGTGTCGGCAGTCGGGGGAAGGAAGGCCTACGCTTGCACGAATTTCGTGCACCGGGCCTCTAGTATCCCGACATTACCCTACTGGCCAGCCCTGCCCCTTTGCCCGGCTGCTCTCCTAGGCCCAGAAAAACTTGGTGTCTGGAAGTCACAAGAGAAAACTCCGGTGACCTCAGGAGGCCAGACATCAGCCCACACCGGCTGGACAAAGAACATGCGCTCGTGACCACGAGACGCAAAGCCATCTTTTGCTTTAAGTGGCTTCTCACTGCCCTCCCAGGAGGGCTGCACGGGCAACTGTTCCTGAAACGGAAGGTGTTACCCCAGAAAGGCTCTGCCCTGGGCACCGAGGAGCCCGAGCCAGCCCCGGGGACCGAGCCGCGCCCGGCGTGCGTACCTCAGAACCGTCGGCGTTGAAGTGGTCCAGCGCCTGCTTCCGGATCTCCCCCTTGATGGAACCATCCAGACGCTGTCAAGACAAGCCACAAGGAAGTCATGAGGCAGGAGGACCCGCTGCAACCGGACAGAACGGGCACCGGACTGGCGGCCTTTATGGGCGCGACGCCCGCCGGGTAAAAATAGCCGGAATGCACTGGCCGGGCTGTGCTGGAGCGGCACACCCCCCCACCCCGTGCCCCAAGCTCTCCGGTTACAAAGTCAAGGTCAGCAGGCTGCGAATCAAAGGGCTATCTGGGTTTATCCCAGGATCAGAATGCTCGCCAGGACCTGTAAGGAAAAGGCAAACCACGCTGGGCTTTGAGGCTTTGCCTGCGTCCGCCCCTGTGGGCATGAAGAGGCCAGGACATGCCGAAAGCGGTGTGGCTCAGTGGATAGAGCGTCGGCCTGCGGACTGAAAGGTCCCGGGTTCGATTCAGGTCAAGGGCATGGACCGTGGTTGCGGGCACATCCCCAGTAGGGGGTGTGCAGGAGGCAGCTGGGAGATGTTTCTCTCTCATCGATGTTTCGAACTCTCTATCCCTCTCAATTCTTCTCTGTGTAAAATCAATAAAAAATTATTTTTTAAAAAAAGAGAGAGAGAGAGAGCGAGAGAGAGAGAGAGACCAGGACATACTAGCCCTGGTCACCTAATATCCATCTCCTGCCGAAAAACGATGCTTCTGGACTAATATAACTAAAGTTGCCCAGTTATTTTTCCCTGATTTCTTTTTTGGTTAATCTTCACTGATGATTTTTTATTTTATTTTATTTTATTTTTAATATATTTTATTGATTTTTACAGAGATGAAGGGAGAGGGATAGAGAGCTAGAAACATCAATGAGAGAGAATCATCGACCAGCTGCCTCCTGCACACCCCCCACCGGGGATGTGCCCGCAACCAAGGTACATGCCCTTGACAGGAATCGAACCTGGGACCCCTCAGTCCGCAGGCCGACGCTCTATCCACTGAGCCACACCGGTTTCGGCGGTCTGCAAACTCTTACGTCCACAGAGCGGCCAACCTCAGCTCTCGAGCTGCACAAGGCTCTCGAGCCGCAGTTGGCCGACCGCTGGCCTGAAGGCATGGGAGGTTGGAACGTTAAGGCGGCCCTGGAGCCTTCATCTCGGCGTGTTTCCCGTTTTCTGCTTCAGGGAAATTTAGCAAACAGAGCACAGGACCCAGAGGAGTGGGGGGGGCCGGGAAGTGGGGAGCAGAGCGTCCAGTCGCTGAGCGTCTCACCTGGAAAGGGTAGTGCTTGATGGTCAGGTACTCGGCCAGGATGTCCAGCATGCGCACCATCTGGGAGAAGATGAGGACGCGGTTGCCCCGCTCCCGCAGCCGGGTCAGCAGCTTGTCCAGGAGGATCAGCTTTCCGCTGCTCCGGATCAGGGACTGCAAACGGGAGAAGACACCGCGGCGTTCAAGAAGACGCTTCCACCCGCCCTCCGGCTCCACGGTCGCGGGCACGCTGTCCGAGGCCTCCTGCCTCCGGGCTGACAGGCACTTCCTAAAATGTTCTTTATCGCCAAAGCCGGTGTGGCTCAGTGGATAGAGCGTCGGTCTGCGGACTGAAAGGTCCCGGGTTCGATTCCGGCCAAGGGCATGTGCCTTGGTTGCGGGCACATCCCCGGTGGGGGGTGTGCAGGAGGCAGCTGGTCGATGTTTCTCTCTCATCGACCTTTCTAGCTCTCTATCCCTCTCCCTTCCTCTCTGTAAAATATCAATAAAATATATTTTTAAAAAATAAATAAATAAAATGTTCTTTATCTGTTATAGGTAACCATACTTTCAGGTTTGCCCTAGCTTTTGTTGTTAATTCTCACCCGAGGATACTTTTCCATCGATTTTTTAGAGAGTGGAAGGGAGGGAGGGAGGTAGGGGGAGCAGGAGAGAAACATCGATGAGAGAGAATCATTGATCAGCTGCCTCCTGCACACCTCCTACTGGGGATGTGCCCGCAACCAAGGCACATGCCCTTGACCGGGATCGAACCTGGGACCCTTCAGTCAGCGGGCCGAGGCTCTATCCACTGAGCCACACTGGCTCGGGCTTAGAGCTTCCGTCAACAACTGAACTGCCCCCGAGAGAGCCAGGGCGGGCGAGGCGAGCACGCACCAGGAGGATCTCCTGCCCGTTCTCCCTCTCGTTGTCCTCGGGCGGCTTGATCAGGTAGCAGTGGTTGCAGCACTTTTTCAGCTCCATCACGATGTTCAGGAAGCCGGACGTGCTTCCTCGTGTGCCCTTGGCGAGCGCCTTGTAATTCCGGGTCAGGATCCACCTGCAAACCACAGACGACAGCATTGTCACCTGGCCCGAACGGAGAGCCGGGGTCCGTCTCTGAGATGCTGACGTGGAATCTGAGTCTGACCAACCCTCTACAGCAGCCGTGGGCAAACTACGGCCCGCCGAGGGCCGGATCCGGCCCGTGTGGCTGTTCTATCCGGCCCGCGGAGCCGAAAGAGCGGAGGGCTCTCTTGCTCTCCCCTCCGCTCCTTCCCCAGCAGCCCAAGAGGAGAGCGCCAGCGTGGTCAGGCTGCTTTTGTTCCGGCCCTCCGGTCCAGTGTAAGAACCCACGGTGGCCCTCGAGTCAAAAAGTTTGCCCACCCCTGCTCTACATTCGTCTGTGAATGCACAGGGAACGAGGCGTCCGGTGTGAAATGTGAAATGATGCCACAGAGCCGGGATCAGCAAATGTCCAGGCTGTGAGGAAAATCTATACGACAGATTCCACTTCTTTGCTCAAAGAATTTACAAGGACGGGGTGGGGAGGGGGATGGATTAAAATAAACTTAAGTGCTGAAACCGGTGTGGCTCAGTGGATGGAGCGTCGGTCTGTGGACTGAAGGGTCCCGGGTTCAATTCCGGTCAAGGGCATGGACCTTGGTTGCGGGCACATCCCCAGTGGGGGGTGTGCAGGAGGCAGCTGATGGATGTTTCTCTTTCATCGATGTTTCTGACTCTCTCTCCCTCTCCCTTCCTCTCTGGAAAAAATCAATAAAATATATATTTTTAAAAAAGCAAGGAGAACCGAAACTGGTTTGGCTCAGTGGATAGAGCGTCAGCCTGCAGACTGAAGGGTCCCGGGTTCGATTCTGGTCAGGGGCATGTGCCTTGGTTGTGGGCACATCCCCGGTGGGGGGTGTGCAAGAGGCAGCTGGTCGATGTTCCTCTCTCATCGACGTTTCTAGCTCTCTATCTCTCTCTCCCTTCCTCTCTGTAAAATATCAATAAAATATATATATATATATATATATTTAAAAATAAAAGCAAGGAGAATAAAAGTTCCTCTGACCATAAACTGCCCCTGAAATCTGTGCCGGGGCCTCGCTGAGAGGAACCGTGGCTCTGTCTGCTGCCCGTGCCCCAGCTCCAGGGCACTGATCTCCCGCGCACTCGGCCCACCCCACCGGCCACGGCCACGTTCACGGCCACATTCACTGCCACGGCCACGGCCACGACCACGTACTTGTAGTACTGCTTCTGCAGCGCGGACATCTCCACCCGGAGGATCTGCTCCACCTTGGCGGGCAGGGACTTCTCCACGTCCTTCTTGACCCTCCGCAGCAGGAAGGGCTCCAGCACCTTGTGGAGGCTCTGGTAGCCGTTCTCGCGCCCCTTCCCGTGGTCCTCCTCGAAATCCTCCCAGAACTCGAACCTGCGGGAGGAACGGTCCCACGTCACAAGGTGCCACAGAGAGAAGCAAGCGTGTTTGCAACAAAAACTGTCTTTGAAAATAAAATGGGGTGTGTGTGGGGGGGGGGGGGGGGGAATCTTCCCTCTAAGGACAGATATAAACTTTATAGTAATTATTGGCTTTGAATATAAGAGAGGCAAACCAATGGATTCATTCAGTCTACGCTGCATCAAGTTTTTCCAACTTTGAGACAGCATCCAGAGTTCACAAAATTTTAGTGGATCATGCAATCAGTATATATATATATATATATATATATATATATATACACACACACACACACACACACACACAGATAGTTATTGTGTGAAATATGCAGAGAACATAATTCTTTGAATAAGCTGCAATTTCTTGGGAAAGTGAGTTCATAGGTAAAATAAGAATTAGTGGCAGTATTAGAGCTGTCATTGCTCGAAGGTAAAAGTTATGTAATTTCTGCCGAAACCGGGTTTGGCTCAGTGGATAGAGCGTCGGCCTGTGGCCTGAAAGGTCCCGGGTTCGATTCCGGTCAAGGGCATGTACCTTGGTTGCGGGTGCATCCCCAGCGGGGGGGCGTGGAAGAGGCAGCTGGTCGATGTTTCTCTCTCATCGATGTTTCTAGCTCTCTATCCCTCTCCCTTCCTCTCTGTAAAAAAACCAATGAAATTTTTTTTTTTTTTTTTAAAGCATCGGCATATCAGACATCCTAGCGGGTTTTGTAAGACACAGGAAGGGGCTTACTTCTCCGGCATAATGAAGTGCAGCAGGGACCAGAGCTCTTTGAGGGAATTCTGCAGGGGGGTCCCCGTAATCAGGAGCCGGTGGTTGGACTTGAAATCGATCAGCGTTTTGTACAAGAGAGAGTCGTCGTTCTTCAACCGATGGGCTTCGTCCACTCCCAGGAAGGCCCAGTTCATGCTGCCCAGCACAGCCTGAGGCAAAAACGGACACAGAGGGAGCCCCAGGTCAGAAGGAAAGCCACAGGTACTCGCAGGCGATACTTGTGGCTGTGCCAAACACCATCCGGGAGGCACACACGGAAATGCTGATGCTGCGGACTAAGGGGAAGGACACGTCTGTCTATTCTGCTGGCTGCCAGATTGCTGTCTTTCCAAAAGAGCGCTTTGTCCTTCTAAAACCTATAGGGGGCTCTCTCAAGCCAGGTATTTTTTATTATTATTATTAATATATTTTTATTGATATTTTTTACAGAGAGGAAGGGAGAGGGAATAGAGAGCTAGAAACATCGATGAGAGAGAAACATCGACCAGCTGCCTCTTGCACACCCCCCACCGGGGATGTGCCCGCAACCAAGGTACATGCCCTTGACCGGAATGGAACCCGGGACCTTTCAGTCCGCAGGCCGACGCTCTATCCATGGAACCAAACCGGTTTCGGCTCAGGCCAGGTACTGCTGCATGCCCAGAAGAACACAAGGGCACATACACTGGCATGCTGGGCAAAAAAAAAAAAAAAAAAAAAATGGGGGATTTTGCTCTCTTTCATTTGAGTTCTCTCTGTGTTCTCCAGCCCAATCCTTAGGCACTGAAACAGGAAGAGCTGCCAAACTGAATCTATTTATTTGCACTGTCACCAACGGGTCACCTGCCACCTATATGTCCTACTAAACGGTAGAAAGAAAGTAATTTTAAAAGCTTCCTTTTTCGCCAAAACTGGTGTGGCTCAGTGGATAGAGTGTCAGCCTGCGGACTCAAGGGTCCCAGGTTCGATTCCGGTCAAGGGCACGTACCTTGGTTGGGGGCACATCCCCAGTAGGGGGTGTGCAGGAGGCAGCTGGTCGGTGTTTCTCCCTCATCGACGTTTCTAGCTCTCTATCCCTCTCCCTTCCTCTCTGTGGAAAATCAATAAAATATATATTTTTTTTAAAAAAAAAAGAAAAGAAAAAGAAATGGCGTTAGAGCACTCAAGGGGCCAAAGAGCCACATGTGGCTCGAGAGCCGAGGTTTGCCGACCACTGGACGAGGCAACCTAACGGTGAGTTTGTTTTTGTTTGTTTTTTTAATAACCTTAATATTCATTGTGGATTTGTTTGTTCATCTGCTTTTTTAAAGAGAGAGAGAGGAAAATAACATAGCAAGTGGGAAGTACACATCCCACCAAGTCACACTACAAAATTGAGCCTTTTAGCTCCCAGTTACACACCTTGTCTTTTAAGAGGATCTCGTATGTCGTTATAAGTGCATTGAATTTGAGCCTTTTAGTCTGAGAGTGAATCCACTCATATTCCCGTATCTAGAAAAGAAAAGGGTGATTCAGATCCAATTTCTACTTGGACCAGCCAGTCTTAACGACAGATGCAACAGAAACACGCCCAATTAAAACACTTTTGCAATTTAATAAATACCTTATACATTCTAAAGTGATGTGATCAACAGAAGTATAAAGCAGTTAAGAGTTAGGATTAAAAGATCTATCGCTGAGCAGCCAAAACTTGGCTGTCAGAATGCAAGCAATTTGTCATTTCCCTCCACCCCTGCAGCCCCAACACAACTGACCACAAAGAAAAAAAAATTGCATTCCATCAAAATTAAACCCACAAAATGAGAATTCTCTTAAGGAAATATAATCTGATTATTTTCTTGGACGGGGCACTATTTTTAGTAGCAAGTCACACAAACTCCAACCACTAGGGAGATCAGACATCTCATGAATCACGGAGCAGACAGACGTAGGCCCCATGAAAAAGGGAGGCTTAGCCCTGGCCGGTGTGGCTCAGTGGATAGAGCTTCAGCCTGCGGACTGAAGGGTCCCGGGTTCGATTCCGGTCAAGGGCATGTCCCTTGGTTGGTGGGTACATCCCCAGTAGGGGGCGTGCGGGAGGCAGCTGATCGATGATTCTCTCTCATCGATGTTTCTCTCTATCCCTCTCTCTTCCTCTCTGTAAAAAAACCAATAAGATATATTAAAAAAATAAAAATAAAAATAAAAACAGTTACTACCAAGGAAAGACTTAAGTCTCTGACGCTTAAGTCTGGTAACAGCAAAGTTCACTTCTGGCCCATTGTCCTCCCCCCTTATTCCTTTCTTATAAGTCATGCAACTTCAGTTACTTTTCTTTTTAACTTTTATATATTTTTTTCAAGGACAGTTGCAACCTCACCATGTTCCAAGACTGGGAAACACACTCTTAAGAGCTCGATGGCGTTCAGTAATCTCTCTCTGCGCAAACAGCTAAAATCATACTAACGTTCCGCAAGGTATTAACTCCCTGTAATCCTTCATACACAAGGTGGTCTTAGCCAGACCGGTGTGGCTCAGTGGATAGAGCGTCAGCCTGCAGACTGAAGGGTCCCAGGTTCGATTCCGGTCAAGGGCATGGACCTTGGTTGCAGGCACATCCCCGGTAGGGGTTGTGCAGGAGGCAGCTGATGGACGATTCTCTCTCATCCATGTTTCTAACTCTCTATCCCTCTCTCTTCCTCTCTGTAAAAGAATGAATAAAATATTTTTTAAGCCGGAACCGGTGTGGCTCAGTGGATAGAGCGTCGACCCGCGGACTGAAAGGTCCCAGGTTCGATTCCGGTCAAGAGCATGGACCTTGGTTGCGGGCACATCCCCAGTAGGGGGTGTGCAAGAGGCAGCTGATGGACGATTCTCTCTCATCGATGTTTCTGACTCTCTATCCCTCTCTCTTCCTCTCTGTAAAAGAATGAATAAAATATTTTTTAAGCCGGAACCGGTGTGGCTCAGTGGATAGAGCGTCGGCCTGCGGACTCAAGGGTCCCAGGTTCGATTCCGGTCAAGGGCATGGACCTTGGTTGCGGGCACATCCCCAGTAGGGGGGCGTGCAAGAGGCAGCTGATGGACGATTCTCTCACATCCATGTTTCTAACTCTCTATCCCTCTCTCTTCCTCTCTGTAAAAGAACCAATAAAATATATTTGAAAATAAATAAGTAAATAAAATATATTAAAAAATAAATAAAATATATTAAAAAATAAATAAAGAAGGTGGTCTTATAAGTCCAGAATGCAGAAGGAAGAAAAATGTAACGAACACTGCAATCCAACGAAGCCATTCCCCTTCGTGTCCTTTCCTTAAACATACGTGTGTTTCACGGAACACGCGGGTTGCATGTCTGTTGATACCCATGTCCCCCAATTGCGGGGGCACAGCCCAGAGCCACGACCCCACCCGACACCATTAACGGCTTTAGGCCCCGTCCCCCAGACACATTCACAGCACAGTCTGCCCCGAAGCTCTTGTTTACACACCGTATTTCTGCTCATCAGGTCCCCTATGTAAACCACTACGTTAATCTCTGGTGCCCAGATCTCAAACTCCCTCTGCCATGAGGTGAGGGTGGATAAAGGGACCACTACAAGAAAGGGGCCGTACAGCTGGTGCTGGTGGAACAGGTAGGAGAGGAATGATATGGTCTGGATGGTCTTGCCCAGGCCCATTTCATCAGCAAGGATGACACTGTTGCTTCTGCAGGAAGAAGGAAAAAAAAAAAAGCATTGTTACCGTATTTGCCAGCGTATAAGACGACTGGGCGTATAAGACGACCCCCTAAAATTTCCACTAAAAATACAGAGTTTGTTATATACTCGCCGTATAAGACTACCCCCCACTTGGAGGCATATTTTTCAGGGCCAAAAAGTCGTCTTATACGCCGGCAAGTACAGTAGTTCACAAAAAACAACAACAAAAACAAGAGAGCAAGGATGCCAAGGCCCTATCATGTCACCGAGGAAAACGCTTCGGTGTGAATCCCAACTGTATCTCCTCTCACCTGCACGTAAATCTTCTACGTAAGAGAGAGTCGAGCCCTAACCGGTGTGGCTCAGTGGATAGAGCGTCGGACTGCGGACTGAAAGGACCCGGGTTCGATTCCAGTCAAGGGCATGGACCTTGGTTGCGGGTACATCCCCAGTGGGGGGTTTGCAGGAGGCAGCTGGTGGATGTTTCTCTCTCATTGATGTTTCTAGCTCTCTCTCTCTCTCCCTTCCTCTCTGTAAAATATCAATAAAATATATTTTTTTTAAAAAGAGAGAGAGAGAGAGAGAGAGAAAGTCGAGCCCTAACTGGTTTGGCTCAGTGGATAGAGCATCGGCCTGCGGACTGAGAGGTCCCAGGTTCGATTCCGGCCAAGGGCATGTACCTTGGTTGTGGGTACATCCCCAGTAGGGGGTGTGCAGGAGGCAGCTGATGGATGTTTTTCTCTCATCGGTGTTTCTAACTCTCTATCCGTCTCTCTTCCCCTCTGAAAATAATCAATAAAATGTTAAAAAACAAAACAAAATGGCAGACTTCTCTCAATCACGTAATTTTAAAATTTCTACAACGCACAGTACAAAGACGTGACTCTCTGCCTCTCGCCAAGAAGAAGCCAAGCGCGGCCCAGACAAGAGTCCGGCCATCTTGTCTACCTACTTGCACCAGGAATGAGCGAGCCAGTTGAGACCCTCCAGCTGATAGTCCCGGAGCTCCAGATTCTCCCCTCCTAAATAGGCCGGCTGCTTCTTTAAGGCCACAAACCGTGGTCTCTGCTTCAGGGCCTGGAAAAGACGGCGAACCGAGCCCCGGGTCAGGAAAAAAAACAAAAAACTCTCTTCCTGTTCCTGTGCTAAAATGCTGCTAGCCCGAACATAAAATTTCAAACTCCACATCTGAATCCGCAACCCACCACAACGCCTTCCGCTGTGGTCCACAGTCCCAAAACCACGTGGCTCTCAACTGCCATAACCTGAATGTCAACCTCTCAGACAGAGGGCCCAGGTCTTACTTATACTTTCATTACTCAAGAGTCAAGGATATCACTTTTTTTTTAATGCAAACTTTATCAAAATCCCCCCCCAAAAAAATGTTAATAGAAATAGAAAATACAATTCCACAATTCACGTGAAACAGAAAAGACAAACAGAATAGCCAAATCAATCTTGAGAAAAAAGAATAAAGCTGGAGAATAAAGCTACTTCCTGATTTTAAAATATAGCACAAAGCTACAGTAATCAACACTGTATGGCACGAAGGACACCACTTTAGAATGAATTCCAATGGAAGGGAAAGGTCATGTGTCACCATTAGCCAATAGAAAAGCTGATACGGCCGAAACCGGTTTGGCTCAGTGGTAGAGCGTCAGCCTGCGGACTGAAGGGTCCCGGGTTCGATTCCGGTCAAGGGCATGTGCCTTGGCTGCGGGCACATCCCCAGTAGCGGGTGTGCAGGAGGCAGCTGATCGATGATTATCTCTCATCGATGTTTCTAACTCTCTCTTCCTCTCTGTGAAAAATCAATAAAATATATATATTTTTTTTAAATATAACTTATAGGAGTGAAGAAGTCAGCAAAGCCTTCTGCAACTCATCCTCTCCTCTTCTAGTTCTTGGACGTAAAAGCTACTTCATCTCCCTTCATTCCCGAAATGGAAATTACCCCTCATTTCGCTGACAGTTTGTCTTCCCAACAGCTACGTGACCAGTCCTTGGTGTCACCACATCCCCCCGCCCCCGGAAACACCGCCGTGGCCGGCCGGCCCCGCACCTTGCACTCCCTGGTGGGGATGGTTTTGGAGTTGTTCCGGCTGTGGAAGCTGTCGATGCAGGCCTGGAACTTCTTCGCGATCAGGGCCTCGTCCTCCCAGCTGCACTCCGAGTAGGGCAGGCCCATCCATTTGCACAGATACTCGGGCTCGTTCGAGGGCGCCGGCTTGCGGCTGTGAGCTGTTGCACGAAGCAAAGCAGACAGGTCAGCCGCTGTCCCTTACGGGGGTGGGGGGCGGGTCTGACATTCTGTGTTACTCGTGACCAAGGACACACGTCATGTGGCAACACGGTGAACACTGCCCAACACGCACTGCTCACATCTCGGGCTCACCTGGAAAATCGGTTTGGCCCAGTGCACACTTGCTCGTCTTCATAGCTAAACGGTGGAGGGGAAGAGAGAGAAGTTACCACTATAATCGGCGCTGGGAAAATACGCACGTATGTACACGCATGCATGCGTGCGCGCGTGCATACGATACGTGAATAAGTGAAGTGAAGTTTCCGTGTTCTTACCTATCACTCTCTCTACTATCTGATACTGTTTGTTCAGCTCGGAGGCCAGCTCTTGCTGGCAGTTGAAGTATTCCACGTCTTCGGGAGAAACTTTTCCCAGCCTGGACAGAGGAAGGATGGAAAGAGTACACGCTCATTAATTCTGGGGCGTCCACAGACATCATGGCCACGTCCGAGGGAGGGAAGGACGCGGTCTTCACTTCCACCTGCCTCTTTAGTATCTAAGCGGGCCGGAGACTTTACCACACACACATACTTTTAGAAAAAAACAGCACCGTAGATGCCTCCGTGTGGCCGATTTACAAAAAACCTAAATAACTATTGTGTGACAAATTCACGTAATTTCATGGGATAATATAGCTAAACAGACCGAGAGAATAAAACCGTCGTCCAGATTTAAAAGATGACATGCCTATGTTAAAATATATTTTATTCTTTTTTTTAAATATATTATTTTCTTTTAATACTTTCTTTTTAAAAATATATATTTTATTGATTTTTTTACAGAGAGGGAGAGGGATAGAGAGTTAGAAACATCGATGGGAGAGAATCATCGATCAGCTGCCTCCTGCACACCCCCCACTGGGGATGTGCCCGCAACCAAGGCACATGCCCTTGACCGGAATCGAACCCGGGACCTTTCAGTCCGAAGGCCGACCCTCTATCCACTGAGCCAAACTGGTTCCGGCAGCCACTTCTATCTTAACAACACATATTATTGTTTTTAACACAAAAGAAAAACATGCGATTTAGTGAAGTAGCATAGTTTGCACACGGTAGTAAAACAGAAATTATAACTCCTCTGGCCCAGCCGGTGTGACTCAGCAGGTGAGGGTTGACCTATGAACCAGGGGGTCATAGGTTAGATTCCGGGTCAGGGCACAGGCCCAGGTTGCGGGCTCGATCCCCTGTAGGGGGCGTGCGGGAGGCAGCCGATCAATTATCTTCTCTCCTCACTGATGTTTCTCTCTCTCCCTCCTTCTTCCTTCCTCTCTGAAATCAATAAAAATGGTTTCTTAAAAATTAAAAAAATTAAAAAGACAGGACTCATCTGCCCCTATTCCCAACACAAAACAACCTGACCACATGACGCAGACAGGTATGATGTCGGGGCGTCCTGGACCTTCCGGTCCCCCGGGCTGCAAATGTATTTTTTTTTTTTTTAAACCCAGGCTGGAAGACGCACCATTGCTTGATCTCGTCCTCTTTCTTCTTGAAGTTCTCGAGTTTCTTGAGGCCCTTCACCTTCTGCTGCTGCAGGGACTCCTCGCTCTCCCACGTGCCGTGGATGTAGGACCAGCCCTTCCACTTGATGAGGTACTGGACCTCGCCCTCCTCCCGCTCGGGGTCGAAGTCGCCGCTGGGGTCTCCGTTGGCCTCCACCGCGTACACCGTGGTGGACGCTCCCGTGGCTGCAAAGGGACCCGGTTTTAACAAACTGCAGGTGAAGTGCAGGAAACCAGAGAGTGCGAAGAGTTTCCCACGCACACAACTGTCTAGAGCAGCCGTGGGCAGACTGCGGCCCTCGGGCCGGATCATCCGGCCCGTGCGGCTGTTCCATCCGGCCCGCGGAGCCGAAAGAGCGGAGGAGGGTTCTCTTGCTCTCCCCTCCGCTCCTTCACCAGCAGCCCAAGAGGAGAGTGCCAGCGTGGTCAGGCTGCTTTTGTTCCGGCCCTCCGGTCCAGTGTGAGAACCCATGGTGGCCCTCGAGTCAAAAAGTTTGCCCACCCCTGGTCTAAAGAGTCTATTTTCAGAGGAAGCACCAAAATCCTTGGACTTGAAAGCAGACATTTGCAAACAACAGAGGATACGTGAGAGCAATAATTTAAAATATTTCCAAAGTACAAACTCAATTTTTATACTTTAAAACGTATTCCAAAACTTGCCAGCGAAATCAAAGAAATCCTTGTGTCCAAAACAGTAAGAATGAAACAGCAAAACACCCTTTTTATTCTGGTCCCTACTGGCTCAGAAAACAAATCCATCCCCCTCCAGGAATATGATGGATCAGGTGAGAAACTGAGTCTAGCCGAAACCGGTGTGGCTCAGTGGATAGAGCGTCGGCCTGCGGAATGAAGGGTCCCAGGTTCAATTCCGGCCAGGGGCATGTACCTTGGTGGCGGGCACATAGGGGAGTGTGCAGGAGGCAGCTGATCGATGTTTCTCTCTCGTGGATGTTTCTCACTCTCTATCCCTCTCCCTTCCTCTCTGTTAAAAAAAAAAAAAAAAATCAATAAAATATTTTTTTAATTAAAATGAAATAAAAAAGATGGGGCGTCAGAAAAAACATCCCCTACTTTACAACAACTATGGGCGTGGGCTGCCGATGCATCATCTCAGAGTGGAAGTGTGTAAGTTTTCACTGGCCAAAGGCTCGTACCTCCTTTCTTCCCCAGCCGCGAGTCGAGGACCTTCTCGATGGTCTCGCTGCTGTCCTGCTGGCCATCGATTCCTTCCCCGGTCATCTCGATGAGGTCGTCCGAGTCGGTCTCGAAGTCGTCATCCTCTTTGTAGCTGCGGGGGCACGATGCTGAGGGAGGGAGGCACCAGCACACCCCCCCCCCGGCCCCCCAACACCCCCAATCCCTCAGGAGGGATGCTATGAAGCGAAGATGTGACCACCACCACCAAGCTACCTCCACCGGAAGTGACCCTGAGGCAGCTGTCTTGATGGGAAGAAAGACCTGACATGAGCTATGGCTACTTTTCCCATAGTCCCGTTGGCCAACACCCTTCTTTTTTTGCACCCAGGTAAGATTTCCAGATCTCCAAGGGGACACGGGTGGTTATTTCTGCCCACGGGATGCAGAGTCAGGGGGCTCAGAACCACATGCGAGCCCATCAAACGAGGGCCCGCCCCCTCACAGAACACTTCTGGGTCATGACCTACCTCACGTTCTTGGCCGCTCGGCGGCGCGTCTGCCTTTTGGGGGCTTCGTCGTCCTCGTCGTCGTCGTCCGAAGACTCTTGCTTTTTCTTCTTTCCACGCTGGGCTTTGGGCTGCTTTTTGACACGGGATTTGGGCACTGTTCTGGAATGAGAAGATACAAAAAAATGGCAGTTTTACTCTGCCATTTGGTGTTGATTTCAGAGCTGTATGATTCTTTTTCCCAGGGCAGGGGATTAAAACCAGGGGAAGGTCAGAAATGTATGTCCCCGGGTCCCCTTTTCTCTTGAGATCCTAATCCACTCGGAAATGTGCATTTTGTACGTGGACGGGATGCTGCTGCTAACGGTCCACAAGCATCCACAGGAGACACAGCGGGTTCTGAGGTCCTGGTCCGCACTGACCCTCGGCATCACCTGGCACAGAGATACACCCACAGCGGGCACAGTGCTGCTGGCAGCTCTTCGGCGGGCAATTTGGAAATACCTCCCAAACTTGCTAACATAACAATTTCCCTTCTGGGAACAGATCTTACGGAGAGACACGGGTCCAGGGATATTAAGGCATTCACCGGAGTAGTATTTGCAATAACAAAAGATTAGAAACACTCTTAAGTGTCCATCCACTGGGAACTAGTTCAGTAAGTAAGGTATTATGGAGCCATTAAAAAAGGGGGTCGAGCCGAAACCGGTGTGGCTCAGTGGATAGAGGGAGCATCGGCCTGCGGACTGGAAGGTCCCGGGTTCGATTCCGGTCAAGGGCAGGTACCTTGGTTGCAGGCACATCCCCAGTAGGGGGCGTGCGGGAGGCAGCTGATGGATGATTCTCTCTCATCGATGTTTGTTTCTAACTCTATTCCTCTCTCTTCCTCTCTGTAAAAAAAAAATCAATAAAATATATATTTTTTTAAAAAAAGATAGTCAGCTACCGAAGCAGGCAGTGGGACCCGGGGCAGGCTGGAGACACGGCGCCGACCCGTCCCCATGGACCACGAGAAGCCACGGGAAAAGACTTACTGTTTCTTCAGCTGCCTCTGGCCTCGTCGTTTGGGGCTCCCGCTCTCGGACCCGCTGCTGGCCTTCCGTGTGGGAGGGGGAGAAAGGAGCACAGGCTTTAATTCACCGCTCTCGGGGGTGCCCGCTGGCCCCCCCGAGTCTACTCAGTGTAGCATCATATTCGACGTGAGCTTCCCGGCGGGAAGAAACCTCAGCATCGGTCGCTGGCGCCCTCTCTGCTTTTGCTTTGAGGACCGATTGGTGTGTCCTTACTGAGCTGTCTCTAAGGCCGGGTCTTTCTCAGCTGACTCCTCCGAGCGTGACGGCAGGAGTTTCTGGAACGATGGCCTTGCTCTGCACCAGCAGTTTGACAGATAGGACAGCCAGCAGCCACGTGTGACCGCCACGTGTGACCGACCACTCAGCAGCCACTGAGTCCCGAAGTGGGGGCTAGTGGGACTCAGGAATGGAGTTTTCCATTTCACTCAAGTTCAATGAATGTACATTTTAAGCGTCACGTCTAGCCGAAACCGGTGTGGCTCAGTGGATAGGGCGTCGGCCTGCGGACTGAAGGGTCCCAGGTTCGATTCCGGTCAAGGGCATGTACCTTGGTTGCGGGCACATCCCCAGTGGGGGGTGTGCAGGAGGCAGCTGATCGATGATTCTCTCCCATCGATGTTTCTAACTCTCTATCCCTCTCCCTTCCTCTCTGTAAAAAATCAATAAAATATATTTTTTTAAAAAAGAAAAGAAAACCACCAATCTCTCACGATTAGACCACAGAGATTCTGCGTGAACCATTTTATAAGGCACACTAAGCGTGAGCTAGGAAACCAGATGCAAAGAAATTAGATAAAATGCATTTTACTTGTGTCAAGTAACGCTTTTCTCAGAAATAAAAACCTGAAACTCATTCCATTGTTTTGCATCTGTTTACCAAGCAAGGTACTCGGTGAACAAAAAATCTAGGAGACTCACAACCTAGCAGATATTTAAAAAAGAAGAAGTATCTTACTACAATCAATTTCATTATGAGAAACGTCAAAAAAATTTTTTTTAATTTAAGGTCAGTTCTGCATAATAATCTTAACCCTCTGCCGAAACATTCGCTATTACATGCTCTTTCTGGTTAAGTTTCTTTTTTAAAAGCCTCACGTGGCTTTGCGTGCTGGGTGCGAGGTGGAGAAAGCTCACATCAGCCACTTAACTCCCACCCAGGCGCCGAGGCCAGATAAGGCGTTTCAATACATTCCCTTCACGCACTTCTTTTTTCTTACCTCCTCCTTAATATTAAATCGTGATGGCTCTTGTCTGCTTCGGTTTGACCGCCTAACGCCATAAACGTCAGGATATTCTTCCCACATCTGTAAAAGGAACAGGCCACGCGTGAGTCTCTCTTCTCGGCACCTTCTTCATTTACTGTTTTCATCACTGCAACAGGCATTTTCATTGGAGAGCATTCGAGTAACTAAATATCAAAAGGGTGCTTTGAGCTGAAACCGGTTTGGCTCAGTGGTAGAGCATTGGTCTGCGGACAGAAGGGTCCCGGGTTCGATTCCGGTCAAGGGCATGTGCCTTGGTTGCGGGCACATCCCCAGTAGGGGGTGTGCAGGAGGCAGGTGATCAATGACTCTCTCTCATCGATGTTTCTAACTCTCTCTCTCTCTCTTCCTCTCTCTGTAAAAAAATCAATAAAATATATATATTTTTAAAAAGGGTTGTTTGGTCCACCACCGCCCCCCCCCCCGGTTCCCTGGGGTTCCCCGTCCACCATGCTGCAATTGGAGCCTGCGGACCAGGGGAAGGGACCAAGAGGCGGTCACCACATCTCACAGCGAGTGGTCGAGCGGTCGTTGAGGTCATCACGCCGTTGTGGGAGCTGGGCTTTTATTATATCGGACAGCCCATGGTCAGCAGGTAGAGCAGAAAGCAGCCCCCATTTATATGCAGGGGCAGCCGGGACCGGTGTGGCTCAGTGGATAGAGCGTCGGCCTGCGGACCGAAGGGTCCCAGGTTCGATTTCCGGTCAAGGGCGTGTACCTTGGTTGCGGGCACATCCCCGGTAGGGGGCATGCAAGAGGCAGCTGAGGGATGATTCTCTCTCATTGATGTTTCTGACTCTCTATCCCTATCTTTTCCTCTCTGTAAAAAAATCACTAGCCAAAACCGGTTTGGCTCAGTGGTAGAGTGTCAGTCTTCGGACTGAAAGGTCCCGGGTTCGATTCTGGTCGAGGGCATGTACATTGGTTGCGAGCACATCCCCGGTAGGGGGCTGTGCGGGAGGCGGCTGGTCGATGTTTCTCTCTCTTCATTGACGTTTCTAGCTCTCTATCTCTCTCCCTTCCTCTCTGTAAAATATCAATAAAATATATATTTTTTTTAAATCACTAAAATAGCCGAAACCGGTCTGGCTCAGTGGATGGAGCGTCGGCCTGCGGACTGAAGGGTCCCGGGTTCGATTCCGGTTAAAGGGCATGGACCTTGGCTACGGGCACATCCCTGGTGGGGGGCGTGCAGGAGACGGCTGGTCGATGTTTCTCTCTCATCATCGACGTTTCTAGCTCTCTATCTCACTCTCCCTTCCTCTCTGTAAAATATCAATAAAATAAATTTTTTTTAAAAATCACTAAAATAATAGTATAAACAAAATTAGAAGCAGGGACAGCATGGTGTCAGAAAAGGAGGCTGTGGCTTCCCTATCGAGACACCTAAGGAAGGGGAGGGCAGGGCAGCCAGCCGGTGCCAGCTGCAGGCAGTTGGCACGGCCCAGCAGAGGGGGCGTACCTTCTTCACGTCGGCCAGCCGCTCCTTCCTGGAGGCCGGCTTCTCCCTGGCCTCGGGGAGGGCCGGCTGGGATTTGGAGCCGGCCGACTCGCTCTCGGACTCCGACGGGCTGTCCGAGGACTCGGAGCTGCTGTTGGACTCACTGCCATGCTCGCCGCCCGGCTCGCTGCCCGGCTCGCTCTCCGACGGGCTGCCCGAGTCGGAGGCGGAGGCCGAGGCCTCGTCGGACGCCGAGTTGCTTCGGGAGGGAGAAAACACACGCAGGTCTGAAAGGGGCTTTGAGAACCGCCGCGTCGATCTGCTGTTACGAACCCTAGCGTTTTTTAAAATGGCTGGGTAGGTGGCTAGTGAACGGATGCAAAACCCAAATTTCCAAGATTCCTTCTGCATTCTCATATTGCAGCGTCATTAGTACCATTCTCAACATCCTTCTTGGCTACTATTACCTGAGTGCTTATATGATGCCGTATTCCAGCTAACTATCTATATTTCTTCCTATATATCTATATCTATATCTACTGTATTTGCCGGCGTATAAGACGATTTTTTGGCCCTGAAAAATACCGTATTTGCCGGCGTATAAGAGACTGGGCGTATAAGACGACCCCCTAACACTTCCACTCAAAATACAGAGTTTGTTATATACTCGCCATATAAGACTACCCCCCACTTGGAGGCATATTTTTCAGGGCCAAAAAATCGTCTTATACGCCGGCAAATACGGTATATCAGAAGATAATATGCAAATTGTCCGTTATGGTGTCGCAGTAACAACCAAGGCGGCTTGCACATAGAACACCCCACCCCCTCCTTCCCCTACCACATACCCCAAGCTGCACTGCGGTTCCCGCTGGCTCTCACACAAGCAGCAGGCAGCCTATACTGCACGGGATCATGCACGATGGGCTACCGGTTCTATATGATAAAAGCCTAATATGCAAATTGGCAGAATGGCAGAATGACTGGTCGCAATGACGCACACTGACCACCAGGGGGCAGACGCTCAATGCAGGAGCCGCCCCCAGCCCGCAGGCCCCAGGCTGGCCGTGGCAGGTGCCAGCGGGGAGGGGACCCCCCTGATCGCCCCACCAGTCATCGTCCACAGATCAGACCTAGAGACCCTACCCGTGCATGAATTTTGTGCACCGAGCCTCTAGTTTTACATAAATTAGTTTCTCCGGCAAGAACTCAGGAGGAGAATATTATTTTCTCCTTCATTCAGATGGAAAAAAAAACAAAAACAAAAACCTGAAGCTCAGAAGCACTTAAGTAACTCTCCCAGATGAAACAGGTGGATCCATCTGAATCCACTAAAGTTTTATTGATTTAGTCCCATCCCTCGCTCAAGACAAAAACAAAGCAAAATGCAACACAGAAAAAAGAACAAAACCCAGGCAGGGTCACCCAAGAAGTAAGACCGCAGTGCAGCTGTAATTTTCCAATCAATGTCCTCAACGGCAGGTGCCAATCAGACAGCGTGGCAGCGCCCTAAAAGCTCACACATTAACCCCACACCCGAGATCCGGCCCGGGGACCTCCCACGGGGAGTCCCAGACCGGGGAGACCTCACAGGAGGAAATGAGCACCAGGAACATACTGGGGCCCAGGGGGAGGAGACCTAACGCAGCGGTCGGCAAACCTCGGCTCTTTGGCCCCTTGAGGGTGGCTCTTCCGCAGAAGACCACAGCCCGGGCGAGTCTACGCTGAAGAAGTGGCGTTAGAAGAAGTTTGAAAAACCTGGCTCTCAAAACCAATTTCAATCGTTGTCCTGTTGCTAGTTGGCTCTGTGGACTCATGAGTTTGCCCACCACCGGCCTAGAGCAATGCAGACTGCTAGGAGTGTTTATAAATATATTTGATTGATTTTTATTTTTTTTACAGAGAGGAAGAGAGAGGGATAGAGTTAGAAACATTGAGGAGAGAGAATCATCAATCAGCTGCCTCTTGCACATCCCCTACTGGGGATGTGGGTAGGGGATGTGCTCGCAACCAAGGTACGTGCCCTTGACCAGAATTGAACCCTGGTCCCTTCAGTCCGCAGGCTGATGCTCTATCCGCTGAGCCAAACCGGTTTTGGAGTGTTTAGAACGAGGAAGGGCCACCACACATCCCTGCCCTTCCTCGTTCTAAACATTCCTCAGGGCCCTACCCAGTTTGGCACCGTGGCTAGAACGTCTGCCTGCAGACCAAAGGGTCCCGGGTTCGATTGCGGTCAAGGGCACGTACCTTGGTTGCAGGTGGAGATAATGCTCCCGAGAATGGCAGTTTTTCACGCGGTTTTATGCATCACAGTCAAAAGAGGAGGCGTGATCTGGTGACCTGAAATCCCCCGGGGATAGATGAGGAAGGCGGGAGAAAGCAAAGCCGGGGAAACCTCTAGGATTAGAGAGAGAGTAAAATTTTTAAAGGAAAAGAAGCATCTGAGGATCACTTAAAAATCTACGTTGGAAACAAGTCTCGTAATTTATTTTACTGAACAATCCACACAAGGGAAAATTTGTAACGCAAAAACACATAGAAAGGGACTCAAGGTAAAACTGGCATTTTAGATTCCGACAGGAAAAAAAAAAGGATGCTTATGGAAAAACGTTAGCGCTGGGTTCATTTGTGAATAAAAACAGGTTGGTATCATTTCAAAACCTTTGTGAAGCTGGCAGACGGAGTGATTAAGTATTTCTTACAAACAGACTTTGGTGAAAAGCTATTGTTAAGGTTTTTTCCCCTTTTTAAGCGCCTCTTCCCCAATGGCCGGCAGGGGGCAGCACCGAAACACTGCTCTTGCAGACCAGGCCTGCGTTTCCCCACCCAAGAGCTGCCATTTCAGCGCAGGGAGGATTGTGTGTGTGTGTGGTTTTTTTTTCCCCCTTAAACTTAACAAAATGGCTGAACAGCTTGGCAGGGGTGGTTTTTGTTGCTGGTGGAAGCAAAATCGGGTAAAAGCACAAAGCAATCTGCCCCAGGATTGCAGAACGCTTATTGCATTCCAGACTAAAGCTCTCTCGAGGGTAGAGCAGCTAATGTTTTGGGGCACGTATGCATCAGATCCGTGCCAAACTGTCCTCTGATCCTGACAACAAAGAAGACAATAATCACCCTCGTTGTGCAGCAAGTGTGTGTGGGTGACGTCATCGTCCCCACCCCCAGTCTGGAGTGTGGGATCCACGCCGCCCCTCAACCTCTACGCTGTCCCACCGAGTCATTCGAACCTTCTTCAGTTCAACAGATTACTTTTTTTAAAATATATCTTTTATTGATTTTTCCACAGAGAGGAAGGGAGAGGAATAGAGAGCTAGAAACGTCGATGAGAGAGAAACATCGACCAGCTGCCTCCTGCACGCCCCCCACGGGGGATGTGCCCACAACCGAGGTCCATGCCCTTGACCGGAATCGAACCCGGGACCTTTCAGTCCGCAGGCTGACGCTCTATCCACTGGGCCAAACCGGTTTCGGCCTCAACAGATTGTTAAGGAGCCCAATTCAATGCAGAACAATTCCTTCTAATCACCTCTATGTCAAAGACCTTTATCTGCTCCTCCACCTCTGGCTCAAGGCCTGTGATTCCGAACACTACACCATATAGATGAGGTTAAAAGACAAAGGGCGGAGGAAAGGAATCTCAATGTACACACAACAACAACAACAACAAAAATGTATCCTGATACACACATTAGAATCAAAGAAAAAAAAAAAAAACACCGTGTTTCCCCGAAAATAAGACATCCTCCGAAAATAAGACCTACCGTATTTGCCGGCGTATAAGACGATTTTTTTGCCCTGAAAAATATGCCTCCAAGTGGTGGGTAGTCTTATACGGCGAGTATATAACAAACTCTGTATTTTTAGTGGAAATGTTAGGCGGTCTTCTTATACGCCCAGTCGTCTTATACGGCGGCAAATACGTATTTTTCAGGGCCAAAAAATCGTCTTATACGCCGGCAAATACGGTACTTACAGGTTTCCTTCTGAGCGAACTATAAGGCATCCCCCCCCCCCCCCCCGCCGAAAATAAGGCCCCCAGGCTCTGTCTCAGAATGAAAATGTTCCTTAGCGGAAAAATTATTACTTCAGAGATAGTATTTTATTTAATTTCTACCTTCCGGAAGAGACATACCACACACACCCGAGAGCGGGTTCCCCGAAGGACACACCTAATCCCGATGCTGGCAAAGCAACGGACCCATTTGGAAACACTTACCGCTAAAGCCCCAAAATCTAATCAGGTGAGTGCTAGTCCTTTTTTTTTTGTTTTTTTAATGTATTTTTATTGACTTCTTACAGAGAGGAAGGGAGAGGGATTGAGAGCTAGAAACACCGATGAGAGAGAAACACCGGCCAGCTGCCTCCTGCACACCCACCACTGGGGATGTGCCCGCAACCACTGTACATGCCCTTGACCGGAATCGAACCCCGGACCTTTCAGTCCGCAGGCAGACGCTTTAATCCACTGAGCCAAACCGGTTTGGGCAAGTCTCTCTTTTCTTTTTTTTTTTTAAAGTGATTCCTACGCAATGCCTATTTGCAAACTAAGTTTCGAACAAAACAAATCAGAGGCAAAGTCCGGTCTTCGCCGAGGGGAGTCGCAGAGCACAAGGGCAGAGCTATTCTGAGGTCCCTGGGTCACCTCCCCCGCCCACCCCCTTCTGCCCACACCACCCGTGGGAACCACTTCTGGTGTGAAATCGCAGCCTTTTTTTGCACAGCACTGTGTCCTGGCATCAATCGCACTCACAAGGAGGCGATTTTGAGTCTCTGATTTCTTTAAAAGGAATGTTAAGATAAGCCGAGGACAGCCAGCCCTGCCTGGAGTGACTGACTCAGTGTGTGCCCACGCACCAAACAGTTCCGGGTTAGAATTCCCCGGGTCACGGGCAGGTACCTGGGTTGCTGGGGGGGGGGGGGGGGGGGGAATATCCTCGGGAAAAGATGAACAGAAACAACCAACAAAAAAAGGTAATTGTGAGTATTCTAGAACTATATACTTTCCTCTTGTCCAGTGGCTCTCAACCTCCCTAATGCCAAGGCCCTTTCATACAATTCCTCATGTTGTGGTGACCCCCCAGCCATAAAATTATTTCCATTGCTACTTCGGAACTGTAACTGTGCTACTGTTAATGAATCATAATGTAAATATCTGTGTTTCCGATGGTCTCAGGCTCGGCAGCAGCGGGGCTCAACCTGGGAGGATTCCTGTAACGAGCACAGATAAAGGACTCAAAACCCAGGCTCGCACACAGTAGGCGCTTTAATGGCAGCTACTATGGAATCTTTCCAAAGCAACAGCGGGGCTCAACCTGTGAGAGGATTCCTCTAACGAGCACAGAGAAAGGACTCCAGTCCCAGGCCCACGCACAGTAGGCGCTTTAATGACAGCTACTATGGAATCTTTCCAAAGCAAGTCAACTTCGTTTTCAGGGAAACACTCAATGTCTGCTGTTGGTTTGGTGTGTATTTGAAATGCAGGAACACAAGCTCAAGCCGATAATCAACAAAGGTGAGAAGTGGCTGCGAAGTCTTGCTGAGTACACAGGTCAACTGAAGGGAGTACACAAAGGGGCTCAGAGGGGTGCAGGGCCCCAAGGCCTGCAAGGGAAGCGTGCTCCCTAACAGCTAATTTGGAGAACCCGTTGCCCCCGCAGGAGGTCAATAACTCTGCTACACTAACCCCCATTAAGTACAATCTACATTTTAAAAACCTCTTCAAAGGCGGCTGATACAGTCAGCACTCAATAAATAAAATGTAGCCAAAACCGAAACCGTTTTTGGCTCAGTGGTAGAGCCTGTCTGCGGAATGAAGGGTCCCGGGTTCGATTCCGGTCAAGGGCATGTGCCTTGGTTGCGGGCACATCCCCGGTGGGGGGTGTGCAGGAGGCAGCTGACCGATGTTTCTAACTCTCTATCCCTCTCCCTTCCTCTCTGTGGAAAATCAATAAAATATATTTTTTAAAGGGAAAAAAAAACAAAAAAAATAATCCCATTGTTAAATGAAAATTCAACCGAGAAAAATCGAAACATTTAGCCCCAGCCGGTGGACCTCCAGAGCGAGTGTTGGTCCTACGGACCTAAGGGTTAGGGGTTTGATTCCTGGTCAAGGGTACCTAGCTAGGTTGCAGGCTTGATCCCCTCCCATCAGTGGGAGGCAACCAATCAATGTGCCTCTCTCCTTCCCTCCCTCCCTCTCCCATTTTCTCAAAAAAAAAAAATCTATCAAAAACAATCCCCAGGTGAGGAGTAACAAAACAGATTAAAGATCTAATTGGCTTTACTGGACGATTCGGGAAGCAGGCGGCTTCCCAGCTAGCAAGTGGGAAGAGGATCTCCAAAAGGCTGTACGGAGTAGACAGCTTTCAGAGGAAGGTGACCAGGCGTCCCGCTTTTGGCGGGACGGTCCCGATTTTCATCAATGTGTCCCTCGGCGTTTTTTTTTTAAATATATTTTATTGAATTTTTACAGAGAGGAAGGGAGAGGGATAGAGAGCTAGAAACATCGATGAGAGAGAATCATCGACCAGCTGCCTCTTGCACACCTGCAACTGGGGATGTGCCCGCAACCAAGGTCCATGCCCTTGACCGGAATCGAACCCGGGACCCTTCAGTCCGCAGGCCGATGCTCTATCCACTGAGCCACACCGGTTCTGGCCCTCAGCGTTTTAAAAAAAAAAAAAAGAAAGAAAAAGTCCCGATTTTCGGAAAGAAGA
The DNA here is from genome assembly GCA_963924515.1 of Vespertilio murinus. Classification (NCBI taxonomy): domain Eukaryota; kingdom Metazoa; phylum Chordata; class Mammalia; order Chiroptera; family Vespertilionidae; genus Vespertilio; species Vespertilio murinus. Next base: position 6,754,126 of record OZ004722.1, read on the forward strand.
TCTTCTCCAAAAGAATTCTTTCCAAAAAGGGGGACTTTTTTAAAACGCCCCAGCAGGACTGGGGACCAATTGTTTAAACAGCGGGACGTCTGCTCACCTTATTTTAGAGACAAAAAGGGAGACAATAAAAAAAACAAAAAACATTATCAGCCGCAAATGGGCTGTTTCAGACAAGGCCCCCTCCTGTGCTAAGCAGGAAATTCCAGGCGGGCTGGCCGGGCCGCATTCCTGGGGATCCATGACAATGCAACTAACTGGTTAGGTATTAGGTCTGGGATTTGCTGGTGTGGATGGGGCTTTTTCCTTGGCACAGGGGACTCTATTCTGGGCCTGCTGAGTCTCTAACACACCTGACTCCTTCACCGTAAAGCAAACAAAGGAAGGGGAGGAGGCCAAACACACAAATGCTGAGACTCTACAGCTCTAACGTAACAGTAAACGGGAGGTTAGGCATTATGGGAAGTCGAGTGGGCAGTGCCAGGGGGAGACTGGCTCCCGAGAGCAAGCTGCAGCCAGTACCAACGTGGGCGGTACCAACGCCGTGGCTGCTGTTTACCCTCAGATAGCACTGGCAGCCTGGCACGCATCCCTCACCCTTGCACACGGCCTGTGGGGGGAGAAGGAGGCGGTCATGACCAGCTGCCCAGGGGGGAGGGGAATTTGCTCAGAAGGACACCGACTCCAAACCAGAGGTCCAGATAGAATCATAGGGTCCCTCCAGAAAAGAAAAAATGATAGCAGAGGGACTGACTGCAAAACACACGCAGAGTTTCAATTACCTAAAAGAGGAGCTGCCCCTCAAAGCATCGTAACCCAGGGCACCCATCACCGCCCCCAGGGACAGCCTGGCTCTCCTAAAGGTGCTCTGAAGGTGTTAAAAGGTGCCCTAGCCCTGACCGGTGTGGCTCAATGGATAGAGCGTCAGCCTGCGGACTGAAGGGTCCCGGGTTCGATTCCGGTCAAGGGCATGGACCTCGGTTGTGGGCACATCCCCAGTGGGGGGTGTGCAAAGAGGCAGCTGGCCGATGATTCTCTCTCATCCATGTTTCTAATTCTCTATCCCTCTCTCTTCCTCTCTGTAAAAAAATCAATAAAATATATATTTTTTTAAATCATTAAAATATATTTAAAAAAAAAAATACTGCTAATCGTTTGCAATCATGGAGTTCTCTCTATGGACGGGGCCCAGCTCTTTGTTTCAGCACTTCATATGAATATTATTTAACCGGAATAAACTAAGGAAGATCATCATCCACATTTTATTTTTAAAATATATTTTATTGGGTTTTTTTTTTTACAGAGAGGAAGAAAGAGGGATAGAGAGTTAGAAACATTGATGAGAGAGAAACATCGATCAGCTGCCACCTGCACACCCCCCACTGGGGATGTGCCCGCAACCGAGGTACATGCCCTTGACGGGAATCGAACCCGGGAACTTCCAGTCCGCAGGCCGATGCTCTATCCACTGAGCAACACCGGTCCCAGCGAGTAAAAAAACACTTTTAAAGGGAAAGAAAGAAATCGCGCGGATGGCTCCCATATGACGCCATTCTCCAGGATTTATTTCATAAGGCAATGCCCCGTCCCGCACCTCATCCACTGCGAGGGTAGACAGCATAGATTCGAGTTTAAACTAGATTTCGGGAAAGGGCCTGACAGACATAGAAATCACGTGTGCCCCGACCCTGGCATCTGCTGAGTCCATTTTGCTGACCTCGAACTTGACTTCAAAGCCGCTCAGGCTGGGAAACAGGAGGAAATGGCTCAGTGCTAAGCACCAGGCAGGCAGAAGTAAACCAAAAGTAATTTGTATTTGAATACAAAATAACGTAGGTGTTTACAACAATATCACTCTCCTGCAGTGGTCTGTGTGAATGATAAAACCAAGAAATGGAACAACCAAAAAAAAAAAAAAAAACACACACACAACAGTTTCTTTGCTACGTTTTATGGGAGAAATGACGGTTTAATCTCGGGTGGCCTCAAGATGAATCATAAATGGGAGGGGATTGCTGTTTTGGGGGGAGGGTCGGGAAAGGGAGCGGCAGTAATTGTTAAAAATGTGAGATTCAGATGCTGCCAGATAAAATGCAACTTAAGACTTCCAGATTCCGCTCTCAAGCATGAACCTGCTCACACGCTTACGGCTAAAACCCTGATCAAATCGTTTGCCCACCTTCCTGTGGCCACACACTCTTTTTTAAAAAAATATATTTTTTTTTCTTGATTTTTTTTTTTACAGAGAGGGAGAGAGAGAATGAGAAACGTTGATGAGAGAGAATCATCCATCAGCTGCCTCTTGCACACCCCCGACTGGGGATGTGCCCGCAACCAAGGTGCATGCCCTTGACCGGAATCGAACGGGGGACCTCTCAGTCCCCAGGCCGACGCGCTACCCACTGGGCCACACCGGTTTCAGCTGGCCACGTACTCTTGACAAAAGACATTCACCTCCAAAGAGCCAGATGGCAATTTAGGAAGCTGCTGGTAGGTCTTCAAAGCAAAGAGTCCAAAAGAGGGAGAGAGGAGGAAAGATTTGCCAACGCTCTCGCAGGGCGAACACGGGAGGGAAACACAGAGAAGGTTCGACAACCAGACCCAATACGCGGGTTCTTTAAAAGCATAATTCATTGGCTCCGGTGGCATGCATACAGTTCATGGATAAACTGCCGTATTATCAGACGCATTTTACCTCCCTTCGTGACAACACCTGCTCAGCAGAATAGTTTAGATCCCAGAACCCGACTGAAACGCTACTTAATTCTACCCCCGCGTTCAGGAACATAAGGAAATAGGAAAACATGAAATTTAGCAAACATGAAAATGTTCAAACAAAGCTCAATAAACATTTTTAGAAACCCTGGGGCTTGTTGCTTGCACGTACACTTTTTAAGAGGTTGCAAACACCAGTGAAGGATCACGTTCTACAGATCTTGTCACGGAGGCTACTGAATGCATTATAATTTGCTTGACCCGTTAAGTTTTAAAAAACCACTTGCAGGAACTTTGAGGAGCCAAGCCTGAAAAAACCAGCTCCGCCTACACTTTCCATAAATTAGCCAAAGAATTCTGCCTCGGTGCTACCAGGATGGGAACCTGCCAAACCTACTAGAATGAGTTTTACCTTGTATAAACTTAAAATTCAGAAACTTAATATACGCCCAGGTCAACACTGTGCCTACTACACTCAGAAGGGGCCACCTCGCTTTTGAAGATATTTTACTGGGGGGAGGAGAGGGGAGTGCTGACCGGTGGCCACCTACACTCCTGTCACGCTCAAAAAAATAAAAATAAAATAAAATATACTCCAAGGATAGGAAAAATCCTATCATCCGGCACAACAGAAAAGCATTGACACATAAATGCAGTCTTGCCTCCACGCTTACAATTCATTGTGGTGCCTGTATGTCCCTCGCGGGTGAACTGAGATTTAACTGAGATTTTTTTTTTTTAACCAGAAATCTTGCCCCAAACAAGGCAGGCCACGATGATGATCACCGGAGTATTTTCACGTTTTTTCACATTTATCGGGACTGAATTAAACATTCCCTGAATGGGGGGGGGGGGGGGGGGGGCTGCATTAAAATTCCCCTGAGACCTTGCCCAAGATTTTGCCAAGGGATTGCACCATAGGATAAACTAACTGTGGGGGGTCCCTTTTCTTTATAGCACGTGTTTAAATGCCTGGTTTCCTAACACCTGTTTGCATAATAATGGGTGCCTAATGCTGTATTCACGCTTAAGGTAGAGCCTAATGTTTACATGGAGGTGAGCACGCCTGCTGAGTTGTAGCTGGAGAGCAAAAGCCCTCTGCACATACTGACCTGAGCTTTTTTCCACCACATGCCAACTCGGGAAGCGTGTGGTACCAGGAGAAAATGCACGGGGGCCGGTTCAGGTAATCGTCCCTTTGTCTCAGGGCCATGGGTTCGAAGCAGCGCGAACACGTGCTAACAACGCGCGTTCTCAATGGAAATTTTAAAAAAAACAACAAAAACCACAAAAACAAACGCCTCCTCTGACGGCGAAATGGTTTGGGGGACAATGATAAGCAAATTAAACCCGCTAATTACATGGAACAGAATTTAAAAAATTGGGGGGTGGGGAGGAGAAAGGAGGGGAGGGAGCAGGCCCGCTAGGATAGCGGAAACGAAAGCGGAAACCGGAAGTTTTCCTCCGCGGGCTTGCCTTCCTCCGGCCTTTTCCGGTCTCCCAAAGCAAACGCTGTTTAAAACCAAAAAAAAAAAAAGAGGAAAACCTTTTCTTCGCAGGGAAGACCAGCTGCAGGGCGTGGGCCGCGGGCGGAGGGCGGGAAACCGCCCGCGGCGACGACCATTCGGGGAGGAAGCGGCCGCCCACCCTTCCCTTTCCCCTCCCCACGCCTCCCCCGCCCCAGGACGCGCCCGGCGTGAAAAAGCTCCCGGGCATTGCGCACGCGTCTGACGTCACGACGCCCGCGCCCAATCGGCGGCGGCGGCGGCGGCACGCACGCCTTGACGCCGGGAGGGAGGCGGGGCCGACGCTGTGCGCTCGGCCAATCAGCTCGCGGCGCCGGCGCCGGCCGCCCTTTGAACCCGGCACGGCAACTTCCTGCTGTTTGGCCGAGTACACACACAGGGCGATGCAGAATGTCTGTCAGCCGCGGCGGCACAAAGGAACAGCCATTTTGTGACCGAGCTGGACCTGCCGCACCAAGATGCCAGGGGCTCGCGGGGGCTGCTGCCAGCGCCGAGCACCGAGGTGCCTTCCGTTTCGGCACCGGAGAAGCCAAAAGGGAGAAACAGGGGGGTCGGGAGGGGGGAGAAGAAAGAGAGGTTTGGGTATTTCAGGTTCCCAATTCGCTTTATTTGCAAAACTCCCGATCCGCCAAGAATAACCAGTGTCATAAAATGGCTGCCGCTTAAAAAACTGACTTGCACGGTCCACAAGCAGTTGCATTGATCTAAGCATCTCCCCCCCCCCAGGGTTTTAGACGAAACCGCCTAAAAGCTGATTAGAAAGCAGAGGGTGGCCACCCACACCCCGGGCTTTTATCAAAAATAAATCTGGTTCCAGGGCGGACGATTTGGAGATAGAACTTAATAAACGGTCTCGGGGGTGGAAGATAAAATTGCAAAGGCCCTGGAACACAGAACTCTGCAAACACACACACACACACTTCCATTCTGGTCCCCTCCTCTCCTGCTTGGATATAACCGAGTTACCCCGAAATGTCTATTTATTTACACAAGTCTGTGGTTGTGTGCATTTCTACACGGGTCCACCCCTGCAACTTTGTTTTAAATATGTAGAAACTTTACAGGTAGCCCATAGTATGAGAATCTTATTTTGTATATAGCATTTTGTATATTACACTTTGTATATAGCACGACTTTTGCAAAAGGGAACTTTTGCAAAAGTCGTGCTATATACAAAGTGTAACGTTCTAATAGCTTGGGAAGAGCAAGTTACATAATGACTTGGTTAAGTACTGCATTCTTTCCAAAAAGAGGGAAAAGGTGCACCCACGTTCCTTCAGCTCCTAAAGTAAAATTGTTGACTCGACCCTGCAAACTTCTTTCTCCCTGCCTCTCCTGCAAAAGTGGTTTTTGTTAGCACTCCCAGAAGAGCAGACTTTGTGACATGCAAACAGGTCCCTTCCCGGGAAAATTCCGAAGGATTTAAGGGAACCAGGTTGAGAGTTAGGGACAGCCTCCTTTAAAACAACCTGCTCCAATAAAATAAAAAAAAACACACCACTGAATCCTGGAGCTTTACCATTTGAAAAGGAAGTGATGTCATCATCATGTACGTGTGTCAAGGTATTCGATTTCGGGTGATCTGTAATGCAAGGAAATTTAAGTCTCCGTGGCCTCATCAAGGAGTCTGGCAAATATTTGTGGGCGTTCAGGAGGCACACGAGTCAAGATATACTTGGCCAAATGCATTTAAAAGGCCAGCCCAGGCTTCTGAAGCCCCTCACCCCACGGACAGGCCAGCTTCAAAGTAGATTTCCAGGTGAAGTGAGTTATTCAAAGAAGAACAACACTGCTTGACTTTTTTTAAAATTAGAAAGCAGAGTTTGATCAAGGTTAACCACAAGCCTTGCATAAGAAAGCCAAACCCCCAGGTGAGACTATGCAAATTATCCTCGGGGGACTATCAATTGGAGGTGATTTGTCAGGTATTTGGGGGGGATTCCTGTTTCTTCAAATCACCACTACTTTCCAGAAAGAAAAAAAAAAAATTAAGCGTGGGATTGCTTAAAGTTTTCTGTCCTGAATCGAACCTGGGTAATTACAAGGGCATCTGGGTTCAAAAGACAACAGCCCAAACGAGGTGACAACTCCATTTGCAAAAGAATGTGGAAAGGTGTTTGTGAAAGCAAGGGTCAAAATAGGTGAGGTCTGAGGAGACAAGTAAAATTCATCATTTGTATTAAACCACGTTAAAACACTTTCATAGTCACTACCCGGATTGTAAAAAAAAAAAAAAAGAAGCATATTGTTTACATAAGATTACCAAAGTAAAAGCAAAAAGTCGCGAGAAAAATCATATAATCAATCGCATCCTTATTAACTACACGGTTTCACATCGGTAACGTGGCAATGTGTACGAGCACACGTCCAGAAAATGCATGCGTGTGCTTTTAAAATTAATATACAGATCATACAAAACATTTCTCAGAAGCTTTATTACTTAAGTCATTAATTAATCAGGCGCTCCAAAAATGGGAAACAAATCGTGATGTGAACAGTACGTGTGTAAAAGCTGCAGAAGAGAAAGCATTCCAGGAGACACTGTTGAAATAAATCAATAAACGTAAAGCAGCTATACCACCAACGTGCCAGGATAAAATACTGCTAACCCTAACCAACCAGAAAGAGCATTGTCTGAATATAAGCATCCAAAACGTAAACCTTAAAAAAAAATAATCTCCCAAGAAAAATACACAATTTTAATCTCAGCAACTGTCACAAAGCAGGCGTACAATTAAGAGAGCACCCCTGCATTTCTGGGATCAGATTTAATTTCGTAAACGCCGGCACTGCTCTGATAAAAGGTTTGGGGGAAATCAGATCAAAATGTCTTAAAATGCCAAAAGGTATCCCGAGAAATGTGGAACGCGAGGAAAATCCCATCGGAGAGGCATCCGTCAAAGGGTCCTTTTTGCAAATCCGCCTTAAAATGGGCATTTTTTCATTCATCTAACTTTCTCAAACGTCTATTTACTATAATTTACTACCACCAAGGCTGGTCTCTGGCCTTCGGTTACAAGTTTGGGGATCCTGGTTTCTTCAAAGGAGAGAAAAAAAAAAAATCCGCCTTGTATGTAAAATGGTGCAATGCAGCAATGGCTAAACCGACAAGGTCATTTTTCCCTACAGCCCGGAACACCGAAAACCTGACACGGATGGCCCCCCAAAACTGCAGGGGACAGACAAGTCCCCCCTCGAAAGCAGGTACCTTACCTTTCGCCTGCTGTCACAGGCCTTTCAACTCAACTTTCCTAAATCGCTACGAGAGGGGGGAAAAAAAAAATCAGGGTGTGGCATATTAGCAGTCTCAAGGTCACGTTTTAAAAATAACAAGGAGTCCAAAAAAAAATGCTTTAAAACGACCCCCCCGACAGCTACCCTGGCCTGTCAAGGTGAACCATGGAAAAGCTGAGGTTTCCCCCGAGAAGAAGAAGAAGAAAAAAAAAAAATAAAGTTGATAGCTCCATACCTCGATGCATTGCTGGGTGGCGGCGAGCTGTCGTCCTCTTCTTGGCTTTTGTCCTTGTTTCGCATCATCTTTTTTAATTCTTAAAGGTTAAGGGCGGGGGGGGGAGGGGAGGAGGGGGGAAATCTGGGGTTGGCTTTGAAGTCCCGTGGCCCACGGATATTTACTGTCAAAAGTTGAAAAGGAAAAGGTGAGGCTCCCCTCCCGGCTGCTCCTCGCAGCAGGAACAAAGTCCTGACCATAATCGTTAGAGCACACACACACACGACCAAGCGGGTAAGCCCCGAGAAACATGTCTCCTTTCACCTTTTAAAATAAAAATTACATGCAGCAGGGGAGGGGGATCGCCTCTTATCGATACGCAAAGTTTCTCTCCCAAAAAGTAACAGCGCCGGGGGGGTAACAAAATAACAAGAGCTCTCTTTCGAATCTCATTGCGTCATCCAGGAATGTCTCCCCCTCTTTTTTCCCCCAGAATAAAATAAAATAAAATAAAATAAAGCCCTCTTTAAATCTCAGGAAACGATCGCCAACTTACCTGATCCATGAAAGTGAGTCCTATCCGGTTCCAGTGGAAAAGCGATCAGATCCCGGACAATTGAAAAGGAAAAAAAAATCCTCCGTCGAGGGGGGGAAAAAAATCAATAAAAATAGACCCTCCGATCTGCAAAGGGGTCCCTCAAAAATGTATAAAAGCCCCCGTTAATCCCGAAGAGATGGGGGGGAGGAGGAGGAGGAGGAGGAGGAGGAGGAGGGGGAAGGAAGAAAAAACCCTCCTTAGGAGAGCGCACAAAAATGGAGGTGCGCCATGGCTTCCGAGGCTGGGAAAAAACAACGACCTGAGCAGCGCGGCTCGCTTCTCTCCCAGCACGAGAAGAAAAGAGCCACCCCCCAAAAAAGGCTGCTTTTTCCTCCCTCCTCGAAAAGGGGTTCCGATCGACCCCAGGAAGAGGCAAGAGGGGGCCCCCCGGGGCGGCCCGAAAGTTGGGGAAAGTTGCGTAAAAGTGAGGCGAAAGCAAAGGGAGCCGCCGCGCGCTCTAAGGCAGCAGCAGCGCCGCCGCCGCCATGGAGGAGAGCCTTCCTCCTCCTCCTCCTTCCCGGCGGCTCCGAGAGCTCTGCCTCTTTGATTGACACTCTCTACATTTACCCCACAACTCAGGTGATGTACCATAGGCCCACCCCTTCATCTCCACCAAAAAAAAAAAAAAAGAGAGAGAGAGAGAGAGAGGGAGAGAGAGAGGGAGAGAGAGATCTCTCTCCATGCCAGAGATCCTTGAGGACCCCACATGCCCACCACCACCACCACCACCACCACCACCTCCAGACCACCACCCACCCACCCACCCACCCCATCAGGGGGGAAAGCCAGGGGGGGTGGTGGGAGGGAGGGAGGGAGGGAGAAGGGAGGGTTGGTTTTTTCTTAACCCCCTCGGGCTCTCAGGCACCCTTTTTCAGCCAGAAAAGAAATGGAAATGGTGGTGTGCCTTTTGTCTTTAAAAAGCTCAGCTGCTCCCCTAGAGTTCGGTCCTGGGGGGCTGGGACGGGCTTCCTTTCTGGACAGGAAGTGGGGTTTTGTAAAGCCATTTTGAGAAAAAAAGGGATCATGGCTGGGGGAAAATGGAAGCTCATCTTTTAAGATGGGTCTTTTTGTAAAAAAGAAAATAATAATAAATTGTAACCCCGCCCAGGGTAAAATGGTTTCTAAAGAAAAAGCAAAAATCTCAAATTTTCATACGTTAAACTGCAAGCTGGATTGCTTTATGAAAGCTAAAATGATCCAAAGACCCAATGAGGGCGCGTTTTCCAGCCCAACTGGAAGAAAGGGGCAAAACTCATGAGCGCCTCCCTAGTGTCCAGTTGCGGTAGGGCAAAAATTAACGCAACTCGTTTCTTATTGGAGCGTCTCGATTTTTCTTTGTACTTGCACGAAATTCTTTAACCCATTCTATAACCTTGCAAACTTGACACCCCTTCCCCCAAATCTCAAAGTCATAATATATTGTCTTCCCACATCGATTCAGGCAAAACCAAGTTATGAAACTCAAGAATATGGAACTTCCATTGTCCCTTCAAATAACGAACCCAAGAAAATGGACCTCCAAATCCAACACGACACATATATCCCCAATTCCCCCATTGTATCGCAAATCAAATTCTGAGTATATTCAGATTTTTAACAATATTCAATAGGTCACATCTGACAGCAAGTTATCAAAAGTAATGAATGCCACGGGGAAAATTCTCCTAATCATCAAAACCGATACATCCATGGAAAACAAAATTAATACTAATGCCAAAAACAAATTGTTCGAGACATTTTCTCTCAAGAAGCACCCAAGAAAATATTCACACATCAAAGAAAGAAATCAAATAAACTTTCCCTACTCGACATGATAATCGTCCAGAACAACGTCCTTTCCTCACTGATGACATCCACTTTCGTTTTTATACCCAACAAAAGCAACAAGTTGCATCGAGGTCAATATAAAAGCCACCATCAAAACCCAGTTTCAATTCCACACTTTCTACAGAAGGTAAATTTGTACCAAAATCCAAATCCAAAATTCCACTTTTGATATATACAAACCAATCACTTCGAACACTGCACATGGACCGATAATGGATACGTGTGCTATAGTATTTGACATTAATCACAAATCACAGCTATATTCTCTCACACACACAAAAACACATCAAGCAGAACTTTCCATGTATAATGGGAAAATACCAGCAATTGACTTGGCTTATCAAAATAAAGCCTACCACCCATTTATAAACTTATTATCAGTTGTTTATCAATAAAATGTCAGTATGCACCCGGAAATCAAATAGAAGTCATCTGTGACATGGTGTGATTTATTCTAAATTCCTAAATGTAGAGAGTAAGAAAAATATAGAATATTCCTATTTCATATTTGCAAAAAGTATATTATAGACAATATTGCCACCAAAATTGCAAGGCCTTTTATGAATATCTTAAAGGACACTTCCAATATAAATCCAACATTTCTTCCCCTAACATTAACTAAAGACAATAAGAGGCATCTGTTTTGTTCAGATGACTATTCTAGTGCAAGATGTTTTATTTTCAATATTAAGTGCAGATTAAAAAGACCTTTTCATCAACACGAAACCCAGAAAAATGCTGTATCCCTCATCCTGAATTTTGAGATAAAATGCATTTTTTTTCCAACGTCCATTAAAATCATGTGGCAATCTATTATTACCTATTAGTTGGTCATTTTGCAAGGTATTTTGAGAAAGCATAAAACAGCATTTAACCAATCGCACAAATAAACGTCCACAACTTGTGGAAATAAATCTTAATCAACGAAGTAAAATATTTTCCAGCACACCATTCCCATTTTACCAGCTTTATTCAATACACACCAAATTGTTATTTACGGCGATAACTGAACACTTAATGACGCTTCCGCTTTTAAAAAAATAAAAATAAAAAAAGCCCAAACTGAGAAATTTTAAAGTATTAGAAATTTTATTAAAGTTGACATTTCACAAGGGTCATATTCATACAAATCAAACGGAGAAAAAATTCCAGGCGTACAAACTATCATCTCTGTTAAAGTGCCATCTTTCATCTCCAAATGTCAAAAATGGACTTGTTTAATGATACAAAAAGTCTTTAGAAAGTCAAATCCACTGTCCATCTGTGTTGGTAAGAAACCTATTGTCTTCATTCATTGCATGAAATCCATGTGAAAAGAACCCTGTCTTGGTTGTATAATATCACAGCACTCTTGAATTAATCCATTTTCCTCTAGTCCCCATAGTGGGCTGCCATCTTGATTTCTCAGTGGGAGGGTCCATTTGAGACGCTTCAAGCTGACTGGGTGCTTGATGAAAACATTAAAAGAAAAAAAACGCTGTTGGAATACCAATGATCTTATTCCTTCAAACAGAGAACAGCCACCCACCTTGAAGACACTCTTACCATACACAAAGCTTTAATTTTGTAACAGCTTTAGACTAGGAAACTCTCTTGTTTAAAGTTGGATTGGATGTACTACACACACAACTTGGCAATGAGAGAATCAGACTGTTCACAAGTAACAAAGTTCTTTTACTGTCACAGATACACATGTAACTATAAAAAAGTAGCAGTAAGCTGGCTTGCTTAGTGGTTTAGCATGAATCAGGCCTGGAATGGTTCGATTCCAGGTCAGGGCACATGCCCAGGTTGTGGCTTCAATCCACAGTGGGGGACGTGCAGAAGGCAATCAATGATCTTCTCTCATCATTGATGTTTCTCTCTCTCCCCCTCTCCCTTCCTCTCTGAAATCAATAAAAATATTTTTTCAAAAAGTAGCAATAAAGAGATAAATGTTTACTAGTTAAATGTGATACTGTTTTAGTGTCTGTAGAAGACAAAAATTCAAATTCAAAAATCCCCGAAAGCTAAATTATAGCAACACTATGGATTTTAAATCTCAATGAAGAACTTTCCAATCTTCTTTAAAAAAGACAAAAAGCAAACACACGCACACAAAAAACCCCAACCCAAACTAATTATGTAAAAGAATCCTAGGAGATAAAAGAAAACAAAGCATTGGATCAATCACAGCATAGTTTTCCAATCCAATAATGTCAATTTTGCTTAGAATATCGAAAAGAGACAATAAAATGCCACTATCTTTAGCTACATATCTGAGAATGCTGGAAATATGTAGCCACTGGGGTAAAAAAAGATTAAAAAAGGCAAAGTATCAGCTTGGCTTATTTGATATTTGTCATTAAATGCTATCAGATTGCAAATTATATACAAATAAAATACTACTGCCAAAATATCAAATGTTTCTCAGAGAATGACAAATATATTACTCAACTACTTTGAATAAAAGGGCTAAGTGAGAAGCCAGGTGATTTTAACATTAAAAAAAATAATCCTGATGAATCAGGACAAACATAATTGCAAATATAAGCTTTAGCCTGGGTCTTCTCTGTAAATTATACAGCTCTCAAACTAAATTTATAAAGTCTGAGTGACTGAGAAGTTATTAAATATAATAGCATTTTTGCTCTTTAGGTAGTTAATACTTTGTATCCTGAACTATAATTAGAATTTGTTGTCTTGTATCTATAATAATCTATAATAATAAAAGCATAATATGCTAATAAGACTGGACATCCTTCTGGACAAAGCCAAGCCCCTTTCAGGAATTTCGTGCATCAGGCCTCTAGTATACATTTTAAAAATCTACTTAATAAACTATTCAGTTAATCAAGAAACACTACCATCTATATTTTAGAAAACTACTCAAAATGAGTGTTAAGAAATCAGTAATAAACAAAAGTATTTCTCCTTATTTTGCTAATTTCTCTCCAGCCTGAAACTCATTCATTCCCCACATCAGTAAAATATCTTCCATCTGAATTGTTCCTTCCTTTATAGTAAGGGATATACATTTCTATATAGAACTATAAAAATACCTTCATTCCTCTAAAAGAGTTAACTATAAACCAATTTTCCCCCAATCTCTATTGTTTTGATGCAAAATCAAGTTCTAAATGAAGATGGGGAAGTAAATACTATTGTGATGAACAATGAAACGAAAGCATTGCTATCAAGTTACAATCATTTCGATGTCTACAGGTCCAATTGATTCAACTGAGTACATGAAATGTAAATCAATGCTCTATATTCTTCTGCCTCAGAATAAGAGGTAAGTTTATCCAGGACTTCATATAAAATTTCCTTTTAAAGAGCATTATTCTTTAAATTTAGAAAAAGACAAGCCTAATGAGATTAAAATCCTTCCAAAATTACTCAAAATCACTAGCTTGTGTAATAAAAATAAATTAGAAAAAACTAACATATTGGTCATTCTGTCATATAATGTCATATATTTAATGTCATATTGTCATGTATGACATATAATGTCATATGTTTAAGATGGTAAAAAAAAGGGGGGTGCTGGGAATTGAAAAAAAAATGCTAAAAAGAAAGCAGACACTTCTATAACATTAAGAACCATGATCAATCTAAGTTAATCAAAAGCCAAAATTAAGAATCTTTTTATTAAGTAAAAGTGCTCAGTTAAGCATCAAAGAATCTAAAAGAAAAGTAGGGATTTAGGAGTAAGCCATTCATTTTCATGGAATCCCAAGTTCTTACAAAACCTAAAATTGCTAATAAGCACGGTTATGTTGAAAAATGGAAAAGAAAGCAAGCATGAGAGTTCTTTGGGCCTGGCAATATTCTTGGTGACAAAATCCAGTTCATTTGTGAAAGAGTGATAGCAGTACCTACCTCAGGTAGCAGTAATGAGGCTTAAGTGAGATAGTATTTTATAACATTTATATTACCTGGCATATAGAAAGACCTCAATAAATGGTAGCTATTACTCTGATATACCATGATAGTCACCGTACTTGGGGACCTACAAACTAACCTTACTAAATTCATATAACTTATATTCCAATAGTAATGAAATCTCAGAAGAATCCATAGAATCATGGAGTCAATTACTTAAAACTTTCTGCTTTGAAAAAATTTTTAGTGTTGCACTAATATAATATCAGTACAAAAAAACTGAGTAGAGTTTTGATATCAAAGCCTACTACTCTATGTCTCTCCAGTAACATGAAAATGGATATAGCCATACTGGAGAGATGATGGTTTGATCTAGAATAGCATCATCAAAGAGACCCAGATCTTTTGTATATTTCTTATAAAAGGTAAGCTTCAAGCTCATACTATGGAAAGTTAAGACTTTTCCACTCTGATGTTTACTAGTTTATGTCTTCTTTTTATGGCAAATTGCTTGTTCTAAAGTAAATCCCACAAGCAAAGGTAAAGGATACTATGCTAAGAAAATAGGAATTGCTGCCTCTTTAAATTCGCAAATCCTGTACATCCATAAAAACATAAAATTAAGGAGATCTTCTGTTTCAATTGATTCAGTAAATTTGTTCCAAAAACACTGAGGCATTGTAAAATAAAGCTTTGTTAACCCAAATGCAAGTAAATGGTTCATTACAGAACTGGGTTTAAGAGGTACTCCCCCAAAATAAGTAAGCTCCTTATCTCTACTTCCCAACCCCAATTTCTAAGCTCAGCAAAAATGTGGGGTACAGGAAGAAATACAAAGACAAAGTGATTAATGATTCTTAATTTTAAAATCAGGGGACTCTTAATAATGCCACAAATTACCAAATCATCTTAAAACTGAAACTTATTGTAAAACCAAAGGAACAGATGAATATAAAATTATAATCCAGAACAGAAATTGATATATCCCATCATGTAATTAATAAAGTTTTGTTCTTGGTGATTGTGGCTTGATTTCAATATTCTTTGTATTGGTCTTTAATATATAATCATTTAATAGAAAATTCTTATTTTTTCTCACTACACAATAAGAAGTCAAATCCTTTATAGGATTACAGTATATTAACAAGTCTGGGTCTTGCCCTAGCAGGTTTGGCTCAGTGGATACAGCGTCAGCCTAGGAACTGATGCTCTATCAGAAGGGTCCTGGGTTCGATTCCAGTCAAGGGCACATGCCAGGGTTGCAGGCTAGATCCCCAGTAGGGGGCATGCAGGAGGCAGCCGGTCACTGAGCCTCTCGTCATTGATGTTTCTCTCTCCCTCTCTGAAATCAATAAAAATATTTTTTTTTAAAGTCTGGGTCTTAATAAAGTGGGCATAAAAAGTAACTACAAAATGATCTGAGAAAGACCAGCCAACGATTAATTATGATAACTGAATCATCCTAAAGGTCTTTCAATCAAATGAAATCTTTCTATTGCTCCAATTAAAAACAGGGGACTCTTAATAATGCCACAAATTACCAAATCATCTTAAAACTGAAACACTTATTATAAAACCAAAGGAACAGATGAATATAAAATTATAATCCAGAACAGAAACTGATATATCCCATCATGTAATTAATAAAGTTTTGTTCTTGGTGATTGTGGCTTGATTTCAACCCACAGAAAGCACATGTCAGAAACATGTGCTTAAGAGATTGAGATTTAAAGTTTCTTGTCAATTTTTATTGTTACTGAGTCCAAAGTTTTAGCTTTCAGGCACACTGAAAGAATTAATAAAGTATTAAAATTAGCCGAAACCGGTTTGGCTCAGTGGATAGAGCGTCGTTCTGCAGACTAAAGGGTCCCAGGTTCGATTCTGGTCAAGGGCATGTACATTGGTTGCAGGCACATCCCCAGTAGGGGATGTGCAGGAGGCAGCTGATCGATATTTCTCTCTCATCGACGTTTCTAGCTCTCTATCCCTCTCCCTTCCTCTCTGTGAAAATCAATAAATATATTTTAAAAAAACAAAACAAAAAACTGTTTCAATAATGAATTTCAGTTTTTTTTATTATACACAAAACACTAGTTGATAAATGTTTAATAGACACTACATAAAATAAATCAACATTTATTGAGCATCCTCTATATGCCAGGCAATTAATCTCTTCAAAATATTCGATAAGAGGTCAACAATTATACTATATCAGGAAAGTTTTCATCTCTGCCCTCACCACTTCCATAAAAAAAAAAAAGAACATTATTTAGCAGGCCTTAATGGCCACTTATACAATGGACGTTAAAATAGTAATCAGAATAAAAAATTACTAGAATCTAATTTCCAGATGTGATTCAAAAATAAGTGTATTTAAGAAACAGTTAGTATGTAATCATCATATGTAAAATTTTTCCACTAATAAATCCTTTGGAGAATTCATCCAAATTCCGTTACACAGCCTCACCAATAACTCGTTTCCCACTATTTCTCAGGTCGGGAATTAGAAAGAATGATCCATAGTATTTGTAACCAAGTCTTCTAATATCAGAGCATAACCCCAATGTCAAAAGAAATTATTATTAGGCTTTCAAAAAAGGGAAGTTCAGGATTACTTAATTTATTAGCAGTACTATTCTGAAATCTATTAAGAGAAACCAAGGGCTTCTGATTTCTACATAAGTAAGGTCAAGTTGACAATCGAGATGGATCTAGAACAAGAGAGTAAATACTTTAGGGTTTGTGACCATTAACTACAACTATTCTCAACTCTGCAGTTGAAGTGGGAAAGCAGACACAGACCATGTATAAATGAAAGAGCAGAGCTATGTTCCAATAAAACTTTATTTAAAAAAAATTGGGGGAGTTTACCAACACCTAGATCTGTGGTTAGAAGCATGTTCAAATATGGGTTTCTCTGCGTACATCTTGCCTCAGTTTAAGTGAAGAAAGTAGGAAATAATAGGTTAGAATAAATTAATAAGCAAAATTTAAAAAAAAATAAACATCACACACATCTAACCATGCTGGTTTTATTTTTTTGTGTTGCTTTGAGCGTCACTAAATCCCTATGTATTTTTATAATTCTGACTCAGGTACTCAAAATTTCCAAAGTCGCATTTAAAATTAAAAACAGGCAAAACATGTAAATTGAGTAAACTTACTAGGTGCTTGCACCAACATCTATTACGTTGTACAGGCCCTTTAGAGATTCAGCCTCAGGATTCCCATTTCTGCAGAAAACAAAGAATATAATTTTATGTATAGGAAAAAAATAATAATAGTATTAATATGCCATGATTTATTCAGAAACATCTTGTAAGGATCACTCGCCAGAAGACCAAAACACGTGCATGTATATAAATAAATAGAAGATAAAAGGTTTTACTGCAGAGAATCTTAAATTTGGCTGTACAGGAGGCTCACCTGTAAAATGAGTTACCATAAAAAAATGTGAATGTCTAAATCTGTCTCCAAGAACTCCAACAGAAAAGGCAAAAATTTGGGCTCCCCCAGGTAGACCAAATGGACAGAAAGAGTTGAGACCCAGTTGTTTAGGAGAGCCAACATCACTACTTAATAGAACAAAATTACTTTATCTTCTGGTCTTTCATTTGTCTACATTTAAAAGTTCCAAAGGAAAACTTGCATTACCTACCTACAAGGTCTTGTTTTCTCACTTTATAAATTGTCACTAGAGGCCCGGTGCATGGAATTCATGCACTGGTGGGGGCGTGGCTTGCGGGGATCAGCCCACTGTGGGAGCACTGTTCATCCCAGTCAGCCTAGCAGCGCTCCCATTGTGGGAGCACACTGACCACTCACTAGGGGACAACTCCTGCATTGAGCATCTGCCCCCTGTGGTCAGTGTGTGCCATAGCAAGCGGTCGACCGGTCGTTCAGTCATATAGTCATTGGGCTCTTATTATATAGAATATTACTTTAAATTATCATGTACTTATCACATTATCATGTACACTATTCTAAGGTAAAGTGTTGGAAAGGAATCATTAGGCACAATTTCAAACTATTTTTACTAATTGTACTGATCAGCTCAACTCAAATCCTTTCTAAAATGTATAGTTGGTAACAAAAATATCATACCATGCTTTTCATTAGTTAAGACTATCATAAACTAAACATGGAAGAGTTGTTTCCTATGCTTATCTTCTGAATATAGCTTAAATACTGTTTTCAGTCACACCTGCTCCAAAGTATGATTATAATAATCACAACATGTTGACTGTTGTGTTTAGAAGCTGTTTAGAAGCATAGCAACTTAAAAACTTTTAGAAAGCCAAAGCAGAGTTTGGGATTTAAGTTAAACTTAGCTACCCAAATGCTTTTCCAGGCTGGTTTCAAATTTTTCAATTATGCAGCAAGTTCTTGATTTTCTTACCAAGTCTAAATCCCTTTAGTCATTTTGACTAATCAATCAATATAGCAAAAGTCGGCTTCAAAATTACCTCTAAGAGTAAGGTGCCAAAATATCCTCCCACTTGGTAACAAAGCAATTTACAAGAATTGGAATTATTTATTTTTAAGTCAAGACTTTATAAGAAATGATTTTCTGAATAAAAACCAATTTTAAATCAACCAAGTAAAATAAATTGATATAATCCCTAAGAGAAGGATGTAACTGATTTTTAAAGAATGCTGGTGAAAGAAAAGTCACATTAGTCTGATAATGTGCTAATACAAAAAGCTAAGGACCAATATTAAGTATGTACCTCTGGGTTTAGCCTCCACTAAATATAGAAAAGGACTAGAATCTCACTTTGTGCTAACATAAACATAATCTATCATATTGGCTCCTTCCCAAAAATTTACGTAGTCACCGAAACTGGTTTGGCTCAATGGATAGAGCATCAGTCTGCAGACTGAAAGGTCCCGTGTTTGATTCAGTCAAGGGCATGTACCTTGGTGTGGACACATCCCCAGTAGGGGGTGTACAAGAGGCAGCTGATGGATGTTTCTCTCTCATTGATGTTTCTAACTCTCTATCCTTCTCTGTGAAAAATCAATAAAATATATATATTTTAAAAATTATGTAGTGCTTTGCACCTTCCTTTGAAGAAGCAGCCAAGGTCCGCATAAGCAGACTATACAAGTTGATAATTTTGCTCTTGTTCCTACCTATCTTTAATATTTTGCAGTATTATAGATTCTCATTGAATATGAAATTATAGGTGCCATGTAAATAACCATTTTGCTACCTGGGCTTTTTATAATAAAAGGCAAAGACAGTTTTGGTCAAATCTTATATTATTATCATCATTAGTCCATTTGTGCTTTTCTTAAAATATTTGAGATTGTCACCATTTAAAACCCTGTAAACAATTAACATTTAAACTAAGAATAAGATCTGAGAACACTATGAAATACAAAGTATCTTCCACAAAAATAATAAGTGATAGTCATTAGAAAACTGCCACAAGACAACTCACAAACCATTAAAGTTAAGCAAAATATTGAACATGATCATCTAGATTAAAATTATGATTACTATATAGTACACATTACATAATTTATTGTTTGGGAAATATTTCATTTCATATAAAATGGCTTAGTTTCAAAAGTATAGGATTGTTTTTCAAAAAATAACTGTTTAGGCTTTCTACTATGTTTAAATCAACTATCAAATTATAAGGAAAAATGCTACTTAAATGCTATGAAAAATAACCATTTAAATTGTTAATTTACACTCAGAAATGGTTAATTTACACTCAGAAAATAAACAACCAATGTGAAAATCAAAAGTTAAAATTAAGCCACTCAATCTGGAAAGGGACGGTAGCTGGTAAAACAATGACATCTAAATATAGACATTTCTTAAGTTAATTATGCCAGGCATTATCACTTATAATCCCAATGGTCAGCTGCCAATGTTTCATCAGATAGAATAAACATTTTTTAATGTAGGGAGGGAGGGAGGAGAGAGAAATATCAACTTATTGTTCCATTTATTATGCATTCGTTGGTTGCTTTTTGTATGTCCCGCCTGAAGATCGAACTTGAAGCTCTATTGGAACAGTGCTCTAACCAACTAAGCTACCCAGCCAGGGCCTAAAGTTTAATTATATTTAATAGAATAATCATTTTCAAAATTCCAAATAATGCTTTTTACTATAGCATTCTTAATTTTTAAAAAATTAAGATTAATTTTCCAATGTCTTCATATATATACTGTTTATTAATATCTGGAAATTCCTAAAATTAAGAATGCCGGGTACACGATTGCACGGGTCTGGTCTCATTCAGCTTCCCCATAGAACTACATAATTTGCGATGTAAAAATTATAAAAACTATTCTCCACATTTTGTAAGAGAAATAGGCACTCCTATTATTTTTATAGCAGAATTTAAGAGCTAAATGGTATCTTAAGAGATAGGAAACTCCAAATACTTTGCACCAGCTAGGCGTACACTGAATAAGATGCCAACGTAGCAGGACTAATTTACATTAGAGGCCGGCTCTCTTGATTGCTGAATCTCAGTTGTATTTTCCTCTCTTATCACACACTTCTACCTTTCACTAATGCAAAATACAGAGATGTCCTTTTACGTTACGTCTCTCAACACAGAATAAAAACAGACAGGAGAAAGAGTAAATTCATTAGTTGTCCCAGTCCCGGTATGTGAATATTTAAGGAACTGAGAAACGGTAAACTAACCTTGAAAAAATGTTTATATTCAAAATTATCTATTTCCCATGATCTAGCTTCTAAGTGTTATGCCATGATTTTAAAAAAATTATAATTAACTATAAGCATGGCTTCTTTTACTTCTGTGGAACTTTGTGTAATTTTTTTAAACAGCTATTACCATGATAACAAAAGTAAACCCAAACTGATCACCAACTTCATTGGGTGTTTTTTTTTTTTATTCAAGAATTGGTTAAAAAATGCTCAATTAAAAGTAAATATATAACATTTACTTTGATCCGCTAAGCAGAAAATAGCATTTAATTAATTTACTTTCCTAATGAAATATAGTAATGTAAAATAATAGTATCTACATTTATATTTGTCTTCAATGTGCCCAGTATTTTTGTCCATCAAACTTAATATTGCCCATTATTCAAGCTTGGTTCAAGCCCCAAATAACCAAACAATGAATATAAGCTCTATCACGAAGGTCAGCTGAAGTACATGAAAACCTTCTTAAAGTGTAATCTATCCTAATCCTTTAATTTGTTGGTGATAAAGGGAGCCTTGTATTCCATTAGACTGGAGTAAAAGTTACTACATCATTTAGATTTTTCTAAAAATACTAAAAAAGTGAAAATCTTTTAACACTTCTAACCTTAAGCCGTTCGTTTGTTTATTTTATGGGTTAAATTATACCTATGGTAGGCCATTATAAATTTATTGCCAACTTATACTGAAGATTACGTCACACTTCACATATGTTTGTCTTAAGATGCCCAATTCTCCAATTTTGTAAAGGCCAACCACATCTGAATGACAATCACTGCATAGAGGAAACTAACATCGGCATTTGTGTTAAAGAAGCTTGGGGTACCCCTAGCTGGTGTGGCTCAGTGGATGGAGTGTAGGCCTGCAGACTGAAGGGTCCCGGGTTCAATTCCAGTCAAGGGCACATGCCTGGGTTGCCGGCTCAATCCCCAGTAGGGGGCGTGCAGGAGGCAGCCCATCAATGATTCTCATAATGATTCTCTCTCATCATTGATGGTTCTATCTTTCTCCCTCTCCCTTCCTCTCTGAAATTAATGAAAATATATAAAAATAAGTAAATAAAATAAAAGCTGTTGAGCAAAATATGTTACTAAAAATAGAAGCTTGGGGTAAAAGATGTTTTGAATATTTTGCGTGGCGTGTTTTCTCTTTAAAACACTATAGTTAAAGGTGTAACGTTCTGCTCTTTCACATTCGATGAACACAAATTTGATCAAATTGCGAAGGACTGTAAAGGAAAAATTAAACTAAAGCAAAGGCAATAAAAATATTTATCTTTATTACCTATTTGAATCAATAGAATAAGCAAATACAAAGAGATAAAACGATTTTCCACATAAATTTCAAGGACAAAGGTAAACTTGCCCGTACAATGCTAATTTGGCTATTCTTAGCATTCCCCAAGATATGAATTATTACATTTTCTCTGTTAAACCCTTACTAATATCAGCTTGACATTAATTTTCACATTTAGTATTAACTTATGAATAAAGAATATTTTCTGAAAATGATCAGTGGACACTTTTTTCACTCACATATCTACTTTTAAGATGTAAAATTATTATATGCTTATTGAAAATTACTTCTCCATTTTACGACTTAAATATAATTATTAAGGTACGGAGGTCTCTGGATGCTTTATTCTAGTTTTCCGTAAAATAAGCCATTTTCTATTTGTTTGGAAACTCATGAAAATGGATAAAGCTACTATTTAAAATCCATTAAGTAGCAACTAGAATATGAAATTTTCTACTTAGTTTTAGAAATATAGTTTTACGAATCCCAAGATCTGCAAATGCAAAATTCTAGGCCATTTCTAAAACGTGATCAGTATCATCAAAAGGAACGTACACTTAAGGTCATAAAGATAATTTTGATGACTCAAAATTACTCTATTAACCTGGAACACCATTTTATTGGAAAGTACTTAATGTCTTACTGTTCTGATAGAAATTATATGTATTAACTATTTCAATGTTAATACAAAAGAGCTTTGATGTAAAGAAATGGCATTTCATGGGCTCTTTCTCATCTTTTCAAGATAAAGAAACAGTCTACCGTTTGTATCGTTGACAAAGTTTACTGATATTTTCCTACGCAAATTTTGGTAGGCACTAAATTTCAGATGGTGGGTAAAAATATTTACTTACTTGCTATATAAAATACAGACTTCTGCAAAGATTTCCTTTATCCTCAGATATAAAACGTCATGGTCTCAGTCTTCAAAATGGTTGCTTTTGGGGGGGGAAATAAAGAAATATCCTAAGCAATTTTATCGACGTAACAACCAACAGCAAGTAGGGAGAAGTGTTTTTACAACTTTTTATTACGTAAAAGAAACAAAAACTAAAATCTATGCTTACAAAATTTGATCTTTAAAATGTCCTTCCCCTAAATCTATTAGTAGAAATAATAACTAGCTCAAAATTTCCAATAAATGTATTTATTTCCATGTTGAAAAGATTAAAACTGTTTGCACAGTGTATCAGGGACCTAAAATGAAAAAGTGTATCTTTGGTTCCTGGTTTTCCTCAAAATATAATTGGTCTGTTTTTGTTCCCAAAATTAAACAAAGGCATAAAGGATCTTTCAGGGATTCAAACTATAGTACCGTTGAGTTACAACGGCTACGGCTACGCCATATATACTTTCTACCCAATGAAAAGATTTAAAGGCTCTGTAAAATGTTTCCAGATATTTACTCCTGTTTGTAATCACTACTTGCTGGAAATATACATTCTCAGAGAACAAAAACAAAACCTAATGAGTTTATTTTTATGTCAGAGTAATAAAAATTTACCCAGTCTTACCTCAAGCAAAAGCTGTATTTGTTCAGAACCATCATCAACCAAATTGTATTTTAATCTCGTAAGTCACCTTTAAAAAGAAAAAAGGAAGATGTCAATGTTTTGATTTTTAAACATTTCTTGGCTTAAGTTTCAGTATGATGAAACAATGAGAGAAAAAAATATTCAATAATCTATGGATAAATGTAAGACACAGCTCATCTGCACACTACCTGTACATTTTAGATTGCTTATTTCTCATCTTAACATCTATCAGTCTTTTGTTTTCCTCACCTTTTGGAGGCATAGACTAGTCCTTGTAACTAAGGCATTGAAATAAAAAAATAGAGAAGATTTACATCTTTGGGCAGATTTAAGCTTATGACCTTGTTTTTTCTCTTTCTTCTTTTGATGACAGGCAACACAACAACAAAAAAGGAAGTTTCCCATGTCAAAGACTCAAATATTAACATTTCCCTTACCATCAAAGATTAAAACGATGAGTAATTAAAAATGTACCCTCTTCTAGGAGAAATTGGTGATGTTTAAAATGGCCACTGGTGACTTTTAAATTTTAAATTACAAGTTATTTGATCTCGCCAAGCGGATTACCAGCTTCGTCTTTGAAAGCAGGTTTCAAACGTGTAGTTACCTACGACATTTATTCCATTTCACACCAGGGTCTTTCACACGTTCGGTCTCTCCCTTCCCCCATTACCCTTGGAAAAAGACCTGATGAGGTAGAAGCTGCCAACCCTTCTATTGCATTTCACTATTTAAAAAAAGGATCCTGAAATACCAGATTCAGGGTATTCATCTAAAACCACTTTCAGCTTCCAAAAATGTTCATTTGAAAACAAAAACAAAAAAGGGTACCTAAACCACAGGGTCTGTAAAAATCAGGATATGCGCAGCTGATGTAATAATATGCAGCCCTAGATGAACGCTATTCGGAAATAAAACAATTTTACCCACAAAAACACCTTCTGGAATGCGGTCGATCGTATCTCTGATCTTAAAAGTACGGGGGGAGGTTTTGATTAATTCACCATCAGCATCTTTTTAACCAAAAATCTGCATTTTAACAACACACGTACCGCAGAATGAAGAAGACACCTATATCCCAAAATACACAAAAGGTTGGGTGTTTTTTTTTTTTGCCCTGGCGGCTTGCGCAAACCCGAAACCTTAAACATTCCCTCTCGATCGTTTTTTTTCCCCCCCAAATCCACAAGGCAAGAGGGGGGACCCGGCCACATCTCCGAAACCGATCCCTATGAAACATCCCTATGAAATATCTCCATTTTCGTGCATGCCACAAATGCAACAAACATGGCTCCTTCCTCCTCCGTCCATCGCGATCCTACTTTACTATTTACAACTGCGAGAGAAAAGTAGTAACTTCGCGAGGGAGATGCGGGGCCCCGAGGTCCCCTTCTGCAAAAGTTTTCGTCGACCTTGGCTTGTGACGACGCCACGGATCACGGTGATTAATGTTTAAATCGCCAAACGACGACGAACTTGAAACTTTGCAAAAGTCTAGGAACTGACCCCCCAAGTGTGTGCGTTGCGTCCTAACAACACCCAGCCAGGTGCGATGGGAGTTGCAGATAACGGTCCTGATGGCGACCCTTTTTTTTAATTTTTATTTTTCCCCCCAAAAGTACCCCCCCCCAAAAAAAACGGTGTATTTGAACCATTACCCAAATTATCAGAATAAACGCGGCAAAGGCAAACTAATGGGAACCAGACGTCACCCATCGCGCCAGCCCCGGGCATTAAAAAAAATAAAATAAAATAAAATCTATTTCCATCAATTTCCATCAAGCAGCCTTGACATTGCAGAAAACTTGCCTCCCCCATTTTTTTTTAAATACCAGAGACGCCCTCCTTCCTTCTCCTCCTCCTGCAACTTGCATTTTTTTTTATTTTAATTTAAAAAAAAGACAACCTTAGCGTCATCCAGGTTTCTCATAAACGACTAAGTCCCTTCTCCTCGGCTATCTCTGCAGCCCTTTTTCCAAAAAATCGGCTTTGAAAGAGTTAAGGGCCAACACCCAAAAGGGAAGAACGAGAAGAAGAAGGAGGAAAAGAAGGAAAAGAAAAAGAAAAAAAAAAAAAAACACACCCAAGTTTTATTTTTTCTCTTTCCACGTAGCCAGGGCCCCATTGTTCTTTTTAAAAAAAAAAACTCGGTCGTCAAGAGACGAGTGTTCCCCCCACCTTCCCGGAAAGAGGTGGGGGGAAGAGAGAGAAATTAAATAAAAAAAAATAAAAAATAAAAAACACTCCCATAGGAGAAGCTTGGGGGGAGGGAGGAAAAAAAAGGATTCTTGGACCCTCCACATCCAAAAAAATAAAAATAAAAAAAAAAACTCACCGGGACGGAATAGGGGGGGTGTTCTTGCGGTCCTGGCGCGGGGTCCCCCCCAATTCTTCGGGTTCCCGCCTGCGGATCCCACGCCGCCGCCCCTTCCTCCCGGCGGGGCCCCCGGTTCGAGGCCAGCGAGGCCGGTCTCATCCCCCCAACCCCCTACCGCAGGGTCTGCAGCGGGGTCCCCCCCACATACACCCCGCAATCCCCGGCCCCGGGTCCGAGCCCACGACGCCGGCCGACCGGGGGAGAGAGGAGAGAGGCCCGGCCCCGCCACCCCCTCCTCCTCCTCCTCCTCCTCCTCCTCCCGGGCTCGCCCGTTCAAGGACATCTTGCTTCTCCTCCCAAGGACAAAGGACCATAAAGGGGAGCCGGGTAGGTGGGGGGAGAGCTAAGCGAACTCACCCGGGTCCGATCGTCGCAGCCCCGACGACGTCTTCGTTCCCGCGCGGAGGCCCCGCCGCCGCCGCCGCCCCGGCGCCGCCGCCCCGGCGCCCGGTTCGAGCCCCGCCGGGCCGGCCCCGGGGAGCGGCCGCGGCCGCTTCTTTTCCCCCCGGCTTTGTGGGCCCGGCGGCGGCCGTTTCGGGGGGCCTCTTACCGCGGGGATCCCATCTCCCCCACAGCGCGAGGCCGCAGCCCTTCGCGGGCCTGAGGGGGCGGCCCCGGCGGGCGCCGCTCGCCGCCAGCCCCGCGGGCCCCGCGGCCGCGGCGGAACGCCTGACAGCTCGGGGTGCTGCTGCCTCTCCGGCCATCTTGTGCCGTGTGTGTGCGTGTGTGCGTGTGTATGTGTGTGTGGTGTGTCTCTCTGCCGTCTCCTCTCCCGGCTTTCCTCCCTCCTCCTCCTCCTCCTGTCCCCCCCCCCCGCCCCTCACACCACCACACAACATGGCGGCGGCGGCTCCCCTCCTCCACCCGCCTCCCGCCCCGCAGCGCCGGACGCCCCAGTGCGCACGCGCGCCGCCGCCCGCCCGCCGCGCCCATTGGCTCAGCCCGCGTCCTGGCCACGCCCCCCCGTCATCCCCGCGCCGCCCCCCGCACCAGCGTCCTCACGCACACGCTAGCGGGCGTCTCTCTCTTTCCCCCGCCCCCCTTAACAACCACTGCTTCGATACGATTGGTCCGCTCCGACCCCGCCCCTTCCGCATTCTCCACGCCGATAGGCTGGTCTTGGTGTCACTCACCTGAAGCGGCCGGGGCCGGCGATTGGCGGGGGATGGAACCTTGGAAACGGTGGCCGCGCGCGCCCCGCAGTGCGGACCCCCCTCAGGGGCTGCCTTTTGGGGGGGCGATTCTAGCGGGGCGTCCAGGCCCGCCTTACTGGCGCAGTGCCCAGGAGATAAGCGCCTTGACACTTGGAAAAAGCTCAGGCTTCGGTGCTTCTGAATTCAGGTTTTTGCATTTGCATTTGCTTTTTTTTTTTTTTTTTTTTGGGAAATGAGGGGGGGAAAACATGACTGACAGGATGACAAGCCCACACGACGACGCAGGTGCAGAAGGCAAGCAGCCATATCTCCTCAGCGACCGAGAGGACCCGAGATTTTGCTTCTAAGCAGCCAGGGTCCCCCCCAAACACACACACACACACACACTTTCGGGGTCCCATCTTCTCTCGGGGTCCCATCTGACTTGAGAAGCCTTGACTGCAGGGTGTGTGAGCTTCCTGCTGCCCATGCAGAGGAGAAGGCCTGTCGGGGTGTCAGGGTGTCAGGATCCCCCAGTCCTGGCTGGGCCCCGAGGCCACCCTGTAGCATCATCACCCACAGGTTGAGTGAGAACCGTTAGCTGCGTCGCCCAACACCATCCGGAAACACAAATATTTACGTTACGATTCATTCACAGTAGCGACATAACGGTTATGAGGTAGCCACGAAAATAATGTGATGGTTAGGGGGGTCACCACCACATGAGGAACTACTTGTATTAAGAGGGTCCGAGGCCGAAGCCGGTGTGGCTCAATGGAGAGAGCGTTGGCCTGCGGACCAGGGGGGTCCCAGGTTCGATTCCGGTCAAGGGCATGGACCTTGGTTGTGGGCACATCCCCGGTGCGGGGTGTGCAGGAAGCGGCTGGTCGATGTTTCTCTCTCATCGATGTTTCTGGCTCTCTATCCCTCTCCCTTCCTCTCTGTGAAAAATCAATTATATATATATTTTTTTTTTTTAACTGAAACAGCCCTTTTTCCTCATTCTTCCTGGTGGGTGCTTGCTGTGCCATTCTTCACGCCCTCTACCCCCCTCCGACCACTGCCTGGAATCCATCTGCAATCCTGCCCTTTCGGATTTACCTCCAAGAACTTCCTTGTCAGCAAAACACGCCTGGACAGGCCTCTTCTTACCAGTAGTTTCATCGCTAGCCTGACCCAGTGGCCAGAGAAGTTTCTATTGACCGACTACAAAACAAAACACAACAAAACAAAACAAAACGTTTTCCTGCAAATGTGAAAGGCACGCCTTCAAATGAAATACCCGTTGCGTTTTGAACTGATTTATGGCCTGTTCCTACACACTAATATATTTTTTAAAAGTACGAGCCTGCGTGTGTCCCAGGGGGACGTGTGCCCCGGGAGAGCCGTGTGCCCCGGGGAAGCAGTGGGACCCGGGGGGAGGGGCGGTGTGAACCAGAGGAGGAGCGGACTCCATTCGTGTGGCCCTGAGATAGTCACCATAAAACAAGCAGACTGCCCAATGACATCGGGGAGGGGAAGGAGACCTGGGGGAGACAAGAGAACCACCGAAGGACTGGTGTGCATGCATCTAAGTACAACCAACGAACACAGAACTCTGGGGAGGGAGGGCATGAATGGGAGGTGGGGGGGAGGCAATGGTAACCTATGTACACATATAATACCTTAATAAATTTTAAAAAAAAAGTACGAGCCTGTAAAAGGCAGCGTAATAGGAAAGCATGAGAATCCTCGTGGCCCGTCCGCCACGTGTGAAAGGTAGTAGGGGCTGAGAAGCATGGCATCCACTGTGTGGCAGACGTTGTTCTGAGGCCCTCATGGGGGAGTTAGCTCAGTGGAGCACACGACACCCCGATGGGGGACTGTTCTTCCCTCTGTGTACTCTCTCCATCAGGACACGGACACACGGGAGTTTAATTTGCCCCGGTTCACCCTGCTGGCAAGTATGGGAACCAGGCCGAAAACGGTGTAGCTCAGTGGGTAGAGCATCAGTCTGGGGACTGAAGGGTCCCAGGTTCGATTCCGGTCAAGGGCATGTACCTTGGTTGCGGGCTCATCCCCAGGAGGGGGTGTGCAGGAGGCAGCTGGTTGATGATTCTCTCTCATCGACGTTTCTAGCTCTCTATCTCTCTCCCTTCCTCTCTGTAAAATACCAATAAGATATATTTAAAAAAAGAAAGAAACCATATTCTTTTTTTTTCTTTGTGTGTTTTTTTTAAAATATACTTTTTCCCCCATTGATTTCAAAGAGGGAGGAGAGGGAGAAAGAGGGAAACATCCATGATGAGAGAGAATCATTGACCGGCTGCCTCCTGCACACCTCCTACATAGAAACTTGATTCTCTGTCACACATGACAGCCATGCATCTTTTGCCATATCTATTCCGTGTTTTTAGCTAAAGGTCTTTTTTTAAAAATACATTTTTTTAAATTGATTTCAGAGAGAAAGGGAGAAGGAGAAAGAGAGAGACATCAATGATGAGAGAGAATCATTGATGGGCTGCCTCCTGCACACCTCTCACTGTTAATTTAAATCCCTCTATAATTTGAAATTTTCATTTTCTTAGAGTAGTGGTAAATAATCATTTTTGCATTAGCCAAACCTTTGAGTTCTTTTAAAAATATATACATATATTTTTTAAATTGATTTTAAAGAGGAAGGGAAAGTGTGAGAGAGAGAAAAACATCAATGATGAAAGAGAATCATCCATCCGCTGCCTCCTGCACGCCCCACACTGGGGGTGGAGCCTGCAACCAGGGCAGGTGCCCTGACCGGGAATCGAACCGTGACCTCGTGGTTCATGGGTCGATGCTCAACCGCTGAGCCACAGCGGCCGGGCTAGGCATCACTCTCTGAAGCTACACTGGCTTTGTCGTGGGTTAAATGCACCTGACACCTGGCAGACCACAAGCTTTCCCCTCCACAGTTCCTTTTCGTGCTACGTGATGGGCCAGTGAACCGAGAGGAGATCCTCCCCCCCCCCCAACCCCAGTCCTGCTGGTTCCTATTATGGCTGCTCCTTTCCCGGTGAAAAAAGAGAGAGCAGAGCCCCCAGCCGTGGCTCGCTTCCTGGAAAAGCCACCGCATGTGCTCTCAGTATTTCTGGTCCCGTTTCATTGTGTCCAAGAGAATAGTCTGGACACATTTCTGGGGTCTGTTGACACTTGTCATCTCCAAGGAGACCTCAGAGGGAGGTGGAGAATGGCCAAAGGTCTAAATAGCCAGCAGTCGGTAAACTACGGCCCGCGGGCCAAATCCGGCCCGCTCGGCTGTCCTATCCGGCCCGCGGAGCCGAAAGAGCGGAGGGCTCTCTTGCTCTCCCCTCTGCTCCTTCCCCAGCAGCCCAAGAGGAGAGTGCCAGCACGGTCAGGCTGCTTTTGTTCCGGCCCTCCGGTCCAGTTTAAGAACCCATGGTGGCCCTCGAGTCGAAAAGATTGCCCACCCTTGGTCTAAGCACTTTGCATGCTATACCCCTTGGTGACTTCTGAATATTGAACTCTGTGAATATGTGACCTTTTTTTTGTTTGTTTTCTAAATGAAAGAGAATAGAAAAAAACGAAACTCAAATCATCTGCTGAACTGAAAGCTGACACGATTGGAAAGGAAAATAATGCCCCCCCCCAACCCCACACACCACCACTTTTTAATCATCTGTGTCAGCTGCATTTGTCCCCTTTTAATTTCGTCTTTTCCTTATGAAATAAAAGTCACGCCGAAACCGGTGTGGCTCAGTGGACAGAGCGTCGGCCTGCGGACTGAAGGTTCCCGGGTTCGATTCCGGTCAAGGGCATGTGCCTGGATTGTGGGCACATCCCCGGTACGGGGTGTGCAAGAGGCAGCTGGTCGATGTTTCTCTCTCATCGACGTTTCTAGCTCTCTATCTCTCTCCCTTCCTCTCTGTAAAAAAAATCAATAAAATATATTTAAGGAAAAAAAATAATAAAATGGGTGAGCAAAAAATAAAATGGGGGGAGCAGCTTCCACTCCCAATGTAACATGGCCTCAGGCACCACAGACCAAGGTTTCCCGCCCTTCTCCCTGCTTCCCCACAGCTCCCAGGCCTGTCCCCCCTTTTCTGCCCTCCTCGTGTCTGGTAGTCATTAAAGAGGCGGAGACCCCAGCGGCTCTGCCTTTCTCCCTGTTTCCCTTCCTTTGTATCCACCTCTGCCAGGGTTGGCTCCTATATATATAAATATATATATATATATATATATATATATATATAAAATTGATTTTTTTTACAGAGAGGAAGAGAGAGGGATAGAGAGTTAGAAACGTCGATGAGAGAGAATCACCGATCAGCTGCCTCTTGCACACCCTCCACCGGGGATGTGCCCGCAACCAAGGTCCATGCCCTTGACCGGAATCGAACCCGAGACCTTCCAGTCCGCAGGCCGACGCTCTACCCATTGAGCCACACCGGTTTCGGCGGGTTGGCTCCTTTGGAGAGTCAGCCCTGCTCATCACAGAGGCTCGGGGATGGCCTTTCAAATACAGGCCTTTAGGGATTCCCTCAGCTCTTCTTGCAGCTCCTCTGGCTGCCCAGACTCTGAGAGACGTAAGCACAGACTGCCTCATTTCTGCCTACGTACACCCCGCAACTTCACGAGCGGCAATCTTTCTTTCTTTTTCCCAGGGTGCACCGCACACAGGATTGAAGCTCGAGTGATACGCAAAATGTTACCTCCAAGCACAGCTATGGCGCTTCTTCCGTGTACCAGGTACTGTTCTAGAAACTTGAGCTACTGCATGGACTGGGGTACCTATTCTTTTTATTATTATTATTGTTTTTTTACAGAAAGGGAGAGAGAGGGATAGTTAGAAACATCGATGAGAGAGAATCATCGACCAGCTGCCTCCTGCGCACCCCCTACCGGGGATGTGCCCGCAACCAAGGCACATGCCCTTGACCAGAATCGAACCTGGGACCCTTCAGTCCCCAGGCCGACGCTCTATCCACTGAGCCAAACCGGTTTCGGCTGGGGTACCTATTCTTATGGAGCTTACTTTCTTTAAAACAATAACAACAACAACAACAAATATATATATTGATTTCCGAGAAGGAGAGAGAGAGAGAAACATCAATGGTGAGAGAGGATCATTCATTCATTGGCTGCCTGGAGCTTACATTCTAATGAGGCAGGAATCTACCAATCAGAAACTACCAGGTGGTGACAAGTGTCATGGCGCCGGGAGCCTAATTTCGGTTGAATGGCCGGGGAAGGTGGTGACGTCTAAGACAAGCAGGGAGGACACAGAGGAGGCGGCTCTGTGTATACCCACCCATGGGTTCCAAGAGAAGATGGCGGGTGGCGTGCATGCAACTCATTTTGCTCCGTTCCCCAGCTGCGCTAAGCATAGGTTTTTCTTTCTTTGTTCACGTCGTAAACTCAGAAGGAAATGTTAACGTCAATCCCTCTATAATTTGAAATGTGATTTTCTTGTAGTAGTGGTGAATAATCATTTTTGCATTATCCAAGCCTTTGAGTTCTTTTATATATCTATATCTATATCTATATCTATATCTATATCTATATCTATATCTATATCTATATCTATATCTATATCTATATCTATATCTATATCTATATCTATGTCTATATATATGTTGATTTTAAAGAAGAAGGAAGAGGGGGAGAGAGAGAGAAACATCAATGATGAAAGAGAATCATCCATCCGCTGCCTCCTGCAGGCCCCCACACTGGGGATCGAGCCCACAACCCTCTTAAACCATTTGTTCCTAACTCATTTTTGTTGTTCAACACACTTGTATTTTATCCTCTGATTTAAAAAAAAAAATTAATAGTGAACACGATTCAAAATTCAAGGCGTGTATAGTGAAAAATCTATCCCTTCTAGCACCCCTGTCTGAAAGCAGTTAATACAACTAAGTTTTCCAAATGCACTTCCAAAGACATTCCAGGTTTTATTACAAGAAACACACTGAGGTGCATTTATTTATTTTTTAATATGTTTTTATTAATTTCAGAGAGGGAGGAAGGAAGAGGGGGAGAGAGAGAGAGAAACATCAGTGATGAGAGAGAATTATTGATTGGCTGCCTCCTGGGGATCAAGCCCGCAACCCAGGCATGTGCTCTTGACTGGGATCGAACCTGGGACCCTTTAGTCCGCAGGTCGATGCTCTATCCTCTGAGCCAAACCAGCTAGGGCTAAGATGAATTTAGAGCAGGGGTGGGCAAACTTTTTGACTCGAGGGCCACCATGGGTTCTTACACTGGACCGGAGGGCCGGAACAAAAGCAGCCTGACCACGCTGGCACTCTCCTCTTGGGCTGCTGGTGAAGTAGCGGAGGGGAGAGCAAGAGAACCCTCCGCTCTTCCGGCTCCGCGGGCCGGACAGAACAGCCGAAGAGGCCAGATCCGGCCCGCGGGCCATAGTTTGCCCACGGCTGATTTAGAGCTTGCTTCTATTTTATCTGTTGGCTGAAAGATTGCAAAATCAGGGCGTGTTCATTATCAGACAGACTGACCCAGTCCTTCTAAAGCTATGTCATGGGGACACCCGCTCTCCCCTAAAAATTTGACCATCATCTCGTGTTTCTCTCACCTCCGATGGCTCTTAGTGCCTATGATCTCCGAGTGGGTAGAACCATTTCATAGCAACTGTTGTTTTCTCACCTTCAGAGCGATTGCTTTCCCTCCTTGGAATGTCTATGACTTAATGGCTGTGCTATTCAGTGTTCAGTTGGCTCTTATCATAAGTTAATATTTGTCTGTGGGTGTGTGGGTCACATGTCCCTAAGTAGACGCCATGTGGCTTTACTGGAGGCAGAGATGTGGCCTTGGACTTTGTTCCTCACTGCTCAGTTATGGAGGCTCAGAGAACAGCTGGTTAAAGATTTGCTGCATTAAAACGACCCAACAGGCCATTGAAGTCCCCTGTACATCAAATCCCATTGAACAGATTAGGGCAGTGGTCGGCAAACCGTGGCTCGCAAGCCATATGTGGCTCTTTGGCCCCTCTTCCACAGAATACCACGGCCTGGGCGAGTCTGTTCTGAAGAAGTGGCGTTAGAAGAAGTTTAAGTTGAAAGAATGTGGCTCTCCAAAAACAGGTCAATCATTGTCCTGTTGATATTTGGCTCTGTTAAGTAATGAGTTTGCCGACCACTGGATCAAGAGAATTTGCTGTGGAATGAGCTTCAACATAATTTAGCCAAAGAAGCTCATCACCACTGAACGTACTCGTAGTATAAGTGCAGCTTTCTGTTTATTCGAGCTTCTTAAAAGTAGGACAGACACACCCTGAACGTTGGTGGGCAAAAATAGATCTTGCCCCTGGCACTCCGGTGGCGTCTCTGGCATGCTGGCGAGTTACGCAATAGTCCCTAACCTGCCAACCACAAGTGTCTCCATCCTGAGAACGCCTTGGTATTTTCATTGAGTTCTTATTGTTTTTTTAGTGAGCCAACTCCAGCCAACCTTCCCCTAAAGCAGTGTTTCCCAAACTTTTAAAAAATATATATATTTTATTGATTTTCCACAGAGAGGAAGGGAGAGGGATAGAGAGCTAGAAACGTCGATGAGAGAGAAACATCGACCAGCTGCCTCCTGCACACCCCCCACCAGGGATGTGCCCGTAACCAAGGCACATGCCCTTGACCGGAATCGAACCTGGGACCCTTCAGTCCGCAGACCGATGCTCTATCCACTGAGCCAAACCAGTTTCGGCAGTGTTTCCCAAACTTTTGACATATGTGTACCCCTTCTATAATTTTCGTAACGCTGAGTACCCCTCATCAAAAAAAAAAAAAGTGGATGTATTTTAATAACAATCAAAATATATTTCTTTTTTCTTTTTTTGGTACATAATAATAATAAACGAAAAATAAAATTATTCATAATAGAATATAAATAAAAATTATATGATAAATAACGTTTATTTGCACACCGGACCATCTCATGCCTCACAAGACTGTCTTGACTTGACTCATGAGAACGTAGAATGAGGCACAGCTAAGCACGGTGCAGTGCCTATCCCCCCCAAACTCCGGTGCAATGCGTACCCCCACCAAACTCTTCCCGTATCCCTGGGGGTACGAGTACCACACTTCGGGAAACACTGCCCTAAAGGAAGCTCACCTGAGTTGGTTTCTTTCTCCAAATATTGACTCCCTTTCGAAACGGGCCTGCTTTTGTTCCTTCCCCCACAAACATCGTGTGTAGTCTTTTACGTTGTGTAGATCATTAGTAGTTGTCTGTGGTGGGGCCAGCCTGTTCGGTACTTACTCAGCCATCGTGGAAATGGAACTCCCTCTCAGTTGAATCTTGAGCAGAGGATTAAAAAGATTGGGAAGTCCTGGCCAGTTTTGCTCAGTAGACACACCATCCACCCCACAGACTGAAGGGTCCCAGGTTCGATTCCGGTCAAGGGCATGCACCTTGGATGCGGGCACATCCCCAGTAGGGGGTGTGCAGGAGGCAGCTGATGGATGTTTCTAACTCTCTAATCCCTCTCCCTCCCTCTCTGTAAAAAAATCAATAAAATATGTGTGTGGGTTTTAAAGTAAAATGAACACAACGGATCAAGTAGGGAAATCGCTTTCCATCAGCGATCGCCTCAAGCGTGGAGGTCAGAAAGCATGCGTGGCATGACCACATGTAAAGGTGCAGTCAGCACCACACGTCCTCACTCATTTATGGACAATAAAGAACATTATAAACTGATGAACCATAAGATAGATACAGAGACAGTAAAGCAACAGACTATCCAATGACAGCGGGGAGGGTAGGGTGATCTGGGGGAGATAAGAGATCAACCGAAGGACTGGTATGCATGCATATAAGTACAACCAACGAACACAGAACTCTGGGGAGGGAGGGCATGAATGGGAGGGGGGGGGGCAATGGTAAGCAATGTACACATATAATACCTTAATTAAAAAAATAATAAACATTTTCCTAACTTAAAAATAATAATAAAATAAATAAAGGTGCAATCGGTGGCATTAGCCAGCTCCTCCTCTGGCCGTGGTTTAAAAGGATGAAGAGAAGAGAGTAGGGCCGAATTCCAGGAGCTAACATGTCCCAGTGTGCCGAGAATGGGAAGATAAGTAAAGGCCAGGACATATGGGCCGGCCTCCAAGGAAGATTGCTGCTCAAGGCTAGAAGAAAAAACAACTGCTAGGTTGGGCAAGAATTAGACTCAGGCAGGTAAGGTTGTGCTGCTGTTCTGAAATGCTCCAGGGCTGCAGTGTTAACCCTTCCTTTGCCTGGAGTATCCAGTTCAGCCTGTTAATTTCAATGAATTAGAATGGGGCCCTGACTGGTGTGGCTCAGTGGATAGAGCATCAGCCTGCGGGTCCCAGGTTCGATTCCGGTCAAGGGCATGTACCTTGGTTGCGGGCACATTCCCAGTAGGGGGTGTGCAGGAGGCAGCTGATTGAAGTTTCTAACTCGCTCTTCCTTTCCCTTCCTCTCTGTAAAAAATTAATAAAATATATTTTAAAAAAGAGAGAGAGAGAGCCGAAACTGGTTTGGCTCAGTGGATAGAGCGTCGGCCTGCGGACTGAAAGGTCCCAGTTTTGATTCCGGTCAAGGGCATGTACATTGGTTGCGGGCACATTCCTGGTAGGGGGTGTGCAGGAGGCAGCTGGTCGATGTTTCTCTCTCATCAATATTTCTAGCTCTCTATCCCTCTCCCTTCCTCTCTGTGAAAAATCAATAAAATATATCTTTTCTAAAAAGAATGGGAAAGGGGTTTGATTTATTATTTTTTTTATCCTCATTTGAGGATTTTTTTTCCCCCGTTGGCTTTTTAGAGAGAGTAGAAGAGAGGGAAGAGGAGGAGAGAGACAGAAACATCGATGTGATATATATATTGGTTGCCTTCCACTTATGTCGGGGCCAGGATCAAACCTGTAACCATGTTAGGTGTCCTTGGCCAGGAATCGAACCCAGGACCCTTTCAAGCACTGCAAAAACCAGCCAGGGCACACAGTTAACTTTCTACCCCACTATTATATACACTGAGTGGCCAGATTATTATGATCTCTGAACACATAAGAATCTGGCCACTCAGTGTCTATCCTATAGAATAAAAGGCTAATATGCAAATTGTCCCCTCGACCAGGTGTTCGGCCAGCAGGCAGGCCGGCCAACCGCCCATGTCCCCTCCCCCTGGCCAGGCTGGCCGGACCCCACCCATGCACGAATTCATGCACCGGGCCTCTCATACATATATATGGAATGGCCAGATTATTATGCCTTCAGAGTTCATCATAACGGTGGCCACTCCGTGTGAAATAAAACTTCTGGAAGAAAGCTACCTAAAAAAGAGAGACCTTTAGCCTTTCTTTTTCCTCAGTCTCACTCTGGAACGATTGAGGAACCCTCTCGGTCTTTCTGTTCTGATAGTTAGTGGCAAATACGAGTGCAGCACTCACAAGCACGATCTGCAGCCAAATTTATTTCCCAAGAGGAAGTCGAAGAGAGCCTCGGAGACAAGAAAGACCTGTTTGGCGTTGGTGGCTGAGGGAAGAGGGTAGGCGTTGAAATACCTGAAGAGGAAATGGAATAGAAGAAGCTGGGGGCGGGGAGGGTGAGCAGCTTGCCTGTAGGACTGAGAATGTCGTGCTGAGAGTCAGCAGCGTGAGGAAGAGAAAAACAAAAAGCTTAGGAAGAAGCAGGCTGTCATGAGGAGTCCAAAAGGTACACGGACCAAGCTGGTGGGACGGACGATAATCCTCCCGCAAATGAAGGAGAAACTGGCTCCCGTGTGTAATGGGTCAATTGAACATCCGTGGTGCTATATGTGTGCCTCTGACCAGAATTATACAGAGGGCGGCCTGGTCTTCAGAATCATGCTCTAGCCCTAACCGGTGTGGCTCAGTGGATAGAGTCTCGGCCTGCGGACTGAAGGGTCCCGGGTTCGATTCCAGTCAAGGGCATGTGCCTTGGTTGCAGGCACAGTCCCAGTAGGAGGCAGCTGATCGATGTTGCTCTCTCATCGATGTTTCTAACTCTCGCCCTTCCTCTCTGTAAAAAATCAATAAAATATATTTTATTTTATTATTTTTGAAGAACATATTTTAATGATTTTTTACAAAGAGGAAGGGAGAGGGATTAGAGAGTTAGAAACATCGATCATCTGCCTCCTGCACACCTCCAACTGGGGATGTGCCCGCAACCAAGGTGCATGCCCTTGACTGGAATCAAACCCGGGACCCTTCAGTCCACAGGGCGATGCTCTGTCCACTGAGCCAAACCAGTTACAGCAATAAAATATATTTTAAAAATAAGTAAATAGCCGAAACCGGTTTGGCTCAGTGGATAGAGTCTCGGCCTGCGGACTGAAAGGTCCCGGGTTCGATTCCGGTCAAGGGCATGTACCTTGGTTGCGGGCACATCCCCAGTGGGGGCGTGCAGGAGGCAGCTGATCGATGATTCTCTCTCATCGATGTTTCTAGCTCTCTATCCCTCTCCCTCTCTATAAAAAAATCAATAAAATATATATTTAAAAAAATAAAATAAAATATAACACAACTGGAAGGCTACATAAGGAATTCATATCAGAGATTGCCTTTGGTAAAGGAGCTGGGTGAGGTATAGAAGGGAGAATTACTAACTATACTCTTTGTTTAAGCATGCACATGGATTTTGCTAGCGTTGTGATAGCGTGTATCTAACCTTATTTGTCATAGGCGTGTCTTGAGTTGTTTTCAGGTGATTTCCTGGGTGTCTCATCTTCCTGACTTAGAAAGCTCTTCAAGAAAAGAAACTTTCATATTTCTTTGTATTGCCCCCATAGTGCTTAGCATAATTTTGGCACATGATAAATATGCAAAACGATGTGAATAGAAAACAATGTAATTTGGTGCTCAAATACTCTGAGAGTGAATGTTAAAATCAGTAACTCTGGAGACTGCTTTAATGCTGACTGCTGTGTTTTAAAGCATTATCACTTACTAGTTTATTTTATATCATAGTTTGCTACTCTGCCAATAGAGGGAAAACAAGATAATCGATGGCATTCTTTAGTGAAACTTCATATAGAGAAATGAAAAATTCCCTTTTAATTTCTGTGTATCCGCATGTAATTTTTTTTTTTTTTGAGAGAGAGAGAAACATCAATGATGAGAAAGAATCATTGATGGGTTGCCTCCTGCAACATCCCCTACTGGGGACTGAGCCTGCAACCCCGGCATGTGCCCTTGGCCAGAATCGAACCTGGTACCCTTTGGTCCACAGGCCGACGCTCTATCCACTGAGCCAAACTAGCTAGAGCTCCACATGCAATCTTTTATTTTTTTTAATAATTTTTTAAAATATATTTTCTTGATTTTTTTACAGAGAGAGGAACAGAGAGGGATAGAGAGTTAGAAACATCGATGAGAGAGAAGCATCGACCAGCTGCCTCTTGCACACCCCCCACTGGGGACGTGCCCGCACCCAAGGTACATGCCCTTGACCGGAATCGAACCTGGGACCTTTCAATCCGCAGGCCGACGCTCTATCCACTGAGCCACACCGGCTTCGGCTGGCCATTTATTTTCATTACCAGCTGGCAAACTACCAAAGGGAGTATATGTCATTAAAAGAAGTTCCTGAAATACAATTCTTGTTCTTGTTCTTTTTCTTTCTTCTTTTTTTTTTTTTTTGCCAGCAACTTCCTATCATGAGACATCGCATTCTCTGCATTGCACAACATTAGGCAGGTCAGGACTGTTCCAGAAGGCGCAGGCACCACCTGATACGAAGTGCAAAGAGCAGGCACTACTAGCTTGAGGACGAGGAGGAACTGTTGAACAAAGGACCTGTTTTTGCTTCTGAAATTCTCAGTTGGAATTAGTAGGATGTGGAATGCTGTGGGTGACAAGGCCAACAGGAAACGCTGGTCCAGTGTGAAAACACCGACTTGAAGACAGAGGTGTAAATAACGTCCCCAACCCTAGCTGGTTTAGCTCAGTGGTTAGAGCGTCGGCCTGCAGACTGAAGGGTCCAGGGTTCGATTCCGGTCAGGGGCATGTACCCTGGATGCGGGCACATCCCCAATAGTGGGTGTGCAAGAGGCAGCTGATGGATGACTCTCTCTCATCGATGTGTCTAGCTCTCTATCCCTCTCTCTTCCTCTCTGTAAAAAAATCAATAAAAATATATTTTTTTTAAAAAAGAAGAAGGGGAGGGGGTGGGGAAGAGAATACCGTTACTAATGATGCCATAAGGTTGTTGCTAAAATTAGGCTTTCAATAAATGTTGTCTAGCCTAGGAAAAGCATGGGTCTTAGAGCCAGTTTCCTGGGTGTAAATCATAACTATACCATTCACTAGTTTTGTGACTCAGTCTATTCACCTATATTAAAATTATTTTAAAAAGAAAAAAGGAAACCGCCGAAACCGGTGTGGCTCAGTGGGTAGAGTGTCGGCCTGTGGACTGAAAGGTCCCGGGTTCGATTCCGGTCAAGGGCATGTGCCTTGGTTGCGGGCACATCCCCGGTGGGGGGTGTGCAAGAGGCAGCTGGTCGATGTTTCTCTCTCATCGACGTTTCTAGCTCTCTATCCCTCTCCCTTCCTCTCTGTAAAATATCAATAAAATATATATTTTTTAAAAAGAAAAGAAAAAAGGAAACTATCTGAATTCCTTAACGGCATCTTTTGCAAGGATGTGCCCTTTATATTTTATTATTTTTAAAAATATATTTTATTGATTTTCCACAGAGAGGAAGGAAGAGGGATAGAGAGTTAGAAACATCGATGAGAGAGAAAAACATCCATCAGCTGCCTCCTGCACACCCTCCTACAGGGGATGTGCCCGCAACCAAGGTCCATGCCCTTGACCGGAATCGAACCCGGGACCTTCCAGTCCGCAGACCGACGCTCTATCCACTGAGCCACGCCGGTTTCGGTGCCCTTTACATTTTATTATTATTTTCTAAAATATATTTTTTTGTTTTTTGTTTTTTGTTTTTTTTTTTACAGAGAGGAAGGTAGAGGGATAGAGAGTTAGAGACATCCATCAGCTGCCTCCGCAACCAAGGTCCATGCCCTGGACCGGAATCGAACCGGGGACCCTCCAGCCCGCAGGCCGACGACGCTCTACCCACTGAGCCACACCGGCCAGGGCCGCCCTTTACCCTTCTGTGTCCACTGCCCATTCGAGGTTGCTCGGTTTCTTCTCGTGGAACAGATCCCGGAAAATCCTAAGCTTTCCCCCAAGCAAGAAGAGACACAGATTCCCCCAAGAGGAGAAATAAGAGTGGTGGGTGGGGGTGGGGAAATCCGTGCCCTACGTGGCACGGCTTAGGTTCCTCGCCCTGTGGAGTTGGGAGAGAAAAAAAAAAAAAAAAAAAACCACTCGAGCCCCAAGGACAAAAGCTCCCTTGTTTAAGCGCTTGCCCAGCTGCACTTCAGCTAAATATATCCCGGGCAGCAGCGTCTCCACCGCTCCACCCTCTCCCGGAGCCAATGGTGGAGCTGCAAAGGGCTCGGAGGCCCCCGAGGGACCGAGGGACCGGGGCCTTGGGGGGAGGCGATACCTTGGTTACCGTTATTTCACCTTCCCCTGCAGCAGCTCCGGCGGCTGCCCGCTCCCCCCGGAGGCCGCCTGAGCCCCCCCCTGGAGGCCGCCTGGGCCTCGGAGGGGAGAGGGGAGGAGGCCTGGGCCTCCGTCTGGAATGCACCCGCCGCCTGGGCTGACAGCACGAGTGACTCATTGTTTGCCGGTGTCCACAGCAGAGGAGCAATGACAAACGGTCTTTTTCCCTCTCGGCATAACCCGGTTTTTTGGAGAACCGGGTCTGGAGCTGGCCATCTGGGGAGCTGCAGCCACCGTTACTGCTTAGCAGTTGTCCATGGGGACGAAGGATTTGCATTTACTGTCCACACCCCGGAGAGGCCTAAAGCCATGGGGGGTGGGGGGGTTTTACCTGCAGCTGTCAGGGAAAAGGCATTTAGGGGACCCCTCCCGTCTGCCCACACCTACACCTGCATTCGGACGGGGTACAACCCTAGATTGTAGTTTGCTCGCATCTTGTAGAAATGGACATTTTTTAAAAATATATTTTTTATTATTTTTAAATACCGTATTTGCCGGCGTATAAGACGATTTTTTTTGGCCCTGAAAATACCGTATTTGCCAGCGTATAAGACGACTGGGTGTATAAGACGACCCCCTAACATTTCCACTCAAAATACAGAGTTTGTTATATACTCGCCGTATAAGACTACCCCCCACTTGGAGGCATATTTTTCAGGGCCAAAAAGTCATCTTATACGCCGGCAAATACGGTATATATATTTTATCGATGTTTTACAGAGAGGAAGGGAGAGAGATAGAGAGCTAGAAATGTGGATGGGAGAGAAACATCCACCAGCTGCCTCTTGCACACCCCCTACCCGCAACCAAGGCACATGCCCTTGACCAGAATCGAACCCGGGACCTTTCAGTCCGCAGACCGACGCTCTACCACTGAGCCACACCGGTTTCGGCAATGCCCTTATTTTAATGGACAGCAATCCGTTCACCGGCCTTCCAATTTCTTCAGGAAGTTGAACCCGGAGTGGCTTTGGCTGGTTTCTTGGGGTGACCCTCCCCTGGATGGAAATTCATGTAGAGTCTGAGTTAGAAAGGAAGTTACAAAGGGCTTGTCTCTTTCCTTCAAACCTATGCTGTCATTTAGCAGAGTGACTGTCTTTTTTAAAATATATATATATTTTTAATTGATTTTTTACAGAGAAGAAGGAGGAGGGATAGAGAGTTAGAAACATCCATGAGAGATAAACTTCGATTAGCTGCCTCCTGCACACTCCCCACTGGGGATGTGCCCACAACCAAGGGTCATGCCCTTGAATGGAATCAAACCTGGGACCCTTGAGTCCGCAGACCGACGCTCTATCCCAGCCGTGGGCAAACTACGGCCCGCGGGCTGGATCCGGCCCGCTCGGCTGTTCTATCCGGCCCTCGGAGCCGGAAGAGCGGAGGGTTCTCTTGCTCTCCCCTCCGCTCCTTCCCCAGCAGCCCAAGAGGAGAGTGCCAGC
Organism: Vespertilio murinus; assembly: GCA_963924515.1. Classification (NCBI taxonomy): domain Eukaryota; kingdom Metazoa; phylum Chordata; class Mammalia; order Chiroptera; family Vespertilionidae; genus Vespertilio; species Vespertilio murinus. Next base: position 6,797,135 of record OZ004722.1, read on the forward strand.
GTGGTCAGGCTGCTTTTGTTCCGGCCCTCCCTCCGGTCCAGTGTGAGAACCCACTGTGGCCCTCGAGTCAAAAAGTTTGCCCACCCCTGCAGTCTATCCACTGAGCCAAACTGGTCAGGGCTGACTGTCTTTCTTTGCTTGATAGTATCCTTAAAACTAAATCGGGCATCAAAAAATGTGCATTAGCCCTTTTGAAGCTATGGAGAACTTGCAAAGATTAAGTATGTCTCTGGTTTGTTAGACCGGGCACAATTATTGCAGCACGTGAGGGGAAATGGCAGCGATCAAAGCTTTGATTTCTCACAGCTAACCACAAGTAAATGGCAGTCTGTTTTACATCACACACAGCCCATTCGCCAGTGAGTCTCCTTAGCGAATGTCCAACGTTCAGGATAAAACTGAGGATCGGCTATAGGCGATAATTTGCAAAGTCTCTTTAAGTGGCTGGATTTATAAATTTGGAATCTTAATCTTTAGCTGAGTCTGTTTTTCTTTCCTTCCTCCTTTCCTCAAACAGCTTTTGAGTATTTTGTCCTAAGGGTCAAAACCTCAACTACCCCTGGGGCAGGAAGATAGCCTAATAGGCAAAGCTAGTGGATTTAGAAAAAATGGAGATAGTAGAGCGTTGGCCTGCGGACTGAAGGGTCCCCGGTTCGATTCCGGTCAAGGGCATGGACCTGGGTTGCGGGCACATCCCCAGTAGGGAGTGTGCAGGAGGCAGCTGGTCGATGTTTCTCTCTTATTGATGTTTCTAACTCCCTATCCCTCTCCCTTCCTCCCTGTAAAAAAAAAAAAATCAATATATATATATATATATATATATATAATGAAATGGCAGTTAATGCCTTTATTTTAATGGACAGCAATCCGTTCACCAGCCTTCCAATTTCTTCAGGAAGAAATATATATATATATATATATATATATATATATATATTAATGTAGACCATCAAAACCAGTGATCTCTCTGGCAGTTTTGAGATGCATTCCCATGGTCTGGCGCAGGATGAAAAATTCACGCAGCCTGTGCTAGGAATTAGGTGTCATTTCAAAGAAACCACGAAGTAATAATTTGAATCAGAATGGAAAATGGACCCCCTCCACCCTTGGTAACACAATTCCGGCTTCGTTCTCTTTGGCTGTGGAACGGGTGGGCCAGTGAGGTGAACGCCAGGACGCATGCAGACTCTGTTTGAAAGAGCCAGCCTGAGTTGTGGGCGTCTCCTGCCTCCTGCAAATACACATCTAAATAAATACACAAATGCCCGCAGCTCCGAAAGGGAAAGAGACACACCCCGTCCCTTTCTTTCCGCGTTTACTTTGGAACATTTGTGATGTAGATTTTTTCCCCCCTGCCCCTTTGAGAACGCTTTTCAAAAGCTAAAGAAGCATCTTCACAGTTTAACTACCCAGGGGTTTCTTTTCTGTGACTTGGGAGCCACCTCTTTGAAATGTAACCACCAGGAAGGCAACATCCCTATTTCTCAGTTTCCATGGGAGAGTAGGAGTCTAACTCCAGTTCCAAGTTATAAAAACCAGCTTAGTTTTTCTTCCGATAAACTAGTTCGCTAACAGATGACCAGCGACTGATTACCAAGGTGGATTTAGAACGGACTATGGTGATTAAATGGCATTGCCAGGTCCTCTCAGCTGAGGATGAGTTATTTATCTCGACAACATGTAGGTAAGAAGGTGGCGTGTCTGCTTGGCTATAAGGGCCAAATACCTTTGCACATCCTATTTCGGCTTAATGCAGCCGTGGGTAAAAAAATCAATAAGATATATATATATATATATATATATATATATATATATATATATATATATATGTATGTATTTAAAAGCCTCAATAGTAAATTTGTACTATACAGTGACATTTTAAAAAATGTTTTATAGTATTTTTATTGATTTTTTACAAAGAGGAAGAGAGAGGGATAGTCAGAAACATCGATGAAAGAGAAACATCGATTCAGCTGCCTCCTGCACACCCCCCACTGGGGATGTGCCCGCAACCAAGGTACATGCCCCTGACCGGAATCGAACCTGGGACCCTTCAGTCCACAGGCTGAGGCTCTATCCACTGAGCCACACCGGTTTCAGCTATACAGTGACATTTTAAAAAATGATTGTTATAGGCAGAGACACTTCTGGGATACAAAGTTGAATAAAATATAGTGCCTGTGCCCAGAAGAGTTTACAACCTTATAATAATCATAATGATACCCTAAGGTTAACGTGGGGGAAATGGGAGAATCAGGTACTTGTAATGGGGAGAGGACTTTAGATGCTATTACCTAATTGCGTCCCACATAATTACTTGGTTTACAGCCCCGTTAAAATCTCAAGACTTCCTTCTGAGCTATTTAAAAAATATATATTTATTGGGTTTTTGTTTGTTTGTTTGTTTGTTTTACAGAGAGGAAGGGAGAGGGATAGAGAGCCAGAAACACAGATGAGAGAGAAACATCATCAACTGCCTCCTGCAGGCCTCCCACTGGGGATGTGCCCGCAACCAAGACACGTGCCCCCGCCCGGAATCGAACCCAGGACCCTTCAGTCCGCACTGGCAGGGCCTGCTGAGCTATTTTAACAGGAACACCCAGACCAGAATGCTTATCCAAAGAAGTGAACGTAGCCAAAAGCTCTGCCACGGAAAGGCTAGTAAGAGACCTTGGCTTGCCCAAACCGGTTTGGCTCAGTGGGTAGAGCGTCGGCCTGCGGACTGAAAGGTCCTGGGTTCGATTCCCATCAAGGGCATAGACCTTGGTTGTAGGCACATCCCCAGTGGGGGGTGTGCAGGAGGCGGCTGGTCGATGTTTCTCTCTCATCAACGTTTCTAGCTCTCTATCCCTCTCCCTTCCTCTCTGTAAAATATCAATTAAAAAAATATATTTTTTTTAAAGAGAGAGAGACCTTGGCTTACACACCCTGAAGCCATCTCTGGGCAACCTAACCAAAAAGGACTTTTGCAAAATTATAAAAAAAATATGTAAATGTGTATCGACACTGACATTCTTAAAAGCCAGCCATGCAACACTCTTTTGCTTTCTGCTGAGCTCCAGGGTGTTCCAAGGGCTTTGTTCCTGGCTGCATTCACATGGGGCTGGGATGCCATCTTGGGAACAAAGGGGCCGCGGGCGGGAGATGCTTGGGGTGGCGGTAACCAGGCAACGAGATGCTCAAGCCCACCGCGCAGCCGCACTGCGCCCAGCTCTGCAGCAGGGTGGTGGGTTGTTTATGGCTCTCTTTTCCGAAGGAAGAAATAACAGAATTCTCCTGGTTGGTTTTTGTTTTTTTTTTTTTTTTTTTTTTTTGCAACGTAAACATCTCTGCTGCATTCCTCGGCTCCACAATTATTCCCCCTTACCAAGCAGTGTTTACCAGAAAGCCATCCTGCAAAGGGCTGGATGAAAAAATACTGGTTGAACCTGAAATCAAGCTCCTGGCACATTCAACGTCTCTCTGCAGTCCGCTTCAAAAGATGAAAGATTGCTTTCCTCTCTGTTATTCCTCTGTTGGTTTGCTCCGTGGCAGTTTCTTTTCTCCTCCTCCTCCTCCTCCTCCTCCTCCTCCTCCTCCTCCTTTTTGTAAATGGCAGTGAGGCACACCCATCCCCTCCTGCTGTACTCGGACTCTGAGAGCAGACGCCACCGTGGATGTCGGAATGGAACGGTCATGAAATATGGAGGCGATATTCCCGTCGTATCAGGGCCCCGGGCAAACTGATTTTCCACGTCCCTACCGAGCCACGTCCACTGTGCTTCTTCGTGGCTATATTTAAGCCACGTCACGTGTCCGCTGCAGCCTTCTTTTTGCATCCTCCGTGTAAATCCTCTCGCATTCCAATCCCCCCATAGTAATTTTCCCGCCCTTCAGAACGCAGAGAGCGGTGATACCTCAGAACGGAGCACATGCTTTGCTGGAATCTAGACAGCCAGGGGCCTGTCATTTTCCAGATCGGATGTCAAAGAGGGGGTGACATTGGGGATAGTATCGTACTTTCTGGGGCCACGGGGAAAACTAATTACAAGCACCAAAGCACAGTGTCGTGTAGAGTTGTCATCTGCTTTGAAGCTGCAGATTTCACGGCTCGAGAACCGTGCCTTTAAGACAAAAAATATTTGCAAGCTGGTGCCTGCATTTTTGGCCTCGGGGGCCATTTCCCAGACCTAAGAATCTGAGATCTGCCGAAACCGGTTCGGCTCAGTGGATAGAGCATCGGCCTGCTGACTGAAGGGTCCGGGGTTCGATTCCGGTCAAGGACATGTACCTTGGTTGCGGGCACATCCCCAGTGTGGGGTGTGCGGGAGGCAGCTGGTCAGTGTTTCTCTCTCATCGATGTTTCTAGCTCTCTAGCTCTCTCCCTTCCTCTCTGTTAAAAAAATCAATTATATATATATATATATATATATATATATATATATATATATCCTGTACAGCGCTAGCCGGTTTGGCTCAGTGCCTAGAGCGCTGGACCGTGGACCGAAGGGTTCCAGGTGTGATTCCCATCAAGGGCATGCAGGATGCAGGTTCTGGCAGGGGCCGGGCAGGAGGTAACCGATTGGTGTTGCTCTCTCACATTGAGGTTTCTCTCTCTGTGGTCTCTCCCTCTCCCTTCCATTCTCTATAAAAGTCACTGGGAAAATATCCTCAGATGAGGATTGATAAAAAAGAGTCTTGTGGAAAGCCTCGTTTAGAACACATAATGGCTGTGGGATGTGCGCTTACCGTATTTGCCAGCGTATAAGACGATTTTTTGGCCCTGAAAAATACCGTATTTGCCGGCGTATAAGAGACTGGGCGTATAAGACGACCCCCTAACATTTCCACTCAAAATACAGAGTTTGTTATATACTCGCCGTATAAGACTACCCCCCACTTGGAGGCATATTTTTCAGGGCCAAAAAATCGTCTTATACGCCGGCAAATATGGGTAGTTCTTTTGAAAAAACCATTTTTTTTTTTTTTTTACAGAGTGAAAAGGAGGGGGATAGAGAGTTAGAAACATCGATGAGAGAGAAACATCGATCAGCTGCCTCGGAACCAAGGTACATGCCCTTGACCGGAATCGAACCTGGGACCCTTGAGTCTGCAGGCCAGTGCTCTATCCACTGAGCCAAAAACGGTTAGGGCATGAGCGCTTACTCTTAACTTGGTCATTCACACATTCCTGCAACAATTCTTTATTGAATTGCCTGCTATGTGCCAGGCATAACTTCTAGGAAGAGTAACAATTCTGGGAAGGTAAAAAATCCCCTTCTATGAAGAGTGCTTATTTTTGTCAGGTAGACTAACACCTAAAATTGTTAATAAATGACAGATCCCAAGGTTGATCACCAAGTTAAACATCAAGTGAAGTTTATCTGAGTAAGGCAAGGGCAAAACCGGAAGGCTTCAAAGAGGAAGTGTCTTTGAATCAAGCCAACAAAATAGGACAAACAACTATAAAAACAGTGAAAAGTCCGGTGTAGCAGGAACTATAGGAGGATTTTGAGGAGGCTTGATAGTATAGGGTGGGGGCGAGATTAGAGAGACAAATCTATTGAGCTCAGACTGGGCTATGGGCGACCAGTGGGAAAGACTGTCATAGAGACATTTTCCATTCATCCTTTTTTTTTTTTTTTTTTTTTTAAGTGTGTGTATGTGTTTAATCTTGTGCTGGATCTTTGGAACATAAAAAAAGAACACAATTCTTGTTTTCAGCATTACACAATCGCCTACATTTTTTTCCTTTCTGGAAAACCGCTGTGGTGGTGGTGGTGATATAAAAAATAAACACAACTTGGGGCTTTGTCACCACACCTTTGTCCCAGAGCTGTGTGTGTGTGTAAGTCAAAGCAATTGCAGCCACACTCGGGCAGGGCGGGGGGGGGGGGGGGGGGGGGAGGGGGAGCTGCTTTAAGGCCTACGTCATGCAGGGTGCGTGTCCCCCAACCCCCCACCCCCACCCCCCAATCTGGAGGGAGGCGGCTGTGCTCTAACCCTCTGAACAAAGGCAGGAAATGGCCGAGCCCAGCGGCTGCAAAAAAAAAAAAAAAAGAGAATGCGTTTCAATCTGGGACTCGCCCAGCTAGCTCTGCAGCCCCTGATCGCTCCCTTAAAAGGAAACCGCCCAGAGAAAGGCGTTCCCCGGTTCCGGTTCTGGTTAGCAGGGCGCTGCAAACGGAGGGACAAAATGGGCACCGAGAACCAGGGCGGAGGCTGCTGGGAACGCGCCGCGGGGACCCTCCCTGGGGGATGCCCAGGGCCCCATCCGCCCTGGAGCGGTCAGGGGTGGGGGTGGGGGTGGGGGTGTGTGTTCCTCCAAGGTTGCACCAAGATGGCAGCCTAGCGAGTCCCCAGCGCGCCTTCCGCTCCGCGCCCCGACCGCCCGGGCGCAAAAGGCGAGCCACGCCCTTGGCCGCCGCCATCTTGTTGTTTTTCTTCCCTTGGCCGGGCCACGTGACGCGCCCCTGCGGAAGCCCAGGCGCCCCCACCCACCCACCCCGCCCCCGCCCCCGCCCCCGCCCCAACTTCCGGCCAGACCGGTTCCAGCCGGCCCCAGCCTGCAGAGACGCGCCGCTGCCCCCTAGCGGCCGGCCACTTCCGGCCCCGCCCGCCCGCGCCGCCGCCATTCCCACCCGCGGCCGCCGCACGTCGGCGCGCCCCGGCAGCGCGCCTGCGCCGTAGCGCGGCCCGCCCTGGGCTGCGCGCGCACGTTTTGTTGTGGTTGTTGTTGTTGTTGTTGTGCACGGGGGATGGGAACGGGAACCGCCTCCCGCGTGCATGGAGGGGGGTTTGGGGTACGTGCGATAGGTGTTTTCACCAGGAAACCCCAGCCTTGGGGGTCTGCCCCTGCCCCCCAACATCCCGGGGTGGGGCTAAAGGACGCGGTGCAGGCCCCGCCCCCGTCCTGACCTTACCTCCCCCCCCCATCACGTGTCCTCCCATGTGACAGCCCCATGACATGGCTTATCCCAGTTCAGCCCGCACCACCGCCTTGGAGACGGAAGTTGTTACGTTTATTACTATTATTATTATTAATTTTATTTATTTTTTAAAAAATGTATTTTTATTGATCTTACACAGAGAGGAATTGAGAGGGATAGTTAGAAACATGGATGAGAGAGAATCACCGATCAGCTGCCTCTTGCACACCCCCTACCGGGGATGTGCCCGCAACCAAGGTACATGCCCTTGACCGGAATCGAACCCGGGACCCTCCCTTCAGTCCGCAGACCGACGCTCTTTCCACTGAGCCACACCGGTTTCGGCATTATTATTATTTTTTAAAAACAAATATGTTTTATTGATATTTTACAGAGAGGAAGGAAGAGAGATAGAGAGCTAGAAACGTCAATGAGAGAGAAACATGGACCAGCTGCCTCTTGCACACCTCCTACCGGGGATGCGCCCGCAACCAAGGTACATGCCCTTGACCGGGATCGAACCTGGGACCTTTCAGTCCGCAGACTGAGGCTCTTTCCACTGAGCCAAACCGGTTAGGGCTTGTGACGTTTATTAGAAGAAAACTTAAACCCAGGGGGAGCCCTTTGCTCCGGAGGCAGAACCTTCAGGGCATCTGGGGCACCTGAGTTCCCAGCAGGCCCTGAGGCTCTCCAAGGACCCTGCGCGTCTGCAGCAGCATCCCTCCTGGGGCTCCTGGGAAATGGAAATGCAAACCCCGGCCCGCACCACGCCTTAGCTTAGATTCCCGCCACTTGTTAAGGATTGGCCACGTTTGTTTGCTTTATTATTTTTCTCTATTTATATCGGTTGCAGAGCAGCCCTATTTAAAAGTCAAGAGTTTAGAGAGGGCCGAAACCGGTGTGGCTCAGTGGTAGATCGTCGGTCCGCGGACTGAAGGGTCCCAGGTTCGATTCCGGTCAAGGGCATGTATATTGATTGCGGGCACATCCCTGGTAGGGGTTGTGCAAGAGGCAGCTGGTCGATGTTTCTCTCTCATCGGCGTTTCTAGCTCTCTATCTCTCTCCCTTTCTCTTGGTAAAAAAATCAATAAAATATATTAAAAAAAAATTTCAGTGGTGCTGTGGATATTTGGCTCTGTGGACTCATGAGTTTGCTGACCACTGGGCTAGACCATAAGGTCCACGGAAAGGGACCGTCTCTTCCTTTGCTGATCCTTGTATCCTAACTGTGGTGCCAGCTACACAGCAGGCATTGAATAAGTGTTTGTTGAATGAATGTCTGAGTACCGTATTTGCCGGCGTATAAGACGATTTTTTGGCCCTGAAAAATATGCCTCCAAGTAGGGGGTAGTCTTATACGGCGAGTATATAACAAACTCTGTATTTTGAGTGGAAATGTTAGGGGGTCGTCTTATACGCCGGCAAATACGGTATTTTCAGGGCCAAAAAATCGTCTTATACACCGGCAAATACGGTAAATACCGAGTTAACAGAAGGGGTGCTGAGTTCTGAGGACCCCTCTTAATAACCAATTACTCAGCACTGATGTCTCCATCTAGTGGTGACTGATGCTATTACACCCCCGTGGCCCATTCTCAGTGAGGGTCCTTAGTGAGATCTCTCCCTGTGCTCCTGGCCCAGAAGAGAATCCATACACGAGTAAGGAACACCTAAATTAAATTAAATTAAGTGCAGTTGGTTAATTCTCTTGACTCTCAGTAAACATTAACCAACGGTCTGATTCTTTGACCACCCCAGGGATTTTTTTTTTTAGAATGACCGAGTCTTACCCACAGTACAGTTATCGGATCGATGCAGTATGCGGAGCGTGACCTGAAAAAGGCCCACACTCACACGAGTTTAAGGACAAACCCTGGACTTTATTTCCCGTGCTTCTCGGAGGCTGTTCACGTGCAGGCTCCCTGACAGCGTGGGATCCAGAGCAAAGCCCTGCTTCCTTGAATTCTCCCTAAGAGCGCCCAACGCAAGCCCACTTCCCGTAAGTGCTTTCTGATGTCCTGGCACCGAGATGGCCTAATGTCCTGGTGGTCAAGCATATGGATTTCATGAAACTCAGTGTCACTTTCCAAAAAGTGTTCATCCTTTGCCCTTGACTGAGGTGGCAGAAGTGGAAGCAGCTCTGAGAGGTGATTACGAATCCTGGCGCCATCACTTTCCAAGGGAGGGGCTCTGGGCAGTGTGAGGTCTCTCCAGCGTAAAGGGGGACCAATTGTATGGGACTGTGGGTTTTACAAGGGCTGATAAACCAGAGATTTTAAAAATATATATATATTTTATTGACTTTTTACAGAGAGCAAGGGAGCGGGATAGAGAGCTAGAAACATCGATGAGAGAGAAACATCGATCAGCTGCCTCCTGCACACACCCCCATTGGGGACGTGCCCGCAACCAAGGTACATGCCCTTGGCCGGAATCGAACCTGGGACCCTTCAGTCCGCAGGCCTACGCTCTATCCACTGAGCCAAACCAGTTAGGGCTAAACCACAAAGTTTTGCTCCGTATACAATAGCCCCTCAGTTAACATTGTCTCTAACTTCTTCAGCTTCAAGCAGAATAATGTACAATAGCAAAGTCAATATCCCCATAAGCTAATTGCTATAGACAAGAGTTAAGTTCTATTTTTAAAATATATTTTATTGATATTTTACAGAGAGGAAGAGAGAGATAGAGAGCTAGAAACGTCGATGAGAGAGAAACATCAACCAGCTGCCTCTTGCACACCCCCCACCGGGGATGTGCCCGCAACCAAGGTACATGCCCTTGACCGGAATCGAACCCGGGTCCTTTCTGTCCGCAGACCGACGCTCTATCCACTGAGCCACACCGGTTTCGGCAAGAGTTAAGTTCTTACAGCATCTCATCAGTGATATGACGAAAGGATGTTGACTCAAACGACCTTAGCAAGGACCTCCTGGTTGGAACCAAGAGCCTTTGGGGTCGGCCCCTACTATTGTAGTTGGGAGCGGGATGTAAGGTGGGTGGCGAAGGGACTGCCCATCTTGGGTTGAAACATGGCGGGCCGATGGCCCACACCAGTGGCTTTTGGATGGCTGCCCTGCGGGTGCCACCCCATCCCTGACCTGCACCAGGCATCCAGCTCAAAAGATTTGCCAGCCTTGACGGAAGGGCGTGTAAGTCTGACTCCATTCACGGCCTCTTTTGAGCAGGTCAGCGGAAATTGCATCCTGATTTAGGCTCATTCACACATGGTCACCGATGTGAGTTAGCTGCATATGTGGAGGAGCCCACCGCCAGGCCTGAGCATTACTTCCGGGTGAAAGCCCAGCGGTAGGAAACCCCAGGGTTGCTATGACAACCATGTGAGAGGCCCGGTTGCCCCCGGTTACCTATGGAACCAGATGTCACTGGCGCTCCAGTCTGAGCTCTGAATGAGCCCCGTTAGCCTAACGGGGAAAGGCAGCGGGGCCTGGGTGAGTGCGTCTGAATGGAAGAATCTTCTAGTGCCCGTGGGAATCTCTGACATTCCCTTTCTTTTCCTTTTTCTTTCTTTTCTATTTTTTTTTTTTTTTTTTTTTTTTTTTTAGCCCTCATGGGTTCATGGAGAGTCTGTCTCGTTACCGTTGTCATCTTGGAGCCAGAGAGTTCTAAAATAACCCTTCCTCTAAAGGCCTTTCTTGTGAAAAAGGATTTGTCTTAAATTTAAAAATCAGGAATAGAAATACTATATGGTTCAAGCCTGAAAAATGCAAAAGCTCTGTGAGGAAGTTCTTCCTATCCTTGCCCCCAACTCCTACCTATTTTCTCTCTCTCTCTCCCTCTCTCTCTCTCTCTCTCCTCTCTCTCTTCTTTCTCTCTCTCTCTCTCTCTCTCTTTCTTCTCTCTTTCTCTCCTCTCTTTCTCTTCTCTCTCTCCTCTCTCTCTCTTTTTCTCTCTCTTCTCTCTTTCTCTTCTCTCTCTCCTCTCTCTCTCTTTTTCTCTCTCTTCTCTCTTTCTCTTCTCTCTCTTCTTTCTCTTCTCTCTCCTCTCTCTCTCCTCTCTCTTCTCTCTTTCTCTTCTCTCTCTTCTCTCTTTCTCTTCTCTCTCCTCTCTCTTTCTCTCTCTCTTCTCTCTTTCTCTTCTCTCTCTTCTCTCTTTCTCTTCTATCTCTCTCCTATTTCTCTCTCTCTCTCTCTCTCCCCCACTCCCTTCTTGGAGGCCAGGGAATTGAACCTGCAACCCAGGCACATGCCCTTGACCAGGAGGCAAACCAGCGTCTCTTCGGCCCACAGGCTGACACTCTAACCAGTGAGCCATGCTGGCCAGGACTTCTTTTATTTTTATTTTTTTACACAAAAGAATATATGACGTACACACAAAAGTACGTCATACACATGGTTACGCACCTTTCCCTTTCCCTCAATATATCTTGAAACTGTCTTATATCAACCCATAAAACACTTCCTCAGTCTTTTCAAAGTGCAAGGCATTCCATCTGATGGATGTGCCAGTGTGTTCAACCATTCCCTATTGATGGCCTTCCGAGTTGTTTCCAGGACTTTGCTGATTTCCTGGGAGACATCACTGTGGCGTTTGAAAAAAAAACGTTGGCCAGTTAGATGTCTGTGGGGTCTGGGTAATTTTTTATCAGAGATACAGCCTCAGGAGAACATGGTATCTTTTCAACTTGCTACTATCCCATAAAATACACCAGTGTTCTACTGTTCACAGCGTTAATAGGTAGAGATAAAAAAGAAAAGAGAAGGGGCCGTTGATTTAATTATCATTTACATAACGCAGCTTTATGAGCCTATGTAAATTATGCATTGTTGACCTTTAAATTCATTCAGGCTTAATGAGATGGTTTCGCTATGTTTAAAGATGTAATATAATTATTTTATTACGGTTCTTATTGTTTTCTAAGCTTACTTACGCTTTGTGTCTCGTTAAGGCCCAAACGTATGGCCTTCTTTTTTTTTTTTTTTAAATATATTTTATTGATATTTTACAGAGAGGAAGGGAGAGAGATAGAGAGCTAGAAAGGTCGATGAGAGAGAAACATCGACCAGCTGCCTCTTGAACACCCCCTACCGGGGATGTGCCAGCAACCAAGGTACATGCCCTTGACCGGAATCGAACCTGGGACCTTTCAGTCCACAGACCGACGCTCTACCACTGAGCCAAACCGGTTTCAGCACGTATGGCCTTCTTATCGACTAATTACTTAGCGGTTTTCTGGTGTGAGGTTTGCAAGAAACCTGATCTGACTCAAGTATGGGGTTCCTAAATTGTTTAATTTTCCAGGACACGTTACAACGTCTGCTTCAATGGAGGCCTACAATTTCAAAAGATTTAACATTTGATCTGAAAACGGGCTCTTTTTTTTAAAAAAAAAGTAGTTTGCAACAGGAATCTTTGTCATGCTGGCCACAAAAAAGAAAAATGACTCTAGCATTCAGCCAAGGCTCAGCCTTGGGCCCTCTAGTGTTGGATCTTGGAACTGTAGATTGATTTTGAACTTGGCTTTGGAGCCCTAAGAGCCCCCTGAGAATCCCAGGGAATCTGAAAGGAGGGAGGAGGACTCTGAGTAGGCTGGTCTCTGTCCTCATCACCTTCAGCCACAGAAGCTACACTGTTATGTATTTTCTTCGTTAGTCCAAGTCTTGAACCTGTCCAAATGCTGTAGCCCCTCTCCACAGCACCCTCCAACCTCCTCAAGGTCATTAAAAACAAGGACGACTGGGAGTCGAACCCAATTGGTTGAAATTGGAAGTGGGTCCCGCCCCTCAACAACCATTGGGTGAGGTACGAAGTTGGTTACGCCCTTCAACTACCATTGGGTGAGATTGGCAGTGGGTCCCACCCTTCAACAACCATTGGTTGATGTTGGAAGTGGGTCCCACACCTCAACAAACATTGGGTGAGGTTCAAAGTAAGTCCCACCCCTCAACAACCACTGGGTGAAGTTGGAAGTGGGTCACATCCCTCAACTACCATTGGGTTAGTTTGGGAGTGGGTTCCACCCCTCAACTACCATTGGATAAGGTTGGGAGTGGGTCCAGCCCCTCAGCAACTATTGGGTGAGGTTGGAAGTGGGTCACGCCCCTCAATTACCATTGGTTTAGTTTGGGAGTGGGTCCCACCCCTCAACTACCATTGGGTGAAGGTGGAAGTGGGTCCCACCCTCGAATCCAATTGGTTGAGGTTGGAAGTGGGTCCCGCCCCTCAACAACCATTGGGTGAGGTTGGAAGTGCGTCATGCCCCTCAACTACCATTGGGTGAGATTGGAGGTTGGTCCCGCCCCTCAAAAATCCTGATAGTAGATTCACTAGGTTAACCAAATGACTGATTGCTCCTCGCAGTGACATGTACTTTATTCCCTCGTCTTCCCCCTTGAGATAACGGTTTGGGCTTTAGCATCATAACCCGCCACAAAGACCACTAGTAGATCCACAATTATAGATACAGCCATTAGCCACATGGGGTAGTAGCTGTACTGCATTTACGTTTATATCAACAAGACAGTTCTATTTGCAGCTGTTTCTGTTAGACCCACTTGCCGTGTGTGAAGACAGCGGGCAAAGGCTGGTTCATAATGTATTTTACTCACACTGCTTCTCCGCTAGGTCTGGTAAAACTTGAAACACCAAAGTAGTTTTCTTTGTGTCTCACAGATAGTTTCGCTGTCAAAGGCAGTGCCAAAGGCAAGGTGCATAAAACCAACTTCTACACTTAGGATTATTTTTTGAAATATTGATGAATATGCTCAGGGAAAAGCCTAGATCCCTCGCTACTAGATCAATGGGTTAAGTTGCTTTTCTCCAATAATATTATTATTACTAATATAATAATATATCAGTATAGAATGTCGTACAAATTTTCCTATAGTAAAACTTTGAAAACTGGTTTGTCCTTTAGAAAATAGTGTTCTCAAGCACTGGCCGAGTAGCTCAGTTGGTTGGAGTGTCGTCCCAATCAGTGCATCAGGGTTGCGGGTTCGATACCTGGTCAGGGCACATACAAGAATCGACCAATTAATGCATGATGAGTGGAACAGCAAGTCGATGCTCTCTCGAACACACTCTCTCCATCTCCCTTCTTTCTCTCTCTCTAAAAAAAAGTTCTTAAGAAAAATGTTAGGCCGAGACCGGTTTGGCTCAATGGATAGAGCGTCGGCCTGCGGACTGAAAGGTCCGGGTTCGATTCCGGTCAAGGGCATGTGCCTTGGTTGCGGGCACATCCCCAGTGGGGGGTGTGCAGGAGGCGGCTGATCGATGGTTCTCTCTCATTGATGTTTCTAGTTCTCTATCCCTCTCCCTTCCTCTCTGTAAAAAAATCAATAAAATATATATTTTTAAAAAAGAGAAAGAAATAGGCTCTCTGAATTAAAAAAAAATGTTAGGGGAGGGATGTGTAATGGGAATGGGAGGGAATGAGGACAAATATATGATACCTTAATCAATAAATACATTTTTTTTTTTTTTTTGCCAAAACCGGTTTGGCTCAGTGGTAGAGCGTCGGTCTGTGGACTGAAAGGTCCCGGGTTCGATTCCGGTCAAGGGCATGTACATTGGTTGCAGGCACATCCCCGGTAGGGGGCGTGCAAGAGACGGCTGGTCGATGTTTCTCTCTCATCGACGTTTCTAGCTCTCTATCTCTCTCCCTTTCTCTCTGTGAAATATCAATAAAATATATTTTAAAAAATAAAGAAATTTTTTAAAAAAGGAAAAAAAAAAGATTGACAAAAAAGAAAGAAAGAATGTTATCAGGCAAAAAAACCAACATCCTTCCCCATGAAAAACAACTTTGTGGCTGCTTAAAAAAATAACACGAGATGGCGCCAGAGAGCCAAAGTGGAGATGGATTTGCTTCTGGGCAGGAGAGAGATCTGACTTGGAAAGGGGTGGGTGGCCTTTTACATTCTCTGAAGTGGTGCGGGAGGGTCCCACGTTCTCCACATCGTCACAACACATTGTTTTCTTACTTTTTTTAAAAAATATATTTTTATTTATTTCTGAGAGTAAAGAAGTGGGAGAGATAGGCAGAGACATCCATGATGCGAGAGAATCACGGATTGGCTGCCTCCTGCAAGTCCCCCTACTGGGGATCGAGCCCACAACCCAGGCATGTGCCCTTGACCGGAATCAAACCCGGGACCTTTCAGTCTGCAGGCCGACGCTCTATCCACTGAGCCACACCGGATGGCGCTGGTTCTTGTACGTCTCCTGACCAGGCATCAAACCTGCAACCTCGGTGCATCAGAACAGTGCTCTACTCAGCTGAGCTGCCCACTCAGGGCTCAGCTTCCTCTCTGAAACATAGAAGCCAGTGAGCTTCATAGAGAGGCAAAGTGTCATTCTTTTTTTTTAAAAAAATAATATATATATTTTTATTGATTTTTTAGAAAGGAAGAGAGAGGGATAGAGAGTTAAAAACATCGATGAGAGAGAATCATCCATCAGCTGCCTCCTGCACGCCCCCTACTGGGGATGTGCCCGCAACCCAGGTCCATGCCCTTGACCGGAATCGAACCCGGGACCCTTCAAGTCCGCAGGCCGACGCTCTATCCACTGAGCCACACCGGCCAGGGCCGCCCTTGGCAATTTGAAAGAGCAAGAAGTATTTTGAAAGAGTGCTCTGGGTTCACGGAGAAGCCAGGAAGTTTGGGAGGAGAGAGGTCAGGGCAGGAGAATGGGCCTTTTCCTTTCCAGGAGCCGGTGGTAACCGGGCGGGACGATTGGGGTCTGGGTCTCTGCCACGAGGTTTGTTTACCGAGCAGGAACAGCCCCAGGAGGAAGAGATGGTATCTGTGCGAGGGTAGACAGAGAGCAGCAGAAACCGGCCGGCTCACCCAGCAGGCTGGAGCCGGGGAGGGCCGGCTGGTGGGGCCGGAGCTCGGGGAGGAAGGGACCGGCTGGTCCAGCAGGAAGGGCGGAGACCAGGGCTGAGGATGCTACCTCAGAGGGTACCCGGGGCTGCCGCACCCAATGCTGCTAAGAAATTCTTCACAGGGCCCCGAGAGCTGCTGTAGGAGGTCCCCTCAGCTATTCAGAGGGGCTGAGGCAGCCGTGGTGGGCAAACTACGGCCCGCGGGCCGGATCCGGCCCGTGAGGCTGTTCTATCCGGCCCGCGGAGCCGAAAGAGCAGAGGAGGGTTCTCTTGCTCTCCCCTCCGCTCCTTCCCCAGCAGCCCAAGAGGAGAGTGCCAGCGTGGTCAGGCTGCTTTTGTTCCGGCCCTCCCTCCGGTCCAGTGTAAGAGCCCATGGTGGCCCTCGTGTCAAAAAGTTTGCCCACCGCCGAAACCGGTGTGGCTCAGTGGTAGAGAGTCGGTTTGCGGACTGAAAGGTCCCGGGTTCGATTCCGGTCAAGGGCATGGACCTTGGTTGCGGGCACCTCCCCGGTGGGGAGTGTGCAGGAGGCAGCTGGTCGATGTTTCTCTCTCATCGATGTTTCTAGCTTTCTATCCCTCTCCTTTCCTCTCTGTAAAAAAAAAAAAAATCAATAAAACATATTAAAAAAAATAAAAAGTTTGCCCACCCCTGGGCTGAGGCATTGGGGCCTGGGAGACCCCTCCTGGGGAGGCGGCGTCCCCTCTTCTTTCCACGCAGGAAGATGCTCAGCCCCACCTTTGCGCAGGTCAACTCCTCACCCACTCAGCAGAGACCTTGAAAAGCGCCCCTAAAAGAGACATCGAGGATTTTGTGGGCCGTGAGCCTCCAAGATGAATTTTCCTATCACGTTTTTACGATCACGAGCTGTAAAGCCTTCGCGATGCCGGCCTCGGCGAGCTTCCTCCCGAAGCGATGATTGGTGTGAACTGAGCCAGCAGACCTTGGAGGGTGTGATGATTGGTGTGAACTCGCCAGAGGACCTGGGAGGATGCACGCACCCACGGCGCCTTTACCTGCGGGGCCGGTCGAGGTGATTGCTTTTGCATGGATGCACAGGGAAGGTTTTGCTGTCTTTTTTTTTTTTAAACTTCCTTGTTTGTAGATGGGACCCTCTAAGCCAGGGGTCGGCACACGCGTTAGTCCACAGAGCCAAATAGCAACAGGACAACGATTGACATTTCTTTGGAGAGCCACATTAAAAAAAAAAAGATATTTTATTGATTTTTTTACAGAGAGGAAGAGAGAGAGATAGAGAGCTAGAAACGTCGATGAGAGAGAATCATCGATCAGCTGCCTCTTGTACATCCTCCTACTGGGGATGTGCCCGCAACCAAGGCACATGCCCTTGACCGGAATCGAACCTGGGACCCTTCTGTCCGCAGGCCGACGCTCTATCCACTGAGCCACCCCGGTTTCGGCAAACCTGCCTTCTTTCCAGGCCTGCTTGCTCCTCCTCTTGCTTCCTGACACAGAAGAACATCTTCTCCCAGGATGTAACAGGAGACCTCAGTGTCCCCGCCCTCGCCAAACCACCCCCTTCGTGCAGCGCAGCAGAAAACACAACCCCCATATGGCCGCGGCAGAAAACAAAACCACCAGAGCGTTTCCCAAAACGGAAGGCAGGACAGCGAGCTGGCAGCAGCCTGAAGCTGGGGAGAGAAAGAAACCCGATCTCTTCAAATCGAAGGATTTAGCATCTTATCTGCCGGATCCCGGGAGGGAGGCAGGATGGAGAAAGAGCCGGAGTGTCTGACTGCGACTGACTGTTTCTCTTGTTGTGAGGTCCCCCATCCCCCATCCTCCCCCCCAGAGGTCATGGAAAAGAAACCGGAGCTTGATCTTGAAAAAACAGGAAAGCTGAAACCGGTGTGGCTCAGTGGACAGAGCGGCGGCCTGGGGACTGAAAGGTCCCGGGTTCGATTCCGGTCAGGGGCATGTACCTTGGTTGCGGGCACATCTCCAGTGGGGGGTGTGCAGGAGGCAGCTGGTTGATGATTCTCTCTCATCGATGTTTCTAGCTCTCTATCCCTCTCCCTTCCTCTCTGTGAAAAATCTATCTATCTATCTATCTATCTATCTATATATATACAAACACAAACAAAACACACACACCGCACAGCCTCCTCTCTTGGCACCTCACCTCCTAAGACCAAAACACAAAGTCAAGGCCACAGATTGGTAGATTGCAGGCTGTCTCTGGCTTGCTGTTGTGTGTTGTTTGGCTCTCACAGTATCCCCCACACTCCCTCTCCCCCCAAAAAACTTGAGCCAACGGTTAAACAATGGGAGTTTTCCAAGAGAAACCCAGAAAACCTAGAGATGCTGAGTGCATACGCTGTTGCAAAACCAGATGGAGCCCGGAAGTTGCCAGGGGCCAGCCCTTAGCCCAGCTGTGGGCAAACTACGGCCCGCGGGCCGGATCCGGCCGGTCGGCTGTTCTATCCGGCCCCCCGTGGAGCCCAAAGAGCGGAGGGTTCTCTTGCTCTCCCCTCCGCTCCTTCACCAGCAGCCCAAGAGGAGAGTGCCAGCACGGTCAGGTTGCTTTTGTTCCGGCCCTCGGTCCAGTGTAAGAGCCCACGGTGGCCCTCGAGGCAAAAAGTTTGCCCACCCCTGCCTTAGCATCTCGCTGCCTGTTGTCTTAGTGGGTCTCTGACCCCTGGAGGCGCCCGAGTCTGCCCTCTGATGGAAAATAAAATATCTGGCAGCCACCTGCCGGTGCAGTGATTTTTCTGGATTTAGCTTTCTGGGGCAGTGGGGTATGGTTCTACTATTCTTAGATTCTTCTCCAGATTTGTTTCTCCTCCCTTCCCCAGCTCCTCTGCCTGGCTTTCTGACACTCTTTATGTATTTATATTAGGCCTGGAGGGCGAGCTTCCATTGGAGTCTCGCTGCCAAGACCCTGGCTTAAAGAACTCTGCTGTTTGACTTTGAATGGCGAGGCTCTCTAAAGTTATGAATGTTCCGACTCGAATGGTATGGAGAAAGCGGAGGAAGTGTACAGATGTGTAAACTGTGGCATTTTCCCTCGGTCTGTAACGGAAGTTTCCGATTTGTTCTGTAGCCTTGGGCCGTGTCAGCTTAGTCATGTTTTATTTTATTTTGAATATATTTTATTGATTTTTTTTTTTTTTACAGAGAGGAAGGGAGAGGGATAGAGAGTCAGAAACATCGATGAGAGAAACCATCAATCAGCTGCCTCTTGCACACCCCCCACTGGGGAGGTGCCCGCAACCAAGGTACATGCCCTTGACGGGAATCGAATTCGGGACCTTTCTAACGCTATCTCTGGATTTTTGATATTTTTCTTTTCTTTTCTTTTTTTAATTTATTAAGGTATTATATGTGTACATAGCTTACCACTGCCCCCCCCCCCCCGCCATGCCCTCCCTCCCCAGAGTTCTGTGTTCGTTGGTTGTGCTTATATGCATGCATACCAGTCCTTCGGTTATTCTCTTATCTCCCCCCCCCCCAGGTCTCCTTCCCCTCCCCGCTGTCATTTGACAATCTGATTGTTTTATGGTGACTGTTTCAGGACCACATGAATAGAATCCGTTCCTCATTTGGCAGTCTGCTTATTTTATGGTGACTATCTCAGGGCCACACGAATAGAATCCGCTCCTCCTCTGGTTCTCACCGCCCCTCCCCCCGGGTCCCACTGCTTCCCTGGGGCACACGGCTCTCCTAGGACACCCGGCCCCCTGGGACACACGGCTCACCCGGGGCACACGGCTCCCTGGGGCACACGGCTCAGACAAAGACCGAATGTGACTTTGAGGTGCGGTAGACAAAGAGGAGCCCAGCAGATGGGCTGGCCTTCACTCGGAGAGGTTGGGACCCTCCTCACAGGATGCACTGGAGGACCTTGTGTCCTATTTAAAAGCCCATAAAGCGTGCTCTGTGGGCGGCAATCTGATTGGCTGGGAGGGCTCCATCCACCACCGTTATGTCATCCATCCCTCCTCGCTGGCTGGCCGGCGGGCGGGCTCTCCTCGGGGACACTTGAGAAACTTTGATAGAAATATTTCTCTTTGGCAGCGGCCCGCTGTTTCCATGGTGGGACAATGTTAACCAGATGTGAAGCAAGCCGGCAAGGGAGGGGCCTGTCCTGGGGAGAGAAGGCACGTAGCTCGCTCGCTCGCTCGCTCACGTCCAACCCTGCGCAGGTCAGATGCCCTCACCAGGCCTGCGGACTGAAGGGTCCCGGGTTCGATTCCGGTCAAGGGCATGGACCTTGGTTGCAGGCACATCCCCAGTGGGGGGTGTGCAGGAGGCAGCTGGTCGATGTTTCTCTCTCATCGATGTTTCTAACTTTCTATCCCTCTCCCTTCCTCTCTGTAAAAAAAAAAAATCAATAAAATATATTAAAAAAAGAAAAGAAATCATCACAGGTGATGAAATGAAGATTTCAAAAAAAAAATAGCACATGATATTGGGGGGACGGGGGACCCATGGTAACACCGAGGCCCAAATCTTACTGTTTTTTTTTTGTAATATATTTTATTAATTTTCCACAGAGAGGAAGGAAGAGGGACAGAGAGCTAGAAACGTCGATGAGAGAGAAACATCGACCAGCTGCCTCTCGCGCACCCCTCACCGGGGATGTGCCCGCAACCAAGGTCCATGCCCTTGACCGGAATCGAACCCGGGACCTTTCAGTCTGCAGGCTGATGCTCTATCCACTGAGCCACACCTGTTTCGGCTGGCAGAACATTTTTTAAAAATATATATTTTATTAATTTTTTTTTAACAGAGAGGAAGAGAGAGAGATAGAGAGCTAGAAACATCGATGAGAGAGAAACATCGACCTGCTGCCTCCTGCACACCCCCCACGGGGGATGTGCCCGCCACCAAGGCACATGCCCTTGACCGGAATCGAACCCGGGACCTTTCAGTCCGCAGACTGACGCTCTACCCACTGAGCCACACGGGTTCCGGCCCAAATCTGACTGTTTTAACGATTGTTCTTAAGCTCTCCCAGCTCCGGACGGAGTCGCTGTCTTCCTGTCAAAGCCATCTCCCCTTCGGGCTTGGGGGGAAGTCACATAAACGTCAACAACGCGGCCTTCTTTCCCACAGCGGCCGAGCAGGCTGCCTACTGGGGATGTGCCCGCAACCAATGTACATGCCCTTGACCGGAATCGAACCCGGGACCTTTCAGTCCGCAGACCGACGCTCTACCACTGAGCCACACCGGTTTTGGCTACGACTTATTTTTGGAAAAGTTTAAATCAGCATCTGTGTATACTTGGTACAGACGCTTACTCGCCAAGGATAGAGTTCCCCGCACGCGAATGTAAGCGGCTTGGGCAGGCCCGGCTTCAGAGAAAGCATAATACCGCGGCCCGTTATCAAGTGTGAACCGAGGCCGGCGCTGGGAGGCCACTTCCAGGCTAAATATAGACCTGGAACTCGGTGGATTTCCAGCTCCTCCAGGACGTTCACCAAATCGCCCCGGCAAACCAGCACGTTACTATTTTGTGAATCAGCACCAACGTTCGCTTTGGAAAGGCTCCCTTAGCTTCAGGCTGTCGTCTTACTTCTGTGCAAAGAAAGAGGAAATATCTTTCCCCCCATTTTATTTATTTTTTTTTTTAAATTAAGGTATTATATGTGTACATAGCTTACCATTGCCCCCCCCTCCCATTCATGCCCTCCCTCCCCAGAGTTCCGTGTTCGTCGGTTGTACTTATATATGCATGCATACCAGTCCTTCGGTTGTTCTCTTATCTCCCCCCAGGTCTCCTTCCCCTCCCCGCTGTCATTGGACAGTCTGCTTGTTTTATGGTGACTATCTCAGGACCACACGAATGGAATCCGATCCTCCTCTGGTTCACACCGCCCCTCCCCCCGGGTCCCACTGCTTCCCCGGGGCACACGGCTTACCTGGGACACACGGCTCACCCGGGGCACACGGCTCACCCGGGGCACACGGCCAGATGATTTCTTCTTTTAAAAAAATGTATTTTTATTGATTTTAGAGAGGAAGGGAGAGGGAGAGAGAGAGAGAGAAACATCAGTGATGAGAGAGAACCATTGATCAGCTGCCTCCTGCACACCCCCCACTGGGGATGTGCCCACAACCAAGGTACATGCCCTTGACCGGAATTGAACCTGTGACCTTTCATTCTGCAGGCCAACGCTCTATCCACCGAGCCACACCGGTTTCGGCCCCAGGTGCTTTTTTTCCTGAGAAAATCACGCGCTTCCATGTGCCGCAGAAGTGATTTATTCACACTTACCATTTCATCACATAAAATATTAACATGATCTGCTCCCAAGGGTCAAGTTTTAAATAATGTCGTGGCTAGATCAGCGACTTTCTAAAATGAAACTGGCTTTCTTTTCCCCTATAGCCCACGGTTGGGAAGAGCCCAATTACCATGCGTATAGCTTATCTTGATTTATGCTGGGGGACCTACCACTGGCGCGTCTGCACCATCCCTGCACATGTGACATCAGTGAAGATGCCAAATACCATCTTAGCGTTATTACGGAACTAGTTTTGAGTTTGCGAGTTTCCGGAAAGTGGCGCAGGCGCTCTGGAAGGCCACAGGCAGAATTTTTAGAGTGGACGGTTGATTTTAGGAGCAGCCCAATATGCTTTCATAAATCCCCCCTTTACTGAAATCAGCCCAGAGTGGGTTTCTGTTGCGTGTCATTGTTCCATGTTTAAAAAGGTCATGTTTATGGTTGGTTGAATCAAAAATGTCTAAGAAGCTCGAAAGGGCGTTTTGTAAGTAAGTGCTTTGTTGTGATGATTTGCAGATCGGATAATCAGGAAGAATGAAAGATTCTATTTTTATTTTTATTTTTAAATTTTTAATTATTTTTTTAAAAATTAAGGTATTATATGTGTACATTGCTTACCATTGCCCCCCCTCCCCCCACCTCCCATACATGCCCTCCCTCCCCAGAGTTCTGTGTTCGTTGGTTGTACTTATATGCATGCATACCAGTCCTTCGGTTGTTCTCTTATCTCCCCCCAGGTCTCCCTCCCCTCCCCGCTGTCATTTGACAGTCTGCTTGTTGCTTTACTGTCCCTATATCTACCTTTCTGTTGTATTTTTATTTATTTATTTTAAAAATATATTTTATTGATTTTTTTCATAGAGAGGAAGGGAGAGGGATAGAGAGTTAGAAACGTCGTTGAGAGAGAAACACCGACCAGCTGCCTCTTGCACACCCCCTACCGGGGATGTGCCCGCAACCAAGGCACATGCCCCTGACCGGAATCGAACCCGGGACCCCCGAGTCCGCAGGCCGACACTCTATCCACTGAGCCACACCGGCTTTGGCACTTTCTCTCTTCTTATGGCTGCTTCCAGTGGTACCTTTTGGAGCTAAGTGTGCCTCTCGTCATTTTAGACATCAAAAAAACACACACAACTTGAACTTGGCGGTTAAGTCCTTGGCCAAAGCCACTCAGTCTGTGTTCAAACCTCTCTCTCATCTTGACCGAGCGGCTCTCAAACCCAGTACCTCTTTGCTCTACCACGTGAGAATTTCCGATAAGGACAAACACACGGGCCTGTGACGGGAGTTTTATGCCTTAGAGACCAGGGCTGCAACGTCATGGACGTCTGAGATGGCTCACCAGGAATTTATTTCGTAAATTATATCGCGATGACAGATAACGCTGGCTCCGTACCAAAGCAATATTTTTGACATGCCAGGAAGCGGTATTTTTGAGCTGGAAGAGACTTGAAGAATCACGTGACTTGTCCGAATTTCTCACCACCAGAGAGCAAGCTCAAATAAGCCATGCGCATTTTAGGTACCACTTCCTGGGTGATGACCTCCGATAGCCTGATTATTGTTCATTTCATGAAATAAAAAAATGTAATGCCTATGGTGGTCACCACCTCCTTAGATGCTGGAAGAATCCCCTCTTCCTGACATTCACAGCTTTGCCAAATCCCTCTCCTGAGTGTGGACAAGTATCTGTGACCTGTCTCTAACCAAGAGAATATTCAGAGTGTCCCCCCCCAAAAAAAATGTATACACACTTTGAATAATTATTAACTTCAGTGGGAATAATTTTTAACTTTAGTGGATTAAATCTGAAAAGAAAGAAATACCAACTGAGCTATCAGCAGTTAAAAGTGTGTATACATTTTTTTGGAGTTTACCCTCTATATAGCAAAGGTGTTGGGAAGTCATGTCTGTGATTGGGTTTCATAAGATAATGACCTCTCTCTTCTTTTTTAAAAAAATATATTTTATTGATTTTTTTTTACAGAGAGGAAGGGAGAGAGATAGAGAGTTACAAACATCGATGAGAGAGAACCATGGACCAGCTGCCTCTTGCACACCCCCTACTGGGGATGTGCCCGCAACCAAGGTACATGCCTTTGACCGGAATCGAAACTGGGACCTTTCAGTCCACAGACCGATGCTGTATCCACTGAGACACACCGGTTTGGGCAATGACTTCTTTCCTAGACATACTTTAATTTCTATACATTCTCTCTTGTTTGCTGAACATTTCTTTAAGATCAAACTTCACTCATGGAGGCAGTATTTCGGCCAAGGGCACGTACCTTGGTTGCGGGCACATCCCCAGTGGGGAGGCGTGCAGGAGACAGCTGGTCCATGATTCTCTCTCATCGATGTTTCTAGCTCTCTATCCCTCTCCCTTCCTGTCTATGAAAAAATCAATAAAATATATCTTTTTTAAAAAATAAAGGGGGCCAAAACCGGTTTGGCTCAGTGGACAGAGCATCGGCCTGCGGACTGAAAGGTCCCAGGTTTGATCCCGGCCAAGGGCATGCACCTTGGTTGCGGGCACATCCCCAGTGTGGGCTGTGCAAGAGGCAGCTGATCCATGATTCTCTCTCATCCATGTTTCTAGCTCTCTATCTCTCTCCCTTCCTCTCTATGAAAAAAAAAATCAATAAAATATATCTTAAAAAAAATAAAAATAAAGGGGCTGTAGGCATTAACCGTTAGCCTGGCCGGCTAACGGAATTCTCCCAGGGATTCTAGGTCCTCGGCGTGAGCGAGCTGGAGCGCACCCCGCTGCACCCCCTGCACCCGTGCACCCCCCGCACCCCGCACCCCAGCCGGCGGCCTGCCCCGCCCACGTGGGGCCGCGGCCCGTCATCCGTCGAATGGCTCCGTGCAACGTGTTGGCGGCGGCGGCGCGGGCTCTTCCGGGAGCCGCAGTTTCCTGCCGCCGAGCCAGCCCCGCGCAGCCGGCCGGGCAGCGGGGGCCTCGGGGTGCAGAGACCTCGGGGTGCAGAGACCTCGGGGTGCAGGGGCCTCGGGGTGCATCAGGAGCCTCGGGGTGCATGCAGGAGCCTCGGGGTGCATGCAGGAGCCTCGGGGCGCCCCTCCCGCCCGCACCATGCGCGCCCCGCCGCCGCCGCCTCCGCTGCTGCTGCCGCTGCTGCTGCCGCTGCTGCTCACGCTCCCGGCCGCGCCCGCCGCCCCGGGGGTCGGGGAGCCGCAGCTCCCGGCGCTCGGACCCCGGATCGCGAACGCCACCGGCCCCGGGGCCGCGGAGGCCTCGGTTGCAGGCGGTGGAGGAGGTGGAGGTGGAGGTGGAGGTGGTGGAGGTGGAGGCAGCGGCGGGAGCTCCAACAGCAGCGACGCCCGGGTGACCCGCCTCCCCAGCCTGCTGCGCGACCTGCCCACGCTGAAGGCGGCCGCGATCGTGGCGTGCGCCCTCGCCGCCTTCCTCGTCGCCTGCCTGCTGCTGCGCGTCTTCAGGTGGGTGCCCGTGGGCCCCTCTTTCCTTCCCCTGGACCCCCCCAACCCGCGGGTCCCCCCCCCTGCACCGCCTCCCCGGCCGGACGCGCCACCTGCGCGCACAGAGGCCCCGAAGGCAAGGCGGGCGCGCTCGCCTGTTTCCCCTGGAACATTTTTGGGAAGCGTCTCCTCTCCTAACCATATACGTATCACATAAGTATTTTTTAAATATATATATATATATTTTAATTGATATTTTACAGAGAGGAAGGGAGAGGGATAGAGAGCTAGAAACGTCGATGAGAGGGAAACATCTACCAGCTGCCTCCTGCACACCCCCTACTGGGGATGTGCCCGCCGCCAAGGCACATGCCCTTGACCGGAATCGAACCTGGGACCTTCCAGTCCGCAGGCCGGCGTTCTATACACTGAGCCACACCGGTTTCGGCTCACATAAGTATTTTTAAAAAAATATATATTTTATTGATATGTTACAGAGAGGAAGGGAGAGGGAGAGAGAGCTAGAAATGTCAGTGAGAGAGAAACATCGACCAGCTGCCTCTTGCAAATCCCCTACCGGGGATGTGCCCACAGCCAAGGCACATGCCCTTGACCGGAATGGAACCCGGGACCCTTCAGTCCGCAGGCCGACGCTCTATCCACTGAGCCACACCGGTTTCGGCTCACACAAGTATTGACTTCCCTTGAACTCTCTGTGAATGCAGAACACCGAACAGCAGCAAAGCTCCTACCCTTACCCGGAATTTATGTTTATGCCCGGTTCACAGACGGGGAAACCCTCGCCTGCCAGGGGTGGAGGGAGAATTTGCACGCAGGTCTGTCTGCCTTTAATCTTCCTTTGAGGCTCCCGCACCCCCAAACCTGCCTTTTTTCTTCTTCTTCTTTTCCTTCCTTGTGTCGCTGAAGGAAGCAGTATTCTAGCTAGCATATGGAGGCCTGTTGGGGGGGGGGTGCACTTTGCGCCCCCAAGGATGCTTGGTGACTCCTGGCGGCCTCGGCAGGTACTTTGTTAGTGGGGTCGGGGGGGGGTATGGACCACTCGGCTGTGCGCCTGCCTACCCGAGTTGGTTCAGATTCCAGGGGCAGAAGGGCATCTGGGAGAGGCTTTTGGTAGGTGGCTCAAGTTCAAGGAGAAAGTATCCGGGAAGGAGATGGAGATGGAGAAGGCAGCCGTGGAGGCAAGGGCCGTGTTTCTCTCACTCCCCCCCCCCCCCAGTGCCTGGAATCCCTGTCTTATTACCCGGAGGTGGGGGTGGTGAGCCCCACGGGGTGATGGTGTGTGTGTGTGTATGTGTGTGTGTGTGTGTGTGTGTGTGTGTGTGTGTGTGTATCGTTACTCACGGCCAGCCCCTCCCCGTCCGAGTGTACACTGCCCGCCGGCTGTTTGATCAGCTGCTGGCGGCCTGGGGCCCGGGGGCCGGGGGGGGGGGAGCGTTTTCAGCCGCCGGAGCAGAAACCAGACCCCGGAGTGGGTGACTGTGGGCTCGCAGTTGTGGTGTGACTCGGAGTCAAGGTGTTTCCTTGTGGGTCTGCCGGATTACGTGGCAGCGACCTAAGAAAGTGGAGAAGGAGCCCAAACCGGTTTGGCCCGGTGGGTAGAGAGCCGGCCTGCGGACTGAAGGGTCCCCGGTTCGATTCCGGGCAAGGGCATGTGCCTTGGCTGCGGGCACATCCCCAGTGGGGGGTGTGCAGGAGGCAGCTGATGGATGTCTCTCTCTCTCATCGATGTTTCTAGCTCTCTGTCCCTCTCCGTTCCTCTCTGTAAAAAAAAAAATCAATAAAATATATTTTAAAAGAAAGAAAGAAAAGAAAATGGCCGAAACCGGTTTGGCTCAGTGGATAGAGCACCGGCCTGTGGACTGAAAGGTCCCAGGTTCGATTCCGGTCAAGGGCATGTACCTTGGTTGTGGGCTCATCCCAGTAGGGGGTGTGCAAGAGGCAGCTGGTCGATGATTCTCTCTCATCGATGTTTCTAGCTCTCTGTCCCTCTCTCTTCCTCTCTGTAAAAAAATCAATAAAATATATTTTTTTTAAAAAGAAAAAATATATTTTACCCCTCCATCCTGTGTCCTGGCTTTGGCCGTGTTCCTCACCGTGCCGGCCCCCTCCTGCGGGAATTGGATTGTCCCCCCCCCCTTCTGGGCCCCCACCTTCCCGTGGAGCCGAAAGAGCAGAGGAGGGTTCTCTTGCTCTCCCCTCCGCTCCTTCACCAGCAGCCCAAGAGGAGAGTGCCAGCGTGGTCAGGTTGCTTTGGTTCCGGCCCTCCCTCCGGTCCGGTGTAAGAACCCATGGTGGCCCTCGAGCCAAAAAGTTTGCCCACCCCTGCCCTTGCCGCTTTGGTCCGCTGCAGGCTCAGCCCGCAGGTTCCAGAAGGCATCCCTCTCACCTGCCCCCGCCCCAGCTTCTTAGGGGGCAGTTATGGCTCCTGGCCGTTCCGCCCCATCACCCCGAGGCTGTCTCCCCTGTGCCCACCGCCCCTTCATCCTCGGAAGCTTCTCCACCTGCCAGCGCAGACGTCTGCCCGCCCTGAATCCCTACTTTTTAAAAAAATTATTATTTTTTATTAAGGTATTATATGTGTACATAGCTTACCATTGCCCCCCCCCCCACCTCCCATTCATGCCCTCTCTCCCCAGAGTTCTGTGTTCGTTGGTTGTACTTAGATGCATGCATACCAGTCCTTCGGTTGTTCTCTTATCTGCCCCCAGGTCTCCTTCCCCTCCCCGCTGTCATTTGACAGTCTGCTTGTTTTATGGTGACTATCTCAGGACCACACGAATAGAATCCGCTCCTCATTTGTCAGTCTGCTTGTTTTATGGTGACTATCTCAGGACCACACAAATAGAGTCCGCTCCTCCTCTGGTTCTCACCGCCCCTCCCCCCGGTCCCACTGCTTCCCCTGGGACACACGGCTCACCCAGGGCACACGGCCCCCTGAGACACATGGCTCACCCGGGGCACACGTCTCCCCCGGGGCACCCGGCTCTCCCAGGACACACGGTTCCCCTGGGACACACGGCTCACCCGGGGCACACGGCCCCCTGGGACACACGGCTCACCCGGGGCACACGGCCCCCTGGGTGAATCCCTGCTTTGTCTCTTGAGCTGCAGCAGCCTGTGCCTTCTGCCACCAGCCTTGTCCCTGCTTCCGCCATCGCCCTGCTTCTTAGCATGTGGGCAAGCCTTGCCTCCCTCCTGAGCCCCTGTCTCGGTTCTGCCCGCTGGTCCGGCCCTTCTGGACTTGTAGGGGTTCTCCAGAAGGTTCTCAGGCCTGCGTGTCCTGCCCCCCTCTGCCCCTCTGCCTCGAGTCCCCTCCGCCAGCTCCTTGCTGTCTGCCCTCCTGCGTTGCCTCCTGCTAGGACCTCCCCTGCCAGGGCTCACCAGTGCTCCCAGTGCTCCCAGTGCACCCTGGAGATTGGAGGGGGGAGGGTGTCACTAACATGTCCCTTCGCCACAGGAGGCCGATGGCTGGCCTTCATCGTTTGTCTCTCTGACACCTCCCTCGGCTCCAGGCACAAGCTGCCATCTCGAAAAGATATTTTTAGCAAATGAACTCCAAACTTCTAAGTAGTTTGCATTTGCCGACGCCTCTCAGAATGCCCTCTCTTAACTAGCTGCGTGGCTGACGCCGGAAACCTGTGAGGTAGGGATTGGTGGGAACGGTGGTCCTTCTTCTTCCTAACGATGCAGATGAGGGAGGAAGGGGGGGAAGCATTTTGGGGTGCAATGTGGCGGTCCTGGCCTGTTTGTCTGTTTTTCCCCCGAAGGAGTCGCTTTGCCAGACAACAGGAAAAATGTGGATCCGAGGAAACTGTTAAAATTAGAAGCAAAGAATGTGTCTTGCAGTGGAGGGGAAAAAAAAACAAAACAAAACCCGTTAACCCAGCAATTCCATTCCTAAGGCGCACACGTTTTTTTTTCACTGTGATACAGAGTCTTTGCTTCTACGTGTGTTCATTAGGAGAGGAAGATCAGAACAGTTGTGTTTGATGATGGCCAAAGGTTTAACTAGACCTAAGTTTGCAGCAGTTGGGCATTGGTGAAAGAAATCATGGCAGCCGAAACCGGTGTGGCTCAGTGGATAGAGCGTCGACCTGCGGACTGAAGGGTCCCAGGTTCGATTCCGGTCAAGGGCATGTACGTTGGTTGCGGGCCCATCCCCAATAGGGGGTGTGCAAGAGGCAGCTGGTCGATGATTCTCTCTCTCATCGATGTTTCTAGCTCTCTCTCTTTCTCTCTGTAAAAAAAATCAATAAAATATATATTAAAAAAAAAAGAAATCGTGGTAATCCTCGCACTGGAATACTATACGGCTGTTAAAAACGACGGTGTTGCTACAATACTATAATTTTTAAACTTTTACTTATTTATTTTAATATTTTTATTGATTTCAGAGAAGAAGGAAGAGGGAAAGAGAGAGAGATAGGAGCATCCGCAATGAGAGAGAACCACGCATCGGCTGCCCCCTGCAAGGCCCCCCACTAGGGATCGAGCCCACAACCCGGGCACGTGCCCCTGACCCAGGTACGTGCCATTGCCCGGGAATCGAACCCGAGACCCTTCAGTGCATATAGGCCAGCACTCTAACCACTGAGCTCACCAGCCAGGAGGGCTGATCCCTCGGGTTGTTTATGTCAGAGCATCTGCTGGGGTAGCACGGATTCAGGAAACAGCACACACACGCCAGTGGCCGCGGCTCCCAGTGCCCTTGGCCTCTGAGGTCTAACTTTGCCACCCCCCCCCCCCCGAGATCTGTGGGGATGGGACTCGGCTCCCCGGCGTCTTCCAAAGCCGGAGGAGACAAGTCACCACCTGAAACCACAACGTTCCTCTCCCCCCACCCCCACCCCCTGCCGGGGGAACCTTTCCCCGCCTTGGCGAGCCTCCCAGCTCCCCGCTGGCTCCGTGCCCAGCCACCTCGTATTTCAAAAGCTCTGTAACCTCCCCGAGCCGAAAAGGAGGCTTTGTTTTGGTGCTTCCTGGCGAATGGAGGGGAACACGGCTTCTTTTTTTTTTTTTTTAAATTAAATTTAATTTAATTTTATTAAGGTATTATCTGTGTACATAGCTTACCATTGCCCCCCCCCCCACCTCCCATTCATGCCCTCCCTCCCCAGAGTTCTGTGTCCGTTGGTTGTACTTATATGCATGCATACCAGTCCTTCGGCTATTCTCTTATCTCCCCCAGGTCTCCTTCCCCTCCCCGCTGTCATTTGACAATCTGCTTGTTTTATGGTGACCATCTCAGGACCCCATGAATTGAATCCGCTCCTCATTTGGCAGTCTGCTTGTTTTATGGTGACTATCTCAGGACTATATGAATAGAGTCAGCAACTCCTCTGGTTTTCACCGCCCCTTCCCCTGGGTCCCACTGCTTCCCCTGGGACACACGGCTCGCCCGGGGCACTCGGCCCCCTCGGACACTCGGCTCACCCGGGGCACTTGGCCCCCTGGGACACTTGGCCCCCTGGGACACTCGGCCCCCTGGGACACTCGGCTCACCCGGGGCACTTGGCCCCCTGGGACACTCGCCCCCTGGGACACTCGGCCCCCTGGGACACTCGGCTCACCCGGGGGAACACGGCTTCTCGCCGAGCTGACGCCGGCCAGCTGTCGCGCATGCATCTGCGGCAGAGGTGCGGGCCACGGTGTCCTGTCGATGTTGGAAGCTCGGAGAAGCCTAGACAGATCTTTGTTGGTTTTTTTTAAAAAAGATTTCTTTATTGCCAAAATCGGTGTGGCTCAGTGGATAGAGCGTCGGTCTGCGGACTGAAGGTCCCGGGTTCGATTCCGGCCAAGGGCATGTACATTGGTTGCGGGCACATCCCCAGTGGGGGGTGTGCAAGAGGCAGCTGGTCGATGTTTCTCTCTCATCGACGTTTCTAGCTCTCTATCCCTCTCCCTTCCTCTCTGTAAAATATCAATAAAATATATATATTTTTAAAAAAGCTTAATGCTATTAGGATTTGGGGAAAGTTACCATTCTGAAGTATTTTTCCTTTTTGCTCATTAGCATATTAGTATTATTTTAATAAATTGGAGCTTTGGGCAGAGCCGTGGTTGGAAGACTCAGTCCCTTTCTCTGACTTGGAGGGAGACTGTGGAGTTGGTTTAACACCAGGAGGCCATTAAAATATATTTACAGAGAGGAAGAGAGAGAGATAGAGAGCCAAAAACGTCAATGAGAGAGAAACATCGACCAGCTGCCCCCTGCACACCCCTCACCGGGGATGTGCCCGCAACCAAGGTACATGCCCTTGACCGGAATCAAACCCGGGACCCTTCAGTCCACAGACAGACGCTCTACCACTGAGCCACACCGGTTTCGGCTATATTTCTTTATTGATTTCAAAGAGGAAGGGAGAGGGATAGAGAGACAGAAACATCAACGAATAGGGAATCACCGATCGGCTGCCTCCTGCACACCCCCTCCCCGTCCCCCGTAATGGGAATCGAGCCCACACCCCAGGCATGTGCCCCTGCCCGGAATCGAACCCGGGACCCCTCAAGTCCGCAGGCTGACGCTCTACCCACCGAGCCACACCGGCTAGGGCAGGCGGCCATTTTTTTTTAAGGAGGTCATTTTTTGGTGGTTTGACCGAGATTGGAGTTGGGGGGGGGGGGAAAGCTGGCTATGCCCCTGGCCATCTGGGCACGAGGTGGACCATTTGGGAGCTTCCTCTGGAGAAGTCACCAGCCCCGAAGTGGGGGGGAGAGGTGGCAAGGTCTGACCTGTGCCAGGGACAAGCAGATGCCGAGCGGATCGCTCGCGCCGTGTGCCTCCCAAGCACAGGGACACCACGGTTTCCAGGCCGTGTCGGGCCCCCTGGGTCCACCGGAGCGTCCCGTGGTCACCTTGTCGCTGCCCCTCCAGGCTGCCTTCCTCCCTCCCTCCCAGCCTGGCACTCCTCAGCTGGCAGCGCCTGTGGGCCGCAGCGGGCCAGCCCTTGGCAAACAACCCTCGGGGAGCTGGAGGAACAGGTCTCGGGGCGTTGCTGTTGCCACATGTCATGTTGGCTCCTCACACAGGCCAAACCCGGGCGTGATCGTTTCCCCTGAGAGCAGTGGTGGGCAAACTGCGGCTCGCGGGCCACGTGCGGCTCTCTGGCCCCCTCGAGCGTGGCTCTTCCACAAAAGACCGCGGCCCGGGCGAGTCTGTGTTGAAGAAGCGGCGTTAGAGGAAGTTTAAGGTTAAAATATGTGGCTCTCCAAAGACATTGCAATCGTTGTCCTGTTGGTGTTTGGCTCTGCGGACTCATGAGTTTGCCGACCACGGTCTTAGAGCAGTGTTTCCCAAAGTGGGGTACGCGGACCCCCAGGGGCACGGGAAGAGTTCGGTGGGGGTACGCGTGGCACCGGGGTTTTGGGGGGATAGGCACCGCACCGTGCTTAGCTGCGCCTCATTCTATGTCCTCATGAGTCAAGTCAAGACAGTCTTGTGAGGTGTGAGATGGTCCGGTGTGCAAATAAATGCTATTTATAATATAACTTTTATTATATTTTATTATGAATAATTTTATTTTTCGTTTATTGTTATTTTGTATATGTGCCAAAAAAAGGAAAAAAAATAAATATATTTTGATTGTTATTAAAATACACCCATTTTTAAAACATACTATATATTTTATTGATTTTTTTCACAGAGAGGAAAGGAGAGGGATAGAGAGTTAGAAACATCGATGAGAGAGATACATCGACCAGCTGCCTCCTGCATAGAGTCTCCTGCGGGGATGTGCCCGCAACCAAGGTCCATGCCCTCGACCGGAATTGAACCCGGGATCTTTCAGTCTGCAGGCCGGTGCTCTATCCACTGAGCCACACCGGTTTCGGCTCTCCTGCTTCTCTCTCTCTCTCTCTCTCTCTTTTTTAAAAAAATATATATTTTATTGATATTTTACAGAGAGGAAGGGAGAGAGATAGAGAGCTAGAAACATCGATGAGAGAGAAACATCGACCAGCTGCCTCCTGCACACCCCCTGCCGGGGATGTGCCCGCAACCAAGGTCCATGCCCTCGACGGGAACCGAACCCGGGACCCTTCAGTCTGCAGGCCGGCGCTCTATCCACTGAGCCACACCGGCTTCGGCTCTCCTGCTTTTCCTGACAGGTGGAAATCTCTGGAAGCGCTGGGCCTCCCTCTGCCCCACGTGGCGGTCAGGGGCGGAAGCTAGGTCTGTGGCACCGCCCTCCGTATCTCCTGGGCTGCCAGATGGCCACGGTCGCCGAGTTTGTCCTAATGTTTATGCCGCACATGCACACACACACACACACACACACACACACACACACACCAGGCCCGCTTCGCTGGTTTCCGTGCTTACGGGGCCCTGGGGTTTGGGGGAGTCGTTTCTCGGGAGTGGGGGTGCTGGAGCTGGAGCAGAGGGGCCCCAGCCGGTGTGGAGGGGCAGCTCAGAGCAGGGGGAGGGGGTGATGGCGCCGCCGCCGGGGGCATCTGGCAGGTCACAGACAGACACCCGTGTTCAGGGAGGCTGGGCCGGAGGAGCCGTGTTGGGTTGGGGTCGGGGGTGAGCGACTCGCCCAGGGGAACCGAGGCAGAGGAATTTGCAGCGCCGAGATCTGCACCCCGATCTCCAGACGTGCCGCCTGTGGGTCTGACCACCGCGCCCCCGGGTTGAACTTGCAGCCACCACCCCGATGGGCGTGTTTATTTATTTTTTAAAAATATTTTATTGATTTTTTTACAGAGAGGAAGGGAGAGGGATAGAGAGCTAGAAACGTCGATGAGAGAGAATCATCGACCAGCCGCCTCCTGCACACCCCCCACTGGGGATGTGCCCGCAACCAAGGTCCGTGCCCTTGACCGGAATCGAACCCGGGACCTTTCAGTCTGCAGACTGATGCTCTATCCACTGAGCCAAGCCGGTTTTGGCTGTGTTTAGTTTTCTCTCTGTGGGGAGGGCGAGGAAGGAAGGCCTCTCTCTCTCCCCCCCCCTCCCCCGGTTGGCCAGCCTTCCCAGGAACCTGCTGTCACCAGCTGCGGAGCGGGCCTCTGAGTAAACAAACCCCCTGGCGCGGGGACTGCATTTCAGAATAAAAGAATGTTGAGCGTCTCCCCTGACCTGTTGGAAATGTGTGTTTTGGCTCCAGCGGATGAACCCTTTGTCTCTCCTAGAACCATCGCTGGCCTGGCCTATTTCTGGGAAGGCAGCGAGGGTGTGTACCGAACGCCGCCGGTTGCCACCA
This sequence comes from Vespertilio murinus, assembly GCA_963924515.1. NCBI lineage: Eukaryota > Metazoa > Chordata > Mammalia > Chiroptera > Vespertilionidae > Vespertilio > Vespertilio murinus. The sequence goes on from OZ004722.1 coordinate 6,831,806, forward strand.
CTTTGTTGAGGCCTCCTGGGGGAATGAGACCTTGCCCCGGGGGAGGAGAGTTGTGGCGAGGGGCCATATGGACTCTACTTTGAGAAGGCAGGCCCCAGCTGGTGTGGCTCAGTGGATAGATAGAGCGTCGGCCTGTGGACTGAAGGGTCCCGGGTTCGATTCCGGACAAGCGCACACGGGTTGTGGGCTTGATCCCCAGCAGGGGGCGGGCAGGGGGCAGCCGATCTGTGATTCTCATCATTGGTGTTTCTCTCTCTCTCTCTCTCTCTCTCTCTCTCTCTCTCTCTCTCTCTCCCTCACCCTTCCTCTCTGAGATCAACACAAATATATTAAAAAAAAAGAAAGAAAGCCAAAACCGGTGTGGCTCGGCGGATAGAGCGTCGGCCTGCGGACTGGAAGGTCCCGGGTTCGATTCCGGTCAAGGGCATGTGCCTTGGTTGTGGGCACCTCCCCAGTAGGGGGTGTGCAAGAGGCAGCTGATGGATGATTCTCTGTCATCGATGTTTCTAGCTCTTTATCTCTCTCCCTGCCTCTCTGTAAAATATCAATAAAATATATATTAAAAAAAAGAAAGAAAGAAAGCCCTTGACCGGAATCGAACCCGGGACCTTTCAGTCCGCAGGCCGACACTCTATCCACTGAGCCACACCGGTTTCGGCTCACTGAACATTTTGATCTTTTGTGCATCATCGGTTTCCTATTATTCCTCCTGGTTCCTGTGTCCGCCCCCCCCCCCCCCCCCCCCCCCCCCCCAGTGCTCAGGGCAGCTATAATCATCTCTGTTTTGTGGGTGAGCACCTCTCAGGTCAGGGACGTGGCCGAGGTGCCACGGCTGACAGCTCAGGAGCCGGGGTACCCGCGGGTCCTGGCACCCAGGCTGGGGGAAGGGGGATGGCGGGGTCCTCAGGAATGGCCCCCTCTCTTCCCAGGTCCGGAAAGAGGCTGAAGAAGACACGCAAGTATGACATCATCACCACCCCGGCCGAGCGCGTGGAAATGGCCCCGCTGAACGAGGAAGACGACGAGGATGAAGACTCCACAGTGTTCGACGTCAAGTACAGGTGTGTGTGTGTGGGGCGGACAAAATATATATTTTATTGATTTTTTTTTACAGAGAGGAAGAGAGAAGGATAGAGAGCTAGAAACATCGATGAGAGAGAAGCATCCATCAGCTGCCTCCTGCACACCCCCCACTAGGGATGTGCCCGCAACCAAGGCACATGCTCTTGACCGGAATCGAACCCGGGACCCTTCGGTCCGCAGGCCGACGCTCTAGCCACTGAGCCACACCGGTCTCGGCAGGACGGAGACTGTTAAGCGGGGAGTCAGCACGGGTCTGGGGCTCTGCAGGAAGGCAGCGACTCACTCTTTCTCTCATTTCAGGTAAAACCCGTTTTCCAGCGTGTTGGCGTCTCGTGGAAGGTCGGCCAGCCGCGCCTGGGCCGTAAGGATCTGGAAGGTGTCTTGTCCGAGGCGCCGACACCAAGAATTTTATTTATGAAACCCGGGCACATCCGTGTGTGTGTTGAACGCCTGCTCAGAATGTCGCCGCAGGAGAACCCGCCTCCCCCATCCTCTGGACAGACGCCGCTTTCAAATGTTGCCCCTTCTCCCTCCGCAAGAGGGCTTCTGCCTTGCCACGGGGCACGGGGTAGAAACATGTCGACTCGAAGCAACTGTCCGCAAAAGAGAGAGAGAGGTGAGAAGCTATGAAGGACCTCCAGAAGTTTCTCCGTGTGTGTGTAGCGAGGGCTCTGACCTGCGGCTCTCCCGGATCTGTGACGTTGGAGGCGTCCAGCCCTTTGGATGTGGGGGTGGGTCAGGTTCTGGCCTTCTGTTGGGGAATGGCTGTGTGCAAGGCCAGAGCGGAAGTGAACCTTGGCACCTGTCTGTGGCTCCTCTTTCTTTTCTTTTTCTCCTTTTGTTTAAAGGGTTCAGCAAAAACTGGGCATGCCTCGTGCATAAAGGATGAATATCAGGGAAAAAAATATACGTGTGTGTGTGTGTGTGTGTGCCTCTAAAATAATTTCTTTTTTCTTTTTAATCATTTCTCGTCTGGAGGAAAAAGGATGCACGGGAGGCAGTCTTTGGTTAGCAACATCCCGTGTGTCTCTGCCCTGTCACAGTTCTTACCATTGTCGGGCGCGGCCATCTCATTGTAAAGTTTCACTGTGGTCACTTAATCGCGTGGTGGTTTGGTTGGCTGAGAAAGCTGGCCTAGAGGAGCCACTGACTCGGGGGTCGGGGGTCCGGGCGGCTTCTGGAAGCAGGGACGTGGGGTTCCCCAGTTCGCTGCTCCTGCTAGAGCCGACTGGCAGTGCCTTTGGGGTCCTGGGACTCTCTTCTCCCCGCAAAGGTGTCTTGTAATTTTTTTTTTTTTTTAAAAAAAAGAGCTCTTTTCTGGCTTCCGGCCGGGTTTGTGCATCTGCCTGTTAATTGTCGCACCATTGCCTTGGATGAAAAACTCTGTAGTCTCTCCCAGCTCAGCCCTTTTTCCAGACTCTCCCGTTTCCAGAACCGCAGCCCTGGCCTTGTACAGAAGGCACGTCGGCCTCTGCAGGAAACGGGGTGGTGGTGGCGGTGGTGGTGGGGGACCCCGTGGGGGACCCGCTATGGGAAGAGCACTGGCTGAACGGAATGCACCACGCCCGCTCCTCCCTGATTTTATTTCCTTTGTTGACTTTCCTTTTCCTCTTTTCCCCCCACCCTGTCCTGTTTGCCAGAGGGGATGGGCCTGCTTTATCTCTCCCCGCCACTGTGTCTTGCTGGGCCAGACTTGGTGACTACACTGGGTGGCTGCGCGCCCTGCCCTCTGACCTTTGAACCGGAACTGCTTGCTCACACTTGCCTTTTCCCACAAGCCCCCGCGCAGAATGGCCTGCGGGGGGAAGCCGGGTCCTCTCCGCCCGGTGCTCACTGCGGGGAGAATGGCCTTCCAAATTATAAAGTTTCAAAGCCACAGGCTCTTAGGTCAAACACACAAGCAAAAACAACAACAACAACAAAAAACAACCTTTGGCGTGAGCCATGAGTGCATTGGTTTGGATGTTTTGGAGGCAGAGGCCAGCAAGATGCCTTTTGGTGACCGGGGATGAGGCCACCAGAATGGAAGGGGAGGGGGTGGGACCTGGTGGTTTAGAGAAAAGCTTAGAAAGGAAATGGCCCTTGGAGAGGGGTGGGGGATGGGGGGGTGGGGGGGGAAGGGAAAGACAAGCTATTATTCCACGTACATTTTCAGGCCTGTCTAAATCATTTCCCAAGCCTCTAGCTGGTTTGGCTTGGTGGATAGAGCATCAGCCTGCAGACAAGGGGTCCTGGGCTTGACTCGGGTCAAGGGGCACATGCATATACATGGCCAGGTTGTGGGCTCAAGGCGTGCAGGAGGCAGCCGATCAATGATTCTCATCATCGATGTTTCTCTCTCTCCCTCTCTGAAATGAATAAAAATATATATATTTAAAAAATTAAAAAAATAAATCGTTTCTTCTTTGGTTGGCAAATATTGAATCCTCATTGTGTTTGGAGAATCTTGGGGCATCTCCAAAGAATAAAAAGAACCAATTGTGTCAAACACTGCTGGCTAATGACGGTTTTTTTTTGTTTTTTTTTTTTACCTGGCTAGCCTTAAGCTTTCTAGGGAGTGGGAACGGGTAAGATGGGGCTGTGTTTATGGGCAGTGAGCAAGCTTGGGAAAGAGAAAGCTCATTGGCTCCATGCTAACATGGGGTCGGTCCTTGGATGTGAGGGAGAAGCTGGTGGCTGAGGCCTGCGCTACTCTCCCCCAAGGGGCTGCTCCTGCTCTCTGCTGTCCAGCGTGGCCCGAGGGCTCCTCCTGGTTTTTGAGTTGTTTTTACAGTTGTCCTCTGTGCCTTTCTTCTCTCTTTTTTTTTCCTCTCACTATGATCTCATTATTATTCCCTTTCTTCTCTTGATCTCTTGCTTTGTGGCTTGCTGTTTTTCTTTATAATGTTTAGGTTCCTCTTTGTGTATTTTTTGGTAGGTTTATGTATATAATTTAAAATATATATATTTTATTGATTTTTTACAGAGAGGAAGGGAGAGAGAGATAGAGAGCTAGAAACGTCTATGAGAGAGAAACATCAACCAGCTAGCTGCCTCTTGCACACCTCCTACTGGGGATGTGCCCGCAATCAAGCAAGGTACATGCCTCCCTTCGTCCCCCCCTCCCCCGGGGATTTATTTTTTTCCTTCTAGAGATGATGTTCTCCCGCCTTTTCACTTTGTTTGGCTTTCTATGTTTGTTTATATGAATTAGACAAAACAGCTGTCTTGGAAAAGCGGCCTTATATAGAAACCAGCTCTGTGCAGGGTGGTTTTGACAGATGCAGGGTGGTTTTGACAGACCGGTAGGGGTCCAGTGATGCCTAAGCGGATCAGGAGCTGCTCCAGGTGGGGAGACCAGATGTACCCAGTAAAGCCTCGTTGGGCCGTGCTAGCTCTCTCTGTCCCATCTGAGGATGGGCTCCAGCGATGAGTCCAGAAAACACACTGCGGCGACCTTGCGGGCTCTCTCGCCCGCCCTGAGGAGGTGGAAGGGACGTAAACCAGGGAGGACCACCAGCCCCTCTGACCCCAGAGCGTCCTGCTGGCTCCCCCAGTCTTCCCTGTGCAGCCCTCCTCCGGTTTGCTGCATCGACAGCGACCCGTGGAGAAGCGACCTCCACGCGGCTCCGCGTTCCAGGGGGTTGTGGGAGCCGAGCATGCGCTCTGGGCGCCTGGGAACGAGCCTGAGAAGATGAGCTGAGCATGCGCTCTGGGCGCCTGGGCGCGAGCCTGAGAAGCTGAGCATGCGCTCTGGGCGCCTGGGCTCGAGCCTGAGAGGAGCTGAGCATGCGCACTGGGCGCCTGGGCACGTGCCTGAGAGGATCCACTGGGCTCCTGGGCACGTGCCTGAGAAGCTGAGCATGCGCTCTGGGCGCCTGGGCGCCTGGGCGCGAGCCCGAGGGGAGCTGAGCATGGGCACATGCCTGAGAGGAAGAGCTGAGCATGCGCTCTGGGCACTTGGGCACGAGCCTGAAAGGAACTGAGCATGCGCTCTGGGCGCTTGGACACGCAGAAGAGCTGAGCATGCGCTCTGAGCGCCTGGGCACGAGCCTGAAAGGAACTGAGCATGCGCTCTGGGCACCTGGGCCCGACACCGAGAGGAAGAGCTGAGCATGCGCACTGGGCGCCTGCGCACGTGCCTGAGAGGATCCGAGCATGCGCTCTGGGCGCCTGGGCACTAGCATGAGGATCGGAGCATGCGCTCTGGGCGCCTGGGCGCGAGCCTGAGAGGAGCTGAGCATGCGCTCTGGGCGCCTGGGCACGAGCCTGAGAGGAAGAGCTGAGCATGCGCTCTGGGCGCCTGGGCACGAGCATGAGGATCTGAGCATGCGCACTGGGCGCCTGGGCACGAGCCCGAGAGGAGCTGAGCATGCGCTCTGGGCTCCTGGGCGCGAGCCTGAAAGGAACTGAGCATGCGCTCTGGGCGCCTGGGCCCGAGCCCTAGAGGAGCTGAGCATGTGCTCTGGTCGCCTGGGCCCGAACCCGAGAGGAAGAGCTGAGCATGCGCTCTGGGCGCCTGGGCACACGCCTGAGAGGAGCCGAGCATGCGCTCTGGGCGCCTCGGCACGCGCCCGCCAGGAGGGCTCTCGTCCTCGAGGCCGCGGCTGTGGCGACGCCTGTGGTGGCCGCCTGCTCCCTGCGCTCCGAGGCCCGAGGCTCCAGGCCGCGCGGCGGGACAGCGGAGGGCAGCCTGCAGGTAGGCCGCGGCCCGGGAGCGGGCGGCCGCCGTGGAGGTGGCGCCCCGGGCCCGAGAGCTCCTCTGGGCGTCGTCTCTCCCCCGCGTGTGTGTCGTCGGAGCCTCGCCCCGGCTCTGGTGTGTCTTGGGGTGACGGCCCCCTGCGCTCGGGGGCGCTTGGTAGTCTCTGCCCACGGAGGGGGTGCTTGGTTCTGCTCAGCGCCCCCCTGCGCCCCGCCATCTTGACCCCGTGTCCCCATTTTCTACCCAGAAAGGACTGGTTGTGGGGCCGTTCTCACACTGTGTGGGGATTTGGGGGGCAGGTCGGGGAGGTTGTTGCAAAATGACTTTTTTTTTGTAAAGACATTGGCACCTTATCCCCAAAAGGGAATTGGGCCCCCTTCCAGTGGGATTCCTTGTTTGGATGGAATTTTTATTTATTTTATTTATTTAAAAAATATATTTTATTGATTTTTCACAGAGAGGAAGGGAGAGAGATAGAGAGCTAGAAACGTCCATGAGAGAGAAACATCAACCAGCTGCCTCCTGCACGCCCCCCACCAGGGATGTGCCCGCAACCAAGGTACATGCCCTTGACGGGAATCGAACCCGGGACCCTTCAGTCCGCAGGCCGACGCTCTATCCACTGAGCCAAACCGGTTTCGGCAGGCCTATCTCTTAAGGCTGTTTGAGCCCTGACCGGTGTGGCTCCGTGGATAGAGAGAGCATCAGCCTGCGGACTGAAAGGTCCCAGGTTCCATTCCGGTCAAGGGCTCCCTCATCGATGTTTCTGACTCTCTATCCCTCTCCCTTTCTCTCCAGAAAGTAAAAAAAAAAAATTAATAAGAATATATATATTTTTAAAAAAAGGCTGTTAGAGCAGGAGGGATAGGCGGTTTGCACCCAGAACCCACCATGGCCATCCTCTGCTTTCCTAGGCCTCTGCCACGGCAGAGCACCCGCTGTTACTTAATCTGCTTTTAAAAGGTTCCAGACACCATTGCATGGACTCAGGCCCTAAAGCCCAGGCTCGAATCCTGGTTCTAGTATTCACCACCGGTGGGACCTTGGGCACACCCTGACCTCCCTGTGAGCCCCTGTGAAAGGGGAACAGAAATAGCACCCACCTCTTCGGGGCATCGTTAACTGGACCTGTATCTTTAAAGCGCATCACCACTGACGTGTTAGTATGTCAACGACTCTGCTATCACTTCTACTTTTTTTTTTTAAAATTGGCTCATTAAGGCATCTTGTATTTAACTGGCTGATTTACAACGCAACAGTAGGAGAAAGCAAAGTGCGGAGACCTCTGGGATTGGGTAAAAAGTAAAATGATAGACACATGTATCTTTTCATAGGTGGGTGTAAGATAGTTAACACGTCAATAATTAAGAAGATAGCAGTAAGGGAATCTGTGATCTGCACCCTGATGCCATTTTTGTTCAATGAGGGAAAAGGGGAAGTTATAAGTCACCTTAGTATTACACCATATTCCAGTAGTAGTTAATGTAAAGTTGGTGTTATTACAGTAAAAATCACTTACCGGTAGTATAACAGAAGAATTCTCTAACCCTTCCCAACAAAAATGTCCCTTTCCCATATACCATATATTATTATTTGTTGGGGGTAGATATAATAGGCCAGGACAGGGTGAATTCAGTATTCCATACAGATTGGGGGCATAAGCATTCATTCACCTTTCCAATTTCCACAATCAGACAATGGGTTCCCATTGTTTATTACTTTTAAATATAGTCAATATACTTTCCAGTGGAAGCATCCTAGTGTTATTGAAGATGGTGCCTGTGCCAGCCAGTTGAACTACTGGGGATTTAAGCTTAGGATTTAAGCTTAGGAACACACTGTGAAATGAAACAGTTACTAATTTATCAATTTAAGTTAGTTAACAAGCCCTTGACAATGATGTAAAATGTCTCCTTTTAGCAAAATTAGTTAATATGTCCCTTCACCCAGATGCATCAGGTGGCCTTCTTTCTCTGTGAGTTCATAATGCCAAAGCCAGCCCCTACTCCTCCAATATTCCCATTTTATTTCTTTTAGAGGGCCAATGTTGTTGAATCCACCAGAATGTTTTTGCGTAACCAGCTTGGAAATGTTCCTGTTCATCCTTCAGATAAGATCCGTCAGTGAGCCAAATTCAGTCAGCATTATCAATAGGAGTTTCCTATAAATCATTGCTAAGAGCAAGAAGGTGGTCAGTAAGAAAAACACAAATTTGAGTGTCTTTGTCCGTTCGACGTGAAGAGGATTGATTTGACTGATTTTATGGAGGAATTCCTGGCCAGTGCACCATCTGACACCGAAGTTTTGGACTGGAACCCGGATTCTTTGTCCGCCAGAATCAAAGAATGAATCCACGGACAGAAAGTGGTGCAGCAGAGGTGGAGATTTATTGAAGAGCAAGTACAGACTCCCGCGTAGGGAGGGTCCCACGGAATGGACTCCTGTGTAGGGAGAGGAAAGGGTCCCCTCACTTCTACTTTCAAGGAGGAAACCAAGACTTTGGTAATGGACTCGCCCAGGTCCAAAGCCCTGGGTGCTGTCCACAGTGCTGCATTGCCACCCAGTGCTGGGGCTCAGTGGAAGCCCGGGCGGGCCACATCCCCAGCAGGCCCCTCTGCCTCTCGGTTCTGCCAGAGGCACAGAGTCCTACAGGGTGTCCCCCAAAATGTATACACACTTTGAATGATGATAAAGTCATTGCTTATTGACACGCAGCCCGTTTTCAAAATGTAAAAGGATCTCGGCATTCTGGGAGGAGAAGGAAGGAGAGGCAGCCATTTTCCTCCATCACATCCTTTCTCCCATCGAGGCTGAACTGTGTGAAATATGAGTTGGTGTGTCAGAGTAAGATCCTTCTGGAAAAAGAATACCAGGAGAACATGAAGCATTTCCCCAGCCAGTTGAACCCATGGTCATTGGAGAACAAAAGCAGCAGCCAAACAGCAAAAGGGATGCATCAGGAAGCCTGTATGCTGGTGATGATGATGACAGTGACCGTGATAGAATGAGTCAGTAGAGCAACAGTGAACAAACTGATAGGCAACAGCTTCCTATTGTGGAGAATGAGTATTCTGACAGGTTAGCCTTAAGAAAGAGAGAAGAGATGAAAAGCTGATATGTTATGTGAAAAAAAAAAAGGATGCGGTTAAGAAAGGAAGAAGAACATTCTATTAAAGAATGCTGAAATGAACCCAAAACTTGAACCCACCATTAAAACAAGAGACATTGGAAATCACGCGTCCTTCTAGGAGATCCTATGTCACCTACAGAGTGAAACAATTAAAACAAGAGACATTGGGAATCACGTGTCCTTCCAGGAGATCCTATGTCACCTACAGAGTGAAACCATTAAAACAAGAGACATTGGGAATCACGCGTCCTTCCAGGAGATCCTATGTCACCTACAGAGTGAAACCATTAAAACAAGAGACATTGGGAATCACGCGTCCTTCCAGGGGAGGCTGTCTCACCTACAGGGTGAAACCACATTACTTCGACAACACCTGAATAAGACTCATAACAAATCTGCCAGGGGAGAAAAGACAGCAATTGACATCCAGCAATTGAGATTCAGGTTATGATAAAAATATTTGAAGCGGAAAGAGAAAAGCTCATTCTTATGCTGAATGAAAGAATGAATGAGTTAACCAATGAATGACATAGTTTTAAAGAAAGAACATACCAGCATGACAGTGATAATCAGCATGACAGCTTCTAACAGGTGATAATTCTCTTAAATTTTCACTCCTTTTCAGTTTTAACGGATTTGAAATAGGATCCGAGGAACACACTGTGAAATGAAACAGTTATTAATTTATCAATTTCTTTAAGTCAGTTAATAAGCCCTTGACAATGATGTAAAATGTCTCCTTTTGGCAAAATTAGTTAATATGTCCCTTCACCCAGATGCATAAGGTGGCCTTTCTTAGCTGTGGAAGGAGATGCAGTTGTGAGACAACTTCAGTAAGACCTGGCTGATAACCTCAAAAAAAAAAATCGACAATAGAGGCTTCACTGGAGGTTGAAACATGTCATCCTATGCTTTTACCCGATAAGACACATGACTTAAAGAAGAAACTAGATCAAAGCAGAAGTCAATCTCAGCAGGAAAAGGAAGAATCAGAGAAACACATCGACTTAAACATATTTCTGCAACAGATGGTGCAGCAAGTTAGTGAATGAAAATGATGATTTAGAAAAAGAGGTGACCAGTCTTTAGGAACTCAGAAGTAAAGAGCTGGAATCAGAAATCTCCAAAGTGAAAATTTCTCAAGATGATATAAAGAGAATTGGAAAAACACGTGTGACCCTACCAAGAGCCATCGGAAGGCAGAGAGTTATCGGAAAACAAAACGAACCGTCTTTCACAGGACTAAGGAGAGGCTAGCAGAGGTCAGCACCAAACTTCTCCTGGAGAAAAAGCTAAATGGATCAGCCAGAGAAATTCTACTCCGGGAGAAAACTTGGGGATTCCCACCTTAAGGCCACGCACTTCAACTTACTGCGGGAATGCAGACACCATCTTCCACCCGCCTATTCAAGCCAGTCCGAGTCAGGCTGCGTTTGGATCCCCAGTGTTCGAAACCGGGTCCCCGGGGGTCACCACCAGCTCAGTACCCTCAAAGACACGGCCTCTTTCCACGCGAAGGCTGCTGCTCCAGATGTGGCAGGAGTACGGAGAAACCCTAACTAGAGCACTATAAGAAGATGCTGCAAAATTCGAAGCTGAAACCTATAGAGCTTGTGCTATAGGATCAGTCAGTCAGTCAGTCAAGTTCATGTCAAGGGCTACTTTTGAAAACGCAACAAGAATATAGAGAGGTTTTCTTGAAAAATTATATAATCTGAAATATAAATAGTAAAAAAATTAGTTACTAGGCGAACATCTGGCCAAACATATCATAACATTTTGCTTTACATTAGATACATGATGTAAATTCTTTACTAAAGAAACATTTTTTTGATTATAAAAAGAAATGTAAAAGAGTCTACAGAAACGAGTAGTTTGTTTTTGTCAGTGCCTGCTTTCAAACTGATGACTTGCTCTGGTCACAGCGCTGCTCCTAACTCGAAGCAATGGCTCCCAAACATAAATCATTTCGGTATTTGTGCGCCCTCAGTTTGTAGACTGTTGTCGCTTTTGTACTGTAAACTTTATCTTTTACGTATCCCCATAGAAAAGGTCTAGTGGCACTCACAGGATAAATTTTCTTTGTTCAAAACTGAGTCTGGCTTTACCCATTATTTCAAATCAGTTCAAACTGAAAAGGAGTGAAAAGGAAGGGAGCGTGCATACCATGTGTATATAATGTGGGGGGACACTCTTGTGATTGCAGGAATGCAGAGACAGTGCTTCGTATGTGCGGGGGTCCCCTGAGGCCATTCCCTTTCTCCTGGGCAAGGGATTTGTGGTGGCTGGTGCTTGGGAGAGTGGGGTCCAGGAATGTAGCTTCTGGGAAGAGGGGAGAAGGGAGGATGGGGGGGAGGGGAGAGGAGGCTGCGGAAGGGCCTTCCTTTATCTGGATAGTCCGGTTCCTTCTCCTGAAAGACAAGATCCATTTTCCAAAAGCAGAATGAGGTTAGCGTTAGCCCCAAGGGAGCAAAGTCCGCCATAGTCAAGGAATATTGGACCTGGGAAGAGTGGCTCCTTCTCTCCCCCTTTTAGAGGGGCCAACGTCAGGCGAAATGGGCCCTCTGCCCAAAAGGATCCCACACCCCCCAGTGGTACCGCCTTCTTCCCTAAGCGGGGTGCCTATTCCTTAGATACGGAGCTCTTGCTCAGACTCATGGGGCACCCCAATTCCAAATACTCAATTCCATTTCTTGTTGTTTTTTTTTGTTAATCCTCACCAGAGGGCATTTTTCCCCCCATTGATTTTTAGAGTGTGGAAGGGGGCGGGTGGGGAGAGGAAGAGAGAGAGAAAGATTGGCAGCCTCCTGTATGTGTCCCATGTGGGGCCGCGGATCAAACCCCCAACCCAGGTATGTGCCCTTGACTGGGAATCAAATCTGTAATCATTCAGTGAGCAGGCCAATGCTCTAACCACTGAGAAACACCAGCCTTGGCAATTACATTTCTTTTATGAGCATTTAGTAACCTGTCAAGTCACGTGTCTTGATATTGGCCCTAGAAGATGCAGCCACTATATAGACTATATATATGTATATATAGTTTTATTTTCTTCTAGATTCATTAAGATGAATAACAAAACATTTCAGAATAATGTTTGATAAAATGTGAATTTATTGTAAAAGCAATTTTTTTCATCGGTGAAATTTTGGAAGGCATAATTATGAAGATAAAATAAGTTTATCTAGATAATAGTAACCCTTAATATTTTGGCGTGTTTCTCCCCTGAACCAATTTTCTGACTTCCTTCTTTTCTCCCTCCCTTCCGTCATTTATCCAGAATAAAAAACTGTGACAGGGACCCCGGGACCTCAGAAGCCCTTACAAGGGAGGGACTGGCTTTGCTTGGACGACTAATGAGCTCTGGACTTTATGCGGGTGCCTTTTCCACGCTTTTCTTTACAAAATTGGGCCCTTTCACCTGTTCTTTTTCACTTAATATTATGACCATTTCCCAGTGTCCATAATATTTAAAAACGGTTTTGAAAGAGCGCCTCAGAATTGCGTTTCGCAGGATTGTTCTCCTGAGTGGCCTTCTCTCCAACCTGCATTGGCAGATGCGGCTATGGATGGGAGAGGCCCCATGGCAAAGGACAAGGAGGAGGGCCCACAAGGACCCCCAAGAAGTGTTCGGATAATCATTGGCTTCCTTCCTTCCTCCCCCCTTGACACCCCTTTCGGTGTTTCAGTCTGAAGCCTGTAGAAGGATGAGCCTGCCTGAGCGCAGAGCTCAGCTCACCAGGATCCATTACCATCTCCGTGTGGTCAGGGAACTTCCGTTCCCCGCCGGGCCCACCTGCGTGCCCTTCTGCCCCTCTGCTGGCTCTCCCTGGCAGAGCAGCTTGGTGGCCGCCTGCATGCCCCTGGGTGGAGCCCACAAGAGGCAGCTGCTCCGCGTGGGCTTGTCCAGTAAAAGCTCCACGCGCGCGCGGAGGGACTTGAAGCTCCTCGCCCTTCCCAGCCCCGTCAGGGCCCCCCCCCAGCCTGTGTCCGACCCCCGCAGGCTCTGCAGCCCCCAGGGCCCTCTGGTCCTGGCGTGTGGAGAGGGCTCGGCCCCGGAAGCGGCTGCGCGTGAAATAATAAAATGCATTCCGTTTTGTCTGTCCTCAGATGTCCATCCACTTGTCCCAGCATCGCCCACTGGAGAGGCCCCCCCCCCCCCTGTCATACGCCGAGTTCCGCAGAGGGTTTTATGTTCAAAGCCCGGAAGGCCCACGCAAGGTCCGAGGGCCGGGCGCTGCTGAGCAGGTGGCTCCTTTTTGTGCAAGAGAGCCCAGGCCCACAGAATTGATGGGAATTCCTGCTACCTCCACCACGGGGGGCGGGGGGGTGGTCCATTTCCTCTGAGGCCGGATCATCTGTACCCAGAGCCCCAAGCAAGACTCAGCGGGAGGCTGCTGGCTTCCTCTTCCTCCAGTTCTCCCTTCTGCACCCGTGCCCGCTGCTCTCTTGCCCTGATCGGGGGACAATGCCGAGGGGTGTGTTGGGGACACACCTGACTCAGGTCCAGACTGGAGTGGGCGTGACCACCACATGTGGGGCAAGAGAATGGGTTTGGGCCCATTTTTTTGTTTTTAAAGTCAAGATTCTACCGAACGCGAGAACTATATTTCCCGAAGCAGTCAGCTCAGTGACCAGCGGACACGGGTCACCGAGTCACGTCTGAAAAGCCTGGGAAGAACAGGAGGCTCTGTGGCCAGTGGTGGCCAACTGGGTTCTGCTACAGGGGCTTTGGCTGCATGTTTCTCAGTCTGGAGGCCCTGCCAGAGGCTTGGGCGGGAGCCAGAGGTGCCAGGGCTGGCTGTTGTATGAGGGGGTACTGGGTCTTGGCCGGAGGAGATGGCACCCAGGCCGTGGAATGCCAACAGCCAGCCCGGAGGTCCCTCCAGGACATCCACTGGGGGCCCCCCGGGAGGCGCCCCGGGGACAAGGCCAATGGCATGTGAAGACACGTGAGAACTTGCCACAGAAGCCCAGATAGATTCAGGAGGCCGGTGGCCTAAGACTCTGCATTTCCAACAAGTCCCCTAGTGAGGCCAGTGCTAGTGGTCCAGGAAACTGTGTCTTAACGAACAAGACTTCCGGTGGCTTTTTCCTACCTCCTGCTTTGTCACCCCTGGAGGCCTAGGTCACAGTCCCATAATCACTGCCGACCCGCCTCCACTTCTGCCACGTCCTCAAAAGACTATGATGCTTCCTGTAGGTCCTGGCCGAGGGCCTCACGTGCTGTGTCCACAGACCACCCCCGATACCCAAGGCCAGAAGGCTGGGATGAGGATAGCACTCAGGCCCCGGCGGAGATCGGGCACTGGGGGCGTGGGGGGGGTGATGGTTTTCTTCCCATCACACAGGAGAACCACCCTGTGTGTAGGGTCCGGGTTGCCAGCTTGGTGAGTGCCAGGATATGGCCTCAGAGAGCGTTGGAAGGGATAGATGCAGAGGAGGAGGAGGAGGAGGAGGAGGAGGAGGAAGAGGAGAACGCTCCCAGGAACCTTTGATTACAACATACCAAAAGTTGCAGGTTCCAACTCAGCAGTAGAGTTCAAGACTCAAGAAACTCATGCCACAGCATGGTAAACACATAGATGGGATATTTTAAATGTCTTGAAGAATCTTAGACATTTGTCAAATGTGTCCGGGCCTTTTTGGTACATGGGGCGGGGGGTGTGTGTCTAGATAGTGTAAGAGAAAAAGTACGTGGGAGGATGGGCGGCTGTGCAGGTCTGAACGGGGCTGGCAGGACAGCAGTGAGGTGGTCCCTTGGCCCGACTCCCAGGAACTTGGGCAAGGAGGACCCGTGGCGGGTGAGAGCTGCCTTGCTCAGGCTCACTTGTAAGTTCTGTACCCAGAGTCATGTGAGTGGCTGCCAGGTGGGCATTTTTGGGGTGACCCATGCCTCTGTCCAGTAAGACATAGACACCTCTCTTAGCATAAGGCAAGATGGCGTGGATCCTCCCTACACTTAGGAAGGCAGAGGAAGCCGGTGGTGTGGCTCAGTGGGTTGAGCGTGGTTGCATGTATTGAGAGGTCACAGATTTGATTCCCAGTTAGGGCACATGCCCATGTTTGAGGTTCGATGCTCAGGTTTTGGGCGTGATCCCCAGTAGGGGGCATGCAGGAGGCAGCTAACTGATGTTTCTGTCTCTCTCCCTCTCCCTTCCTCTCTCTCTAAACCCAATAAAAACATATATATTTTTTAAAATAAAGAAGACAGAAGAAGACAGGGAAGAAATTTGCATTCGAGAAAAGCAAACTCTTTTAGCTTAGCTTAGGAGTTTCTCTCCAGCTGGCCCCTCGCTTCTCCTAGCTCTTCCTCCTCTAGTTGCTTGCACAGCCCTTTTGAGTTCAGCCCATTTCCCGGAAATGCCTCACACCCTCTCCGGTCAAGACCCATTGCAAATTCCACTCCACTGCGGCGACCACCTCCAGAGATGTTTATTCTGTGAGGTGGCTGGGCCCTGTGGAGATTTAAGCTCTGGGGAGTTCAGATGCAGCCCCATTCTGTGTGGCTTCTTTGCTGGCCTGCAGGTTTGGGATCCTGGGGCATCTTGCTTGTCCACACACTCTTCCCATGCTCTGCTTAGTCCTTTCATCCCTCCCCACCCCCAACCAAAAGAACCCCCCAAAACCTTCCAGATTTCTCTGCCTGTCACAGTTAGTTCATCCTCTTCTCTGAGTCTTGGGTCCAGACCAGGCCCTTGGCACCTCACTTTGTGCCATGCGCACTGACCAAAGAGCATGCTGCTCAGACATTGCCCGGGCACCCGTTTCTGCAACATCAGAATGCTCACCCGTCCAGCCTTCCCCAGGATGCTCCAGCTTCCGGGCGGGCCTGGACTGTTAACCTTTTTTTTGTGCCGAGTCGGGGTTTTGCCCTTGGGCGACAGGGCAGTGATCACTCTCGATAGTGACAATGACAGCAGTGTCGGGACTTGCTGGGAAGTGGCTTTGGAGTGTTTTTGAGAACGGAAAAGAGAGACAACCAGCACTTTATGATGAGAGTACTTTAAAAGTACCGATGATCCAGACGCCCGACAAGCGTTGTACAAGAGGAGGAGACAAAAGGGGAGCATGCAGCGAGCTAAGAAGAAGGCTCCTAGTATTCCTGACGGAAGCGGAAGCCCCAGAACTGGCTGTCCCGAGTGGCCGAGCCTCGCAGGAGAGGCCGTGATTGCACGTGGACATCGGCTGAGCCAGACCCCGGGACCGCTTTCTAGGGTCAGACTCCCTCCCCGGGACAGGACTACCCGACCCCCAAGAGATCCTCGGGGCTCCTTATAAAGAAAAACGTGGGGGGGAGAGGATGATGAGTTTTGATGGTTCTAAACGCTTTGGGAACCATGTTTGGTTTCCGTTAGCAAGAAGGGCCTCCGGCGTGGACACGGCCCACTGCGCAGGGAGCCGCCTCTGGGCCCAGCTTCATCCCAGAAAAGGACCCAGTGAAGGCGCATGGCGGCGGCAGGAGGGGTCGGGTTTGTGTCCATCCCATGACTCAGATGCTTTAGCCTCCTTGCCAGGGAATCCCACCAGTCTTTTAGGGAGGGCGACCTGCCAGGAGTTCCTGGCGAGGAAGGACCCAAAGGGTGGCTCTTTCTATGAATAATTTGAGGCCCAAGATGACGTTATCTTGTTCCAGAGGAGACGTGTCTCTGCCTTGGACACGTGTCTCTGCTGGCCACACCAGGCTGGGGTCACCACGGTCCCAGGTCCCAGTGGCAGGCCCCTGAGTATGCTTGGTGACCTGAAGCTGGACTGTACACTTGACCGAATTGGCTCCTCAGTTCTCATTCACCTTGACTCTGGGAGTGGAACCCTTCAGGGCCAGTGGAAAGGAGGTGGGGCAGGTCTCATTAGGGTCCCCAACTTTCCTGGGCCTTTGGAAACCCAGCTCAGTTTCTAAGCAGATTCATCTGCTTCCACCAGTGCCCTCAAGGCAAGGGCAGCTTTGAGACCGGGTTCACTTTTCCAGGTTCTTTTAAAAAAAATATTATTGATTTTTTTTACAGAGAGGAAGGGAGAGGAGAGAGATAGAGAGCTAGAAACATCGATGAGAGAGAGACATCGATCAGCTGCCTCCTGCACACCCCACACTAGGGATGTGCCCGCAACCAATGCACATGCCCTTGACCGGAATCGAACCTGGGACCCTTGAGTCTGTAGGCCGATGCTCTATCCACTGAGCCAAACTGGTGAGGGCATGATTGTCTTCTTTTATTTCTAAGAACTAAACCTACCAGGGATCAAGCCTACAACCTGGGCACATGTCCCGACCGGGAATCGAACTGGTGACTTCTCAGTGCATGGGATCACATCGGCCAGAACTATAACCCTTCATCTGGGTCATTTTAAGATTCCTAAAAAATGGAATCACAGAGGCAAACGTTTTTGGCACTTACAACACTGCTTTTTATTTTTTGAGAGTTTCTACTCCCTTGCACTCTGAGAACACACATGTGAGCATATGGGTCTCGCCAGGTGCTTCTCTGAATGTGCCTTGTTCTGATTCCACACTTCTCAGCGTGTAAACCTAGGCGTGTCCCAGACAGAGCCCAGGAGGAGAGAGGAATCGGACTGCCCCCCCAGGAGGGGCCTGTGGACCTCAGGATCAGAGAGGAGAGACAGGTCGCAGGGAGGTATGCCTGTAGGCCATGCTGAGGAGCCCTGGGACAAAAGCCGTTCTCTTTTTCCTAATGATTACCTTCGCCTCGGAGTTCATCAGTCTTGGATACCAAGTAGAACCAGGCTTCTGAGCTTGCAAAGACTGCATGGAGGCCCTCAGGCCTCCTCTGGTCCTCCACACCCTTTGGTAGTAAGCCAGATGGCCTTTGCGGGAACTGCCTTGGCATGGACATCCCTCTCTCGCCTCACAATTTCACCAGTATGCTCTCACTTCGGAGGGAACCCATCTTGAGCGATTCGTTAATTCATTTCACAAACATTTACTGAGCGCCTACTATGTGCCAAGTTCCCAACAAAGCAGACCAAAACAGCCCCGCCCGCGTAGGTTTCACATGCTCTGGGAAGCGTTTTCTTGCACGAGGATACACTTAGGAACCTTTCACACTTCTATGTCGTCAGCGTAGGTCGCCTGCGTCCCCTTAGGGTGGCTTTAAGATAGAAACTCTGGCGACACCCCAGAGGGTTCCCAGGGGCACGGGACCGGCTCACGGTCCGGAAGCGTTGCTCCCTTTGCATTCCCACTGGTCAGGGGAGGTGCTGTGCTGACGGCAGCAGTTTCGTTCCTAAGAAGCCAGCCCTCCCAGGGAGAGTTATAAGGGTGAAGTCAAAGTGCCACGCCTCCTTCCAGGACTCCCCCCCCCTGGCTTTGCTCTCTTCTGTCCCACACTCTCACCAGTCACTATTCTCCGGGGCCTGGAGAAGGAGCGTGGCAGGCGAGAACTGGTTGGGTCACGCTGTATTTGTTGGCTTTTCTAGATCCCAATAAAGGGTGCCGTTATTTCTAGGGGAGTCGCTTGAAACATACAGATGGCTCAGCGGTAATCACAAAGTCAAGACCAGAGTGAGACCGGGCCTGCCGAGGCCCCTCTCCTCCCAAGCTCGGCAACTTTCTGTTAACGGCTTCCGTCAGGGCCAAGCCAGCCGCGCCCAGAGCCAAGCAGCAGCTGGGTCAAGTAGGAAGAAAGGGAGAGAGCCCTACAATAAACTGTTGATACTTATCTATTAGATGGCAGATTCATTGGGGCAAGGATGAGCTGCTTCCTCCATTTTGTGTCCTCCAGTTGCGTTTGCAGGAGCAGGTGTACCTATGGGACTCAGGACATGCTTGTTCCATTGAAAAACAGGCCTCAGTGAGATGCCTCCTTAGAACCATTTTCTAAGTCTGCCTTTGAATTCAAACGCAGCTACAAAAGACCAAAAGATCTTAGAGGAAGTTTATGAACGGATAACCTTTTATTTATTTTACTTTAAAAAAATACGTTTTTATTGTTTTTTTTTAAGAGAGGGAGAGGGAAACCATCAATGAGAGCACACCACCAGTCAGCTGCCTTCTGCATGCCACCTACCAGGGATTAAGCCTACAACCTGGGCACATGTCCTGACCGGGAATCGAACCGGTGACTTCTCAGTGCATGGGATCACATTGGCCGGGACTGCAAACCTTCATCTAAGTCATTATCTAATTTTCTCTTTCCCTACGTTGTCAGTACCCAAAATTGTAAGTTATCGAGTATCTAGGCACTTAATTGACAAAGGAAAACTCAGATATTTGACATTGTGTCAAGGTAGGACAAGCTGCTATAACAAATAGTCCCAAAATATAATGGCTTAAACACAGAAGCTGTTTATTTCTTTGTCACGTAAAAGTCCGGACGTTCTAGATTGTTGAAATTAGCAGAGGTAGTTCTGCTGTACAAATTTCCTCAGGGACCCAGACTGATTGGGGCTCTACCACGTATATATAACTAGGGGCCCGATGCATGAAATTTGTGCCCGGGGTGGGGGTGTTCCTCAGTCTGGCCTGCATCCTCTCCAATCTGGGACCCCTTGAAGGATGTCCTATTGCCTGCTGCCAGTTTACAGGGATCAGACCTGCATCCTCTCACAATCTGGGACTGTTGGCTCCAGCCGTTCACCTGCCTGCCTGCCTGCCTGCCTGATTGTCCCTAACCACTCTGCCTACTGGCCTGCTCACCCCCAACTGCTCCCCACTGCCAGCCTGCTTGCCCCCAAAATACCTCCCCCACTGCCAGCCTGGTGGCCCCCAACTTCCCCCCGGCTGGCCTGCTCACTCTAAACTGCCCCCCCTCCACTGATGGCCTGCTTACCTCCAACTGGCCCCCCTGCTGGTCTGCTTAACCCCAAAGGCCTCTGCCATCCCATCCTGGCCTGATCATTCCCTGGTGACCCAAGGTCCCGGCCCCTCCTTTTTTTCTTTTTCTTTTTCTTTTCTCCAATGTCTCCTTGAGTGGAGGCCAGGGCTGGCTGAAAGCAAGCATCTAGGATTTATTTATCTTCTATAATTGAAACTTTGTAGCCTTGAGTGGAGGCCAGGGCCCGCCAGGGTGGGCAGGAAGCTTAGCTTCCTCCGTTGCCGGGGCAACCCAAGCCTCCTGCTTGCTCCAGCTCTGAGGCTGGGCTAATTTGCATACAACTCCTGATTGGCTGGTGTGCATGGCTTGCCATAGCGGAGTGATGTTTGTATGTCTCTCTTTTATTAGTATAGATTGGCTTCCAAGGTTGCTATGATCATCATCATTCCAGGTATTGGAACATGGGAAACATGGAGGATGACACCTGGGAGGTGTATGTGACACATATCTCTTCTGCTCACACGGGAAAGAATGTGGTCACATGGATGCACCTAACATTATGAACAGAAAACCAGGTAGTAAGTTGGTGGTCAGCCATACAACCTAGCAAATATGGAAGTGAGGACACTTACAGATTTTGGATGTGGAAAAGATCTTAGATGGCTGCCTGTCCAATGACTAACCCGGTCCAAGCACTAATCTTGCTTCGAGTGCTCCATGCCCCTATTACGTGTCGGAGCTGACTTTCTAATCTAGGGCAGGGAGGAATACTCAGTCCAAGTCTATGGAAGCGAACAGGAAGGGTCTTCTCCTTCAAACGCATTCGTAGTCACTTGACAGAAACGACAACAAAGGAGAAAATAAACCCCGAGAAGCTGCTTTCACGGGGGATCCCATTCTTTGTGGCCCCGGGCAGCTGGGATTGCGTCACCCCATGCTTTAGTCACCCAGGGCTCAGGGTGCCTCACCACTGAGGACGCCGCAGGATCCCTGCTAACTGTAGCGACTCCAGTTGTGAGTGCTGCTTCCAGCTGTCTCTGGTTGTTACCAGGAGGAGAACTTTTTAAGATTCTGAAGAAAAGGCAACACTAACCCATGGGTGATGCTAGAAGGCTTCCTTTCTTCCCCTTAGCCCACCCACCTCCTGAAGAGTCTTTTTCTTTAGCTTTGTCGGGTTCCTTGTCTCCCTCATCCCTACCCACTGACCCATTAACTTCTTCCTCTCCAGATCCTGCAGTTCTGGCCTAGTGGTACCTTTGATTGTTCGTGGACTCGCACATCCCACCCGCGCCCTTGAACTCACATTCCACCTCCCTCGCAGGCCTCCTCCAGTGGTCCTGCCCGACACCCGCCCCGCAGACTCCAGTCCCGGCCACTTAAACGTTGCTTGGACGGCGGCATGCATTTTTTCAGTGTTAAGCATGCCTTCCAAGTGACAGTGTAAACTCCTCGAGTGGAATATGCCTGGTGTCTAGCTGCTTCCTTGGGCTTGCGTGTGGTGTGGTGAGCATTCCATAAATGCTTGTGCAGGGTGGTGGGTGGGCAGGAGCTTGGGATGCTGCAGTGACCTGAGCTGGAGCCATAGATGAATGTAAGGAACCCTTGGAGTGGGGGTTGGGGGCAGGGATTGGTAAAGTATCACTTCTAAGCTAGTCCCTGGTGATTATGAGCAGAAGAGGGGGGGGGGGGCGGGTGGCGAGGACTTGGCCAGAGGAGAAAACAAACAAGAAAAGGCTCCCAACTTCACCCAGCAACCCTGAACTTGGCACTCACAGGGTCAGATCCTGGGGCGTTGGGGCTATGCGGGCAGTGCCAGGGAGCTGCCAGCCTTAGGGGTGTTCCTGGAAACACTCAGCTTCAGGGAGAGGACAACAGCTTCCCAAAGAGGTGGGGAGGCCAAGAGTGATGAGAATGGACTGCAGCCAGGAATGCCGGGCCGAGGACCGGCTTCGAGGCACCGCGTCCGCCATGCCGGTTTGGTCCCCGCAGGGCGCTTCCGGACAGTGCTTCTGGCCCTGAGAGAGAGCAGAGGGTGGGCCAGGGATGGGGAACTCTTTCCTTCTCGTGCCCAAAGCGAAGGGCTGTCGGGGAAGCTCAGTCTCACCCACTTCACGCTGGAATTTAAAGGAGTCCCAGATGCTTCTAAGGCTCAGTCCTTTTCGATGAGGGGCTCAGGCTTCCCTGAGCAGCTGGGCCCCACAGGGTAGGCAGTGTTTCCGCAGCAGGGAGGAGGAAGAGCGCAAGGCATCAGGAAAAGAAAAAAGGCTTAGAAATGCAGGTACCCGTGGTTCTGCTATGCACACTGCTTGGGACCTGGATATGGGGCCCCGCTGGAAGCAGGGTTCCCTGAAAATTCCCCCCTTTGCCCAAGTGTCTTTCCTAAAGGCCCCGGCTCTCCGCATTCACCCAGGAATCATGACCTGCCCCCTCCTCAACCTAACAAGTGACAGGAAGTATGCAGCGGCGGGTGTGGGAGGAACAGGCGGTTCCGGAGTGACGTGCACAGCATGGGCTCTGAGCTGAGACTGTCCATCCCGTGCCTTTTCCATGGTCCAGATCCCACGAGGAAAAACGTCAGTGCCCGGCTCCCCTCCCGTGTCAGTGCCTGTTGTTTCACTGTGACATCCCACAGAGGATCCCCACCTCCACCCCCGCCTTTGCTTTTTACTTTCGTATTTCTGTAAATGATAGCAGTGCCACACCTGTCACTCTTAGACGTAAACTGTGAGCTCTCCTCCTGGAGGGCTCCTCCTGCCCCAAGCGAAACGGGAGGAAGGGAGGCCTGTCACCAGTCCATTCTCATTGGATTCCCCCCCACCTCAAACCTCAGAGGAGGGATCTAGGGTACCCAGGACCCCCAAGGGATACCACCATCTCACAGGGCACCCAGTGGGTTGTGAAGTAATGTAGGGTGTCTTGAACAAGGTCTTAAAACAACAGCTTCCGATGATCATTCATAATGTTTACAGACAACATCAAAGTGCACTGCACATAGTAGGTAAGCACTGCACATAGTAGGTTTTGTGAAACTCGTGCCATCCTTGAATACATCCTTGAGTGTAATGGGCGCCCAAGTGAGATGTATTTCGTGCTGTGTTCCCAGTTAAAAAGTACCCGGTAAATCCTGGAGTTATGCAGAGTGAGAGTGAAGCCCAGAGTGGGTTGGGGGTGCGGGGTGGTCCCAGAGACAAGTGGGGGTTCCTAGCTCAAAGCAGTCTAGGTCCTTGGATCCTAGGGCCTGGGGGACCGCCATGAGCCTTGGGCCCGCATCACTTCCGGGACACAAAGCTCCCTAAAGGACACGGGTGGGCGGAGCTGTCCTTTGGGAATTTAAAGGGATTCAGCAGTGCAAGGGTGACACGTCCAGGGCTTTTCTTCATCCCCACACCCCCTGTGAATTTCTGAGATGCACAGACTGGAAGAAGAGAGCCCGCTGGACTTGGAAGAGAGGAGGGAGATAAGGTTGGCTCGCTCCCGGCTCCTGCCTCCGGGCCCCAGCACCCCCTTCGGGCAGGGTGCAGGAGATTGGGGCGGGCAGCCTTTGGGGGGTATCGGGGCCCATCTCCATGGCAAGTCAGAGTCACCGTGGCCTGAAAAGACCCTATGGGGGCAGAGGGGAGCCCTCTAGGACGGGGGCTCACAGTTTACGTCTAAGAGGGACGGGTGTGGCTCTGCTACAACATACAAAAGCAAAAGGCAAGGAAGAGTGGACCAGGGGGGGGGAGGGTCCTCAGAGAGGAGGGCTCCGTGTGCCCCCTAAGAGTCTAAAGAGCAACGAGAGGCTCGGCCCACAAGGACGGCTCCATGGCGCAGGCATTCCGCCGGCAACAAGGGCTTTGGCCACACTGAATCTTCAGAAGATGAGCGGTCATAACTTTTGCACTAACTGCAGGCTCTGAGACAGGGCTAAGAAACATTGCCAAGGTCATTTCCAGAAGTACGTTCTTCCCCCAAGTCTTCCAAATTGGGGTTGGGGGATTTCCTGTTTCCTGGTTTTTTGGTTTACTTGTTTTTTTTTGTTTGAACCACAAGTGGTCTCTCCAGGCCAACATTTACAAAAAGATGGGGAGGGTAACGATGCCCTCAGCCACCTTCTTCTCAGATTGCCCCGTGGGTTGCAGTGGGGAGACCTGACCTCCCTGCCCGGCCTGTCCACGCGAGGGAGAGTGAGGGGGGCTTGTGCTAGGAAGAGCGTCCCCAGAGATTGTCAGGGCTCTGCTCAGCGTGACCCCCCCCCGCCCCTTACAGGTATCTCCCGCCAGAGTCACATTCTCAGAAGGAAGGGGTGACCCGCTACACAATCTCCGTTCACAAGATCGCTCCCAAACACCTCCTCTCAAAAACGGAAACACGGAGTAAGCAAAAGAGAAGAAAAACCAATCCTAAGAAACAGCCTTCGGAATTCCGGGGCTGCCTGTCGTCCCCGGATTGGACGGTGGCCACGTGGCTGTGACCCCGTGTCCTTTGGCTTTAGGGACGCCCCAGCTGCCGGGCCGTCTCCCAATTGCGTGCCACTGAGTCAGGTAGAAGCACCCCTGCCCATCCAGTCCCACCCACCCTGCTTCCAGCGACGTAGGGATATGAGTGCTCCCTCTGGGTGAACAGGCCAGTCTGGGGGTTCAGAGGCAAGTGAGGGACAGTAGCATCGCCCCGCTGTCAGTGCCACAGTGCCTTCAGTGGCTCCCATCGGCGGGTTCCTTGAGCCTTGGAAGACTCTCTTCGCTTAAAACACTTGGAGGCTCTTCTGACTTGAACCCTTCCCTTTGTCACAGTCCTTCCTTTCCCCTTGGTGGTTCAGGCCATGCCCTGTTCCTACCCATTTTATCCCTCCGGCCCTGGCCACTCCCGTCCTCTGGCCTTTTCACCCAGCTCATTATGGCTCTTGATGCACGCTACACTGAGCTCGGTTCCATCAATGCCTCTTGTTTTGGCTCATGTTCGACTCTTGTTTATTTAAAGCAACAGCTTCTGATGATCATTTCCAATGTTTACAGAAAACATGAAAAAAATACAGGAAAGCATAAAGAAAAGGAATCATTCACCATTCCATTCTTGGAGATGCCCGCTTTGTACATCTTGGTGGATTTGTTGCCTTTTCCTGGATATGTGTCATAGGTGACTGCTTACGAAATCGATACGGTCTATCAATTAGTTTCTCAGTTTACTTAGTTCTGGTTGTAGGACAGATATTTCGCCTTGTTAGGCATCTTCCCAAATACTGATATTACCATCCTATTAAATGAAGGAGAATCATAATTCATTTACTCATCGTTTCCAAAAGGCGTCCATTCACACCCCCATTCGCAGTGTACGAGTCTGCCTGTGTCACTTGGTATCTGAAAAGCCTTCAGATGTTGGTGAAGGCCAGAGCCAAAGCACTGGACATGCGTCTTGGGCTGCTGCTTAATTCTAAGAAAGTTTTGGGCAGGGGATGGGAAGTGCCAAACAAAAATTCCTGAAAAATGACTTTTCAGACATGCAAGAATGGGCTGGTATGCTTTGAGGGGGTGGGCAGCTGGAGCTGTCAGTCAACTCTGCTCCCCAGAGGTAGACTCAACACAGCACCCCCCCACCCCCACCCATGGTCACCACACTTCACCAGATCAGCTACTATCGTATTTAAAACTCACAGCAAAAATGGCCTCACGTTGCCGATTTGCCTTTTTCTCGTTCACCCAGGAGTGTGGGTGCTCTGCGATACTGGGTGGGTACTTTAACAGGCAGCACAGCTGGAATAGGATTGCGAGCCTACTGGTAACAAGGAGATAATAGGTTGAAAGTGCAGGAAGTTGCCTGGTAGCTCAATGGTTGAATGTCTACCCATTAATCAAGAGGTCACCGGTTCGATTCCTGGTCAGGGCACAGGTCTGGGTCACGGGCTTGATCCCCAGTGTGGGATGTGCAGGAGGTGGCCACTCAATGATTCTCTCTCTTTCTCCCTTCCTCTCTGAAATAAAATATATTTATTAAAAAAGAAAGAAAAAGGAAGTGCATAGAGTTGAGATAGCAGGCATAGACTGGCAGGGGCGTTTCCCCCCAAATAAGTCAACCTACAGAAAGCATCCCCAGACACAAATCTCGAAACTTTTCCAAGTCCTAGATTTGGTGCCTTTCTATCAGGTGCCCAAGCTGTTGCTTCATGAACTCAGAGAGGCACATGCAGGAATCGAAGGGGGGAGGGGGGGTGCGCGTGGCGCTGTGCAAATATCTCATTTTAAAAGTCTAGCAAGTATTTACACAATTCCCCTTTGAAAGCAAAGTGTGGGTGCCCTGTGCACATATCGATCACTTCTGTCGAGTAGCTGGGGAGACTCCATGCGAACCCTCAGGACTCAGGTCGTGGATCGGCTTAGAGCTCAGCTGAGCCTTGCCGTGCTGCTTTCTGACCACCAATGTGCAGACGCTTTTCCTTAGCCCTCTGTTATTTGAACAAGCCTCACAGTGGACTTGTTCACAACAGGAAGCCAAGAGAACAGGGGAATCCCGATGCTGAATTGTGACATGGAGCACAGACATTATCTATGGTCCGGACCCCCGAGTAGAACTCTCCCCACCCCCGTTTATGCTGTGCACTGCACTGACTGTATCAGTACTGCTTAGATTAATAATCTGGTTCTAAAAGAACAGCCCGCCGGGAAGTAATCTCTTTTCCAGGCTAAATAGGGGAGGGCACATTTGCATATGCTTAAAAAAACTTAGCATTCAGGGTGAGATATCGGTGAATGTATAGAATAAAAAATCACTCAAGGGTGACCACATTCCCCAAGCAGACAGATTGTAGCGCACATAGAGGGAAGGAATAGAAATATAGCTGACTTCAGGTTTGTTTTTTTTTTAAATGAAGAGAATTCTGCTAATTTCTCCCCTATAAAACACCCACTTGGGCATCTATGTTAGTTATGCAGAAACAGAGCAAGCACTCATTTTTAATAGATTTAGAGTAATTTTTAATAGATTTTTATAGATTTTTCTCACAGAACCTTCTGTGACTTGCCCCGAATCCCCTGAATGCAAAGCTCATTAGGTGAGGAAGCGGACCTATTTGCACAAGAACTAAGGTTTCTGGGAAAAGACCCCAACCTCTAGTTCCTGATATCCAACGTCCTGAAGTCTTTTGGGATGGACATAAGGGTGGGCCAAACTCGGGTATAAAATATTACCCTGACAAAGCCTGCTGACTCAGGCTCAGTATAAGCAAATACAAGGAGGGTATGAGTCGGAGAAAAGGGCGGGATGTTAGCACAACGTACCATAGGGCTGGCAGCCCCCCCAGACCCAGCTGCGCAGGCACCCTAGCTGTGCTCTGGAAAGAGGTCGCGCTGGGGGTGTGCATGTGCATGTGAGTGTGCGCGCACAAAGGCGGAGCACCCAAGATCAAATTCAACACCAAGAAAGTGGGGCCATCTTCCCTGGAAGAAACAGACCTGCAGCCAGCCCGCTCGGGGACCAGGGCATTGTTCTTGTGGACCAGCGCAGGGACCACGCAGGGTCAGTGCTCAATAGTGACACCGTGTGGCAGCGAGTCCCACGAGTGCAAGAGCATCCATAGGAGTGGGGTAAACCCAGGCGGCCCCACCCAGCACCCCGGAAACCAAACTTTCTGGCCTCTTCCTTTCCTGTCCTCAGGTGACATGCTTCTCAAGGACTCTTACTGGAGGAAGGGAATTGAGCGAGAAGTGGGACATAACTCTCTGGGGAGGGGGTGGGGGGTGGTAGTGGTGGTGGTTCCGAGCACCCCCTCCTTGGAGATGAAGGCCCGTGAAGAAGAGCCAAACAGCAGGGCCTGTCCAGGATGAAGCACGTACCGAGTGCGTCACTTCCGGTTCTGGAATAAGGCACCAAATCAGCATGCCTTTTGAAAACAGTGGACGGAAATGTAGGACTGAGAAGGGCCAGAAATACAGTAATCCCTTAGGGACCCCCCTCCCCCCTTCCTGCGTGCGTAAGGTGGGTGGCGGTTCTTGTCAGGTGCTTTAGTCTGGGGCCCGTGGGAGTGGGTGACCGAGGAGGTCTTGCTCAAGTCTCTAGGAGCGCAAGTGGCCATTCACCCCGAAAGGCTGCTTCCGGTTGGAGTCAACATGAAAGTTTTCAGCAGGAGAGCCCTTCCTTCTGCCTCCTATTTTAGAACGTGAAACCATCATCAACCAATTAATTAATAAGTTGGCGAGGAGTCAAATTCAGGTGGGAAAAGAGGGTACCATTTGTGAAGGTCCCTTCCCCGCTCTCACCTTCACCAAGGATCCCTCTGGGCATTTTCCTCCTCGCACTTAGAATTGCAAGCACAAACTTGGGCGATTACTTGATTAATGTCCGTCTCACCCCGAGACTACTGACTTCCTTGGGGTCGGAGATCCTGTCTGTGTGCCCATCGCTTTCTCCTCACGAAAGCACAGGAGGTTGGCAGTGCCCACGTCCAAGTTTGGGGATGTGGCCACCCGTGTCCAGGTGCAGGGGGGGTCAGTGGAGTCTGGGGGCCACTCTTTTGGATCATGGGGCTACTCAAAGTCGGGCATGCGCTCTCTGGCAGCTTCGAGGCTCTCTGGGAAAGGACCCTGGACAACACACTGGTTTTAGACGGTGACACATGCATGCCGTGGTGACAGTGACCGAGTAGGGCGGGAAGATTGTTCGGATGGAGAGGAGGAAAGGTGGGGGGTCCCTGCGGCCCCCGGAGAGTTAGAGCAAGTGTGGGGGCCGATTGCCCTGTCTTCAAAACGCCACTCAAACACATGGGCTTGACATCTGATTGGGAGCAAAGCTGGCCGAGGAGAAGGCCAAACGGGCTCTCCCTTAGGAGGCTGCGGGCTGCGCCAGGGGAGGGATAGTTCCTGCCAGCATCTCTCGGGCGGCCCCCCCGTTTTCCCAGTGCTGCGAGCCCCATCATGATAGTCCTGGGAAAGAGCCGCTGGGGCTGCTCCCCTGTTCTGGAACCCGGGCTCCCAAAGGCCAGTACCCATAAGGAAATGGGCCCGAGCTGCCAACCCCCTGAACTGGGTTTCCGGAAGGAAGGATCAGCGTACACCCCCTAAATATGCCAACGTTTCTTAACTTGAGAAGACCCTGATCTCCTGTAAATAAAAAAAAAAAAACAAAGAAAGCACCAAAGCAAAAAGGGCAGAGGTGCTGTTGAGCTGAGCTCGGGGGAGCACCCTGCCCCTCCTCCTGCCAGATCGCAAAGCTCACCGTCCGATGCTAACGTGGGGGAAGGCGGGGGCGTGGGCGTGGGCCTGGCGCGGACCCACCAGCAAACCCGCAGTGTTTTCAACTGTTGCTCATTTGTCTGTCTGTCCTACCCAAACCTGGACATCCAGAGGCGGGGCCTGGCTCGTTCGTTGTGCATCCCTGGCGCTGGTCACCTGTCCCCCCCAGAAGCACTCAGAGTGGGAGCCCTGCTGGCGCTGTCACCTGGTTTCTATGCAGGCAAATGACAATGCGATCCCAGCGGAATCCCCGGGACACGGGGCTGGGCCGCGTCCATGCCCACTCCTGCCCGCAGCCTTGGCAGATGAGGAGGCAGGAAGGAAAAAATTGAATTGGGGTGAAAAGATCAAACAGTGGCTTGTCACAAGACGATGGGCTGTTAATTCCAGAGGGTCGCTTCCCGTCCACCGAGTCCAAAGACCTCATTTTACATCCGGGGTAACGCGTTCTTTGCTCTGTGCCAGCCTCTCTGAGGCCGGGTCCAGCGTGCCTCCACGCACGACGTGGCCTGGAGGAGGAGTCACTGTGACCAGTTGGTCACAGCCGACAGTGGCTCCTGTGTCTTGGGGGGGGGGCCGTTGGGCATGACCACCCCCCAGTGGGGTTCTGGAAGGTTCTTATCTGTGAGGCCCAGTGTCGGGGGGGCAGCTCGTGTTTGGTGGCATGAAGACCAAAGTGCAGTACAGAGGGAAAGACACAGGAGGACTCACTCCAGTGCGCTTGGCCCTCCCAAGAGCAAGCCCTGGGTTTGGGGGGGGGGAAGCCCTAAGAGGACGGGGGGGGGGCTCCCCTCTGATCACCTTCTGGAGCTGATCACATTCTGGAGCACCTTGTTCTACCTGCTCCCGGCCCCACCCACTGCCACAAAGCTGCTCCCCGCCGCCGAGGTGGCGGGGACCTCAGCGCTGGGACAGCCGTCTGCCGGCGAGGTTCCTCGGATGTTTCAGAAGCAGAGGCGCAGGGCCCTGGGACGGTTCGGCGATGCCAAAGAGGAGGGGAGACCCGCTCGGCGGGAACGGAAACGGCGCCTCACAGAAGTTAGGCAGGCGCGAGCACCAGGAACGGTAGCCCGCTGTGCCCGGGCAAAGGGCGGATGCCCTCGTTCCCGGATGCAGCACACTCTCCTGCCGAGATCCCCCCCTGTTCTCAGCACCTGCGGGTCACGAAGGAAGGCCCGAAGCACGAGAAGTGAAACCACTCAGGTCCGTGGCCACTCCACCGAGCCACCAGAGAGAGAAGTGGCAGCATCGTTCCCCAAGGACAAGTCAGTTCAGAGGCACAGGGGGGTGTGTGTGTGGGGGGGGGGCTCCGGGCAGCGCCCCAGCTGCCCCCCGTCAGCTGCCACCCACAGGGCACGGGTCCGCCTCCGCTCAGCTGCCTGGGGGGCAGGGAAAGGTGGTTGCTCAGGACAGAATGAGCCTCGGGTCAAAGGGAAACAGTCTGTAAAGCCGGGAGAGAGGCAGGGGGGGGGGGTTTGAGAGGAAAAAGGACTGTACCCAACCCGACTCGCCCCTCTGCTGGGATTTCTCTGTTACTGCATCCATGAGATAACATTTCCACAATAGACCTCCTCGCCCAGGGCTCCTGCAAATGAGCACTTTTTGAACCGTGATCTCAAATAACGGCGGGTCGGTCCCCCCACTGCGGCCCAGCGCCCCGTTCTCCCGGGCCGGAGACCCGGATGTCACCTTTGACCCCAACACAATCAACGACTCAAGTCAGTTCCCACTCCCCGACCCCTTCAAAGGCGAATCCACAGTCCCCGCCAGAAGACCCATCCTGCTAGTCACCAGAACTTCTGTACAGGTTTCCCACTTATCTCCCAGTCTCAGACTCAGCCCCCCCCCCCCCCCCGTCCCCCCACTTCCCGCTCCTTCCATGCACCAGTGGTGATTCTCCCGATACCCCTTGGCACCCCGTTTCCTCCTGGCCCCCCCAAACCTTCAGCAGCTTCCCATTGTTTACAAGTTAAAGTCCGAACTCTCTGACTTGCTGCCGGTGACCGCACAACTCCCTCCGCAGCCCCCCGCTGGCCTCTCTCGCTCTGTCTCTCTTCATCTGGAGGCATACTGCGTTCTCTTGTCCCAATGTTTCCTGACGCCTCTGCCCCTTCCCCCTTCCTCATCGAGAGCCTCAAATTTCATTCAGATTCCAGCTTACACCCCCTCTGAAGTTGCCAGGTATTCTTCAGGGAATGTGGGAACTGGTGTGTTCCCTCCCGCCGCCTCGTCCGGTTGCTTCCATCTGGCCATCTTTCTCTCCAAAGACGCTGTAAATTCCTCGAGAGCATGGATTGGGCTTTGTGGGTCTCTGAAGGCCCCCCCCCCCCCTTGAACAAAGGGGCCTGGAGACTGTAATTTCTCGCCCTGGTGACTTATGGGTTACAGATTTCCCCGGGACCCAGGCCCGAGGGAATTTCAACGTTCAGTTGAAGAGGTGCATCCATCGGCTCAACGCTAATGTCCGGTGTGGACCGGAAGACACCCGGGCTGAGATGAAATGAGCAGGGAGAAACGGAGAGAGGAAGGAGGCTCTTTGTGACCCCGAGGAAAAAGGGGGAGCTCTCTGTCCCCCATCAGCAGGGAATCCCAGCCGGCGTGTGGCCACGACCCCAGAGTGGTCAGAGCGGAAGTTGCTGTGCAGAGCGCTTATCGGCGCCCCCCAGGCTCCCCACACTGTCTGAGGGGGGCCCTCCTGGCTGCGGGTCAGCGGAGAAGCTGGCGGGGCTGGAAGGGGTGTCCTGAGCACGACACAGGGCGGCCGTGGAAGGGGCGTGGGCATCTCAGACCGATGCAAAGCCGCTGGCACTGCCCAGAGCGGAACGGAAAAAAAGGTGTGAGGGAGGATGTGGGCCACCCTGCCCGCCCAGGGGCAAACTCCCGTCCAAACTAAGACTCTGTCAAGTGATGCCCCAGGGTCTCTCCCCCTTTCCGTTGGCACCAAACATCACCTAAGCCGTCCCCAAGCCCCAGCCATTCGGGGTGCGCGCGACCATCCATCCGCCCTCCACTAATATTGGAGGGTCTCTATTCTGCAAAGGGGTTTCCTGGGTGGAAAAATAGGAGCTGGGACCTGAAAGATAGGGCGTTCTGCCCAGCAGGGGGGCTGTGGGCAAAGGCTGCGGAGCTCTTGTCTTGGGGACGGAGACACCACCGACCCCCACCCACCCACCCTGGGCAGGCCTCTGCCCTTCCCCCTTCCTCCACCACGTGCCCACCTCTCCCTGCCCAGTCCCCGGAACCAGAGCTGCCGGGCACCCCACAATCCTGTAAGTGCTGGAAAGAGAGAAGAGGATGGGAAAGGTCAGGAAGACAGCCAAGAAGAGGGAGGCGGGCCAGCCCTGCCCACGCCCAGCTTGGCCTCCGTGAGACCCCTTTACAGCCGCCCCCTCCCCCCGTGGGGGGGGGGACAGACGTGCTGGGTGGGGAGGGCCCTCTGGGATCGCTTCACATGTCGCCTCTCGTTCGCAGTCGCAGGCTGTGGTGCAGGGCCGAGGAAGACACGTGGCTAAGCCCCCGCAGCAGCGTTTTTCACGCTGTCGGTCGCAGACCATTAGTGCGGTGTGAAATCAATTCAGTGCTTTCCACCCCGCATTTTAAAACAGGTTAACAGCAAAAGCTCCAGTGTATCTCACTTGCAGAAAGGGAGTTTTTTTTTTCTCTCTCTTTCTTTCAGTTTTATGTCCACCTACATCTCTCCAAACCTATAACCTATATCCATACCTATACCTTTACCCGTACCTATACCTATATTATATCTAAATACCTGTACTGGGTGGAAATAAACATCCTGTTATGTTTCTTACTGTGGGGGCGGGTCCAAAACACCCCACTATGATAGAAAAACAGCGGCCTAGACTAGCAGAGAATCACTGCTGGGCCGCGCTGGCCCTGGGGCATCGCAGAGAGAGAGACCAAGCCAGAGGTTCAAGGCCTTGTCTGGCCTCTTGTACCCTGTGGTCTGGTGACCGTCTCCCCCTGTCTGCCCTTTGTGAGAGGACGTGCCGGGAGCCCCCCCCCCCCCCGAGGGGGCAGGGCTGTGCCCATCGACACCCCGGAGGACTCTGGGTGTATCTCCAGCCATGCAATGCTGTGGCTTCCCATGTGCGGGCGCTCATGTTAGCTTCTGAGACGTGCAGACTGGAACAAGAGAGCGCAGTAGAACTCGGTAGGCCTAGCGAGGCAGGATGGGAAAGGAGGAGTCGGTCAGGAAGCTGTCAGCGGCCTCCCGGGACACGTGAGCTGTCAGGTGAGCCTAGGGGATGGGGCAGGGACAAGCATTCGTCTTTGGCGAAGGCGTGAAATCCAGGATCATCCGGAAGCGTAGGTTCCAGGGACTGGGGACCTTCCTGGCAGATCAGAGCCACAGGACCCCGTGGGGAGGCCATTCGAGAAAGAACTAGGGTCCCGGGAGGGGGAAGTCCTAGTCAGATTCCTTAGAGCAAGCGCCTAAGAGGATGACAAGAGTGACAGATTTTGATCATTCGTTACAGGAAAGCGTCACAAATAGCCCAGGATATATGTGTGTGTGTGTGTGTGTGTGTGTGTGTGTGTGTGTGTGTGTGTACACATACACACGCTGCTCCTATGTGGTGTGCAGTGGCGGCTGCATGGGGCTGGGGGCATGCCCTGGGTGAGGGGTTCGGGATTAGGGCCGTGGGAAGGCTGCACAGAGGATGGCGGGCACATTTTGCTGTCGGAGAGGAAAAGAAAAACACAGCGTCATCTAGAATACTTCCTTGGATGTATACTATCCCGCATGCTTAATTTACGTGGAATGATTTCACCCAAGATTTCAGAATGACTTGTGCTTGGTGCTGGCTGTGTAATCAAAGAAGGAAGTCATCCAAAAGTGTATCCTGCCGGCGGCCTGGGAGCTTTCAGATGGGATTTCGGAGCTTAGATAAGACTTGTTCTTTGCTTCTTTCAAAACCCCCTCTTGTGTCCCCATGGATAAGACCCCTTCCTTCCTGTCCCTCATTTCCCCCCTCCTTCCTTTCCCCTTTATTTCCAGGGCTACTCATCCTTCCTGGCTTTTCATACCCTGTGAATCAGGGAGAAAAAATTAACTGGACAAAGAGGAGGTGTGGATGCGGGTGGTGGGTCCCCTCTAAGCCCCTCCTCAGGTCCAGTCCTCAATCAATTGTAACTTCTGCTTAGTCCTGTTTGGGAACAGCAAGAAAGGATCCAGCCTGCCCCCAGATTCATTACTGAGCTCCTATGAGAGAGCAGGGGAGACCTGCATGGTGTGTACTGTGTTAGGGTCATGTCTACCCACCCCTGAAGCCGCGGGGCTGCTCAGTAGTGGCCACTTGTCACGAGTGTTTCTGAGAGCACTTCCGAGCACCCTGAGCGAGCCAGGTGGGTGCTCACGGAGGCATGAGAGCAGGGGGTCAGCCAGAACCATGCCCCCTAGCAGGCCCCAGTTGCGCCGAGCACAGCACGGGAACCATGCGGACCCATGCATTTTGCAGATGAAACATCTGAGTTCGTGGGGAAAAACTTTTTGGGACCCTTAGGAGCTTCAAGTTTCACCACGTGGACCGGACTCGGGGGGACTCTTCCTCGAAGGCAGGGATTTTCAAGAAGGCTAGTTGTTACTCGGCTGGAGAAACACAACTCAGTGGCAGTCATGGCAACACAGTGGCTCTCTTTTTTGTTGTTGTTTTATTGTAGTTGATTTCCAGTTTCATGCCATTGTGATCCAAGAAGAGGCTTGCTATGATTTCATTCTTCCTGAACTTGTGAAAGACTTATTTTGTCTCCTAACATGTGGTCTGTCTTTGAGAATGTCCCATGTGTGCTTGAGAAAAATGTATCTTCTGCAGCTTTGGGATGAAATGTTCTGTAAATATAAATTAAATCCATCTGATCCAGTGTGTCGTTTAGGGTCACTGTTTTCTTGTTGGTTTTATCGTCTGGAAGATCTATCCAGTGCAGTCAGCGGGGTGGTAAAAGCCCCCATTATACCTGTATTGTGGTCAATCTACCTTAAAGTTCTCCAGGAGTTTTTTGCATATGGAGGTGCTCCTATATGGGGTGCATATATGTCTATCGGGGTTATATCCTCTTGTTGGATCGATCCCTTTAGTAGTGATCTTCTTTGCCTCTTATTTTGGCCTTTGTTTTGAAGTCTATTTTGTTAGATATGAGTATTGCTACCCCAGGCTGGTTTATTTTTTTTCCGTTCCCATTTGCATGGAATATTTTTTTCCCCATCCCTTCACTTTCATCCTCTGTTGAGTCTTTTGTTCTGAGGCGGGTCTCTTATAGACAGCATATATGTGGGTCATGTTTTCTTACCCATGCAGCTACCCCTATATATTTTGATTAGAACATTTAATCCCCTCACATTTAAGGTGGTTATCGATAGGTGCTTATTAATTGCCATTTTTATTCTTTATGCCCATGTTCCTCTCTATTTCTTCTTCTTCTTCTTCTTACAACAGACCCTTCAGCATTTCTTGCAATGCTGGTTTGGTGGTTAATAAACTCCTTGCTCCTTTTAGAATAAGTTTTACAAAAATATGAGGCGAGCATGCCTACCATCTCTCACTGCCAGGATTCCTAGCCCATGGCTGGAGTCTGCGGTCCCCAAATTCTGCCCCGAGCTGGCCCAGGGCACTTCACCGAAAGCACAAGAACATCGCAGAGGGTCTTGCAATGTTCAAAGTGAACACACTGACCTCTGCCAGGCACCGGGCTCTGAAGCTGTGTCCACCCGGGTGCCTGCCAATGGCACTGCCAGGCTAGGGCTCACTGCCAACAATCACAGTAAGGAAGCCTTGAAATGAGTAGGTTAGGCAACCTTGGTGTGTCTGGTGAGACACCAGCAGGAATCCAATCTGATGGGCACACGGCAAAATGCCTGCTCACAGACACCTTTGCTGGGTCTCCCGCTCCAACCTGTCATCGATTTGTTTCTATAAAATAGTTGCATATGTGGTGTAAGCTTTTTTTTTTTTTTTTAAAATATATTTTTATTGATTTCAGAGAGGAAGAAAGAGGGAGAGAGAGAGATAGAAACATCAATGATGAGAGAGAAATCATTGATCGGCTGCTCCCTGCGTGCCCCCCCACTGGGGATCAAGCCTGCAACCTGGGCATGTGCCCTTGACCAGAATCGAACCTAGGACCCTTCAGTCCGCAGGCCGACGCTCTAGCCACCCAGCCAAACCGGCTAGGGCTGTGGCATAATCTTTACCTTGTTTCACAGCCCAGCTATGACTCCTGACTTTTGGGCTAAGAAAGAGCCAGTTTGCTCAGACCTCCAGACAGACAGACCAAGGTTGGCACAATCTGCCTTCATGCCATCAGATAGCATGCCCAGGCCTCCTCTGTCGGGACCCTGCCCGTGCTACCCTGCCAGCACGATCTCTGGCAATCCTCTTTCTCCCCCCAGGCCTCCCCTGGAGGCCCCCAACCGGCCAGCCCCCTCTGGACCCCCCTCCCAGGACAGTGGATTCTGCAGTCCAAGGCCCTCACGTGACAGTTGCTTTCAACTGCCATCGGAATGTTCCCTGACGAACATTCTCAGCAGTTGGGATGCTGGTTCCGCCCCCAGTTGGACTCCCAGGCCTCCAGAGACTTGGGCCAGACCTGTGTTGGGAGGCGCAGCAGCTAGCAGCACCCTGGCGGTGCCCCGTCAACGTGGGATGAACCCATTTCGAGACTTAATCCCCAGCACGGGTTCTAGGCCAGTCATGGCTACGCATGAGATTTTCTTGTCGCCGCCTGATCGTTTTCCAGGGGTTCTTCCCGACTGAGCTGAAAACTTGGTGTTTGTGACTGGGACGCCGGCTTCCTCCTCCAGCCCCTCTCCTCCCCCTTTGGGTCTCGTGCCTGTCTTTCCAGGCAGATGGCCAATGTGTGCCCTCCCCAGAGATGGGGCAGGCTGTGTAGAACGTATGTCCCGGATTCAGTAGCCTTTCCCTTCTCATGGCGACAGGGAGGGGAGACCTTGATGTCTCCATGTCCACCCTGGGGGCCCAGCCCGTCAGCTGTTTTGTTTGTTGTCCCTGTGATTTACCAAGTACATGCGTCGTGCGGCGGTGGCGGGTGGGCGTGGGGATGGGCTGGGTGGGTGGTGAAGTGGTCACCCCTGCCTTGGACACGGTGACCCCATCAATGTTACCATCCACCCCTCTATCAGCACCGAGAGGGCATTTCAAACACAGAAAGAAGCCCCGCTCTTACCATTTCCTGAGCCCCTCGAATGTAAAATAAAATACAAATAGAAATTTAGAAAAAGAAAAATGCCACAAGTCGGTACCGAAACTGCAAGTGGTATATTCTACTGAAATACCTAACGCGTGAATGCTCCTTAACCCAGAGAAGCATAGTGGAAACCGGGTGTAGCCCCTCATGCGGAGAGAGGGCTCACCACCTATGGTTTCGGGCCCTTTAAACGGGGTTTAAAACGTGGCCACCCTGGCACCCTGCTCCCCTTCACCCCATGCTAGGTCTGGGCACCTTCTGGGGCGGGGCGGGGGGTTGGTTCTTACCATAATGTCCAGAGTCCCACATTCCTCTGGGACCCAGCTGTGCCCACGGGCGGGAAGTGGGCTGGGGTGGAGAGCGTGTCTGCTCCTCCCGGGTGGGGCCAGTCCCTGGGGCACCCCTGCAGGCTCTCGTTTCGGTCCCGGCAAAGAGCGTCTCCAGATGCCCTCCCTCGGCCGGCGCTGCTCCATCCAGACCTGAGCCCCATCCAGATTCCTGCTGGTTGCTTCTGTGACAGCATCAGCTGATGGTCCACTGCCCGCCATGCCCGCGTCCGCCGGGCGTTGTCCTAAGAGCTGCCCGTGCCACGGCTGTTCACAGCGGCTCTCCTAAGGCGGGCCGACCTGCGGGCAAAGCGTGGTGCTCGAGTCGCCGCCACCTAACAGACTGGCCCCACTCAAAGACGCTGTGGTTGTGACAGAATCACAGAGCAGACACCCACTTCCCCCCATTTCTCAGGGCCCGAGTTCCTGAGAAGGTTCCGGGCCCGAGAGAGCCCGCGCTGAGCTCTGATGAAGAAAGGAGAGCCAGGCCAGGGCGGGCTTAGGAGACAGTCCGTGCATCGGGGCACCCAGCTGGGGCCAAGGCACAAAGGAGGGATGGGACAAGGGTGGGGGAACTCCGGGGGACCTGAGTATCGGGAAACCTGGGGGAGACGGGCACGCACATGCAATGCAGGACGCAGGAAACTATGAGCTGCAGGGGCGATGAAGGAGGCACTGTGGCATTTTGGGTGAAATTGTGTGTTTTGTTTTGTTTTAAACCCAAAATGCATTGCGGTAACATTGGTTAATAACATGTACATATCAGGTGTACAGTGTTTTAAATTCAACTAGAGGCCTGGCGGGTGCACGGATTCGTGCACCAGTGGGGTCCGTTGGCCTGGCCTGTGGGGATTGGGTCATAACCAGCAGTCGGACACCCCCGAACGGGTCCCAGATGCGAGAGGTCACTCTGTGGAGTCGCTGTCGCTTGACAGAACCTCCCTTGAGCGTCTGCCTCCCTGGGGGTCAGTGTGCATCATAGCTAGTCACCTAGGCTTTTATATAGATATAGATATCTGGACACCAGCCCCTGGTGTGCTCATGGGATGCAATTGTCTGGTTGCAGCCTGCAGGGGACAGATGCAGTAAACCAAGAACACGTGCAAGCACACTGGCCACTGCACTGAAACCCAAGTTGGGGGGATCGGGCGATCATACGCTAGGGATGGCCCCAGGCACGTGCCACCTCCTAGGCAAGGAACAGAAATTGGGAGGGAGGGGTGACAGTTGCTTTCTAGGAGAAACCAATGGCACATTGGGATACAGCAGGGAACGAGGGGGCAGGTGGAGACGCTGGGGAGGAGCAGATAAAGTCTCTTGTGACCCCAGGGTAGGGGTGGGGGGGTAGGCGGGGCCCTGGGCATGTGGCAGGCAAAAGAACCGGACAGGCAGAGGGGACCGGGTGGGGTAGGAGGACTAGGGAATCCCAAGAGCACCGTGGGGAGGGCTCTCAACCATGAGCCCCCTCCTCCCACCAGCTCATGAAGGTGTTTCTTGAAGGCAATGACCCGAGCCACTGGAGAGAGGTTTGGTCTCTGTCTAAGCTGATGCCTATGGAAGAAATGGTATAGGAAGT
Source organism: Vespertilio murinus (assembly GCA_963924515.1). Lineage (NCBI taxonomy): Eukaryota > Metazoa > Chordata > Mammalia > Chiroptera > Vespertilionidae > Vespertilio > Vespertilio murinus. The sequence continues at coordinate 6,870,791 of OZ004722.1, forward strand.
TTTTTTGTATGCAGTTGGGTAGGGTGTGTGTGTGTGTGTGTGTGTGTGTGTGTGTAAGGAAATAGAAAAAAAGTGCATCTCTATATTCTTTCTAGACATTTGAACCAAGACAAGGAGAAGAGAGTACAGCACTCATGGTTGGGGCAATTTTTAAAACTTAAAAGTAACTTTCTTTGTTTCTTCCTTGACTCAGCCATCCCCCCTTCCTGCCCAGTTCTTTTTCTTCATTTTCATATTCCTTGAATAAAAGCCAGGAAATATATCTAAGGAGGAAGGAAAAAAAATCACCAGTAATTTTATTTTGTTTTTTTTAAAAATTTTTCTTCAATCATACATGATTGGCCTTGACTCGTGAGGTGCGAGCCTGTGTATCCTTAAAGAATTCATTGCAGGCGCCCACTGATTCCACTGTGTTTGAGGAGCCAGATGGCTCTTTGATTGCCTGTTGCTTGGCAGCATTGGGCTGGGGACTGGCTCCTGGGCAGTACTGAGCAGACTCTCCTCCTGTTTCTGATCCAACCATCCGAGTCAGTCCCGCTGGTGACGTGATAACCTTGATTTCATCTGTCGTTGCTTGCGTTTTCTCCACTCCGCCTCTTACGATCGCTAGCTAGGCGATTACTCCCTATGAACCATGCTGGTTTGCAAGTCTTTGAAAGGCTCTGTCTGGGCCAGGGTTGGGGACAGAATGCTACCGATAGGAAGACTTTCTTGGGATGGCTGACTTCCAGTTGGTTGGTACATTTTATGTAGCTGTTCAATGTCCCCAAGTTCAATGCCAGAAGCAATGGAAGCGGGCGGGCTCACTGCGCATGCCTGCGGATAATCCTCCTCTTCCACTGTGCTCTAAGGTTTGGGCGTTTCCGCGGTATCTTCTCTCCTGCGTTGGCGCACGCGTCGTCGTCTATCTTTTGATCCGGACTGTCGTGGCCTCTCGGTCCCGGGATCGTGTGGTTTGGAGCTCGTTTCCCTTGTGGAGTCATGCAGGGGATCTCCTCACCTGTAATTTTTATGCGTGAGAAATATATACCGTTAAACCCCCCGGGGGGGGGGGGAGTGATTTCCTGCCACACTTTGTTTTTTAGCCGACAGGGCAGTGCATTCTCATTGTGCCACACATTTTATGTTTTCACTTAATAGTTCTTTTTCTTTTTGCGGGGTGCTGAGGGCCCGGAGGATTTTATTCATCCACTGGCCTTTGGGGTGGCGGCGGCGGCGGCGGCGGCGGGAGTGGGGTAGGGGCGCGGGGCTTGGCCAGGTTGGTCTCCTCTGCGACTTCTGCTGCCCCCAAATGGCATCCTGCGCTGGATTCAGTCCAGGTGCTCACATGCATCCCCATCGTGTGGCTCCCGCTTGCACGCCTGGAAGTTGGGGAGCCTGTCACGCCTGCTCTGGAGCAGCGGGGTGAGGTGCTGGGCACAGTAGTCTCGTGGCTGGAACAGCAGTCGTGCAACCTTCATGCTCCTCTCCGCGAGGGGCGTGGCCGCCGCCTCAGGGAGGCCACAGTCTGGTGGGCGGAAAGGTGGGCTCCCCCGAGGTCTGGCCCAGGTGGCGGCAGGCTAGGTGTACCCCCAAGGCTGCTGTTGCCCCAGATTGCTGTGGCAGCGGGGGTTGCCTCGTTCCCATCTGGAAGCACCCCCCCCCTACCTTCCACTTAATATTTCTTGCATCCCGTTCTTCATTTGAGCTACTATTCTTCCAAAGCGTTCTTTACATTTTTATTCCCCTGCCTAGCTCCTAGGTACGTTTCCGGTGGTTCGAAATGCAACGGGTAAAAAAAACGGGCATTCAGAATAACAAGTTGGCTTTTACCCCCTGCCTCTGGGCTACTTAGTTCTTTCTGGCGGCAATCGATGGCCTTACTATGTCTAAGTGGTGGTTACATAATATTCCAATGCATGGATGTTCTAAAATTCAAATAACTTCCTATCTTGTGTATTTAGATGCCACTTAATTTTATTTTGCTATTATACCAAGGCTTAACTAAAACTTTGTACACGATCCTTAGTTTCTTAGAGTAAACGTCTGGAAAATGCAGTTCCTTGGCCAAAAGATAGAACCAATTTTTAAAAACTTAAAAAAAATATGTTTTAAAAAATTGATTTCAGAGAGCGCAAGGGAGAGAGGCAGCCAGCCAAATATCAGTGGGAAAGAGAAACATGGAACAGGCTTGAGTGGGAATTGAATTGGTGACCTCTTGCTGCATGGAGGCATGCTCAATCCACTGGGCCACACCGGCCAGGCTGGAAAAGCTTTTCAATCCCAGATTTCATCTCTAAGGAAATGGGAGTCAATCGACACTCCCACGGCAAAGCACGGGAGTGCTTCTGCTCCCGCCCAGCCCTCGGCTCGTGTTACTAAAACCTGCCTCCTTCCAGCTGCGCCAACGCAGTGGGTGACAGAGACCTTTGGGTGCCACCCACCCACCCTGGCAGTTGCTCTGAAGGAGGAAGGCATGGCACCTGGCGATACAGTAGGAGACTAGGTGTTGAGAGGACAGCTCTGGGTGCCTGGCAGGGGCCGGCCTGGCTGAAGCGAGAAGAGGAGGCTCCAGTGGGCACAGAAACCCCCAGCAGGAGGGAGGGAAGGAGGCCCAGGGGCGGCGGGTACACAGGCCGGGTTTTTATTTGCTCCCAGCCCCCCTTTTAAAGAGGTAATCTGGTGGGTTCTTGACTGAAGGCTTCTGGAAAGAAAGACTGGGTTCCAGGAGCCAGGGGGGGGGGTAGGAGGGTGCGAATGCCCTTGAGTGAGCCAACGCCACCTCTTCCTCGATTTTGCACAGGCTTTGGGGTGAGAGCATGGGTCCTTGTGCCTATGATGTCGGGTTGCATGATTTCCAGTTGGGGAAGGGAGGCTTAAGGGCCGCTTGCATGCACCCGGCTAAGAGGGGAGGCAGGGAAACCCAAAGAGACCTGGCCCTCCCTCATGCATAAACCCCGGGTCTTGCAAAATGGTCACTGGGGGGTAAGCCCGGGGAGGCAGCGGTTTCCTCCATGTTCGCCCTCAAATGTCCCCGCTCCCACCACGCTGACTCCGAGGGCGGCCGCTGTCTTGGGCTTGGTTGCACATTGTAGACACTAGGATATTTTCTAGACTATTTAGGGCTTTTTCCCCTTAAAAAACAAAAAAAAGACAAAGTAATTGGGCAGTACGCAGTTACTCATATCTTTGGGTTCGGATCGCTGCGGGTGGACATTCATTGCTTCCGGTCTGACTCCGGGGTGGGGAGGTCAAAGTTCACCCTTGCGCCCCAGGGGCACCTGCAGCGACCGTCAGCGCCCCAAGTTCACATCCCAGAGCGCTGGCCGGGGGGCGACGCGAGGGTCCTCACGCCACTCCATGAATTCAGGGTCGTATCTCGTTGCTACAGATCGCTTGTCTCCCGGGTTACTGTCATCGATTAGTCTTTAAAAACGGTCCCCTCCCCCCTTCCCTTTAAAGCCTCGTTTTTGTCTCAGGTGGCATTTCTAGACGGAGCCCGCACGCCGGCTCCATTCTTCATTGGTCACTATACCAGCTTCCCCGGGCTCGCTGCGAGTGGGTTGGCTCATAACGGCTCTCGGCTCTGGAGGTCAGAAGTCTGAAATCAAGGTGTCACTAGGGTTGGTTCCTTCCGGAACCTCAGAGGAGACTCCTTCCTCTTGGCCGGGGATCCTTGGTGCTCCTTGGCTTGTGGATGCATCGCTCCGGTCTCTGCTTTTTGTTGCCGCGTGGTGCTCCCCTCTCTGGGTGTGACTTGGTATGTTTTCTCCTCTTAGAAGGACACCAGTCATTGGAACGGGGGCCCCCCCGGCTCAGCGTGACCTCCTCTTAACTCATTACAGTGTCAAAGACCCTATTCCTAAAGGAGGTCACATTCTGAGATCCCGGGTGGACGTGATTTTTGGAGGGACACCCTCCAAACCGCCTGCCCTCTCTGCCTTCACGCGCTTCCAACCACCAGTTCATCCCATGGACCCAGTCAGGGCCATTTTTCTCCAGTCGAGCGAGGCTGGAACCCCCTCACCCACCCCCTAAAACCGTTCGACTCCCCACCGCCAACAGGATGAAGCCTGTCTCTAGCTGAGCCTCAGAGGACTCATCGTAGTCTGGTCCCGACGACCTTTTTCACATTCCATTTCTCAGTCTCCTCCTCCCGCCCTCCAGTCCCCGTTGAAAGGCCTCCATCAATGGACATGGCAGAAGAGCCTTCATCTCCTGCCTCGGTGCAGCCCTGCTCAAAACCCCGTGTCCTGTCTCACACCTTTCCTCTCTCAGGAGGACACTTCCGGCCAGCTGCCCTCTGCTCACAGCCAGACCTGACCCCACGCCCCTCGCTCCGCGGCCTGGAGCGGTTCCGTCCTTTGCTGGAAGTGATTTTTTTTTAACCCCACGATGCGCCTGTGCCTTATGCTTCTTCGGGGTCCCCAGCTCTGAAAACGGTGTTCTGGAACCACGTGGTGCACTTCATGGTACATGATTGTGGCTGGTGTGAGCACTCGGCGGGGTTGTACTAAACCACGTGGTGTACTGAATGGTGTACTGAACCACGTGGTGTACTGAACCACGTGGTGTACTGAACCACGTGGTGTACTGAACCACGTGGTACACTTCATGGTACACGATTGCTGCTGGCGTGAGCACGCGGCGGGGTTGACTGGCACCTGCAGCCTTTAGGGGCATCGCGTTTCAGTGCACGAGCCGGGTCACTCGGTGCCCACCGCCCTGCCCCGTGTTGTCCGGAGCGGGCGAAGAGGCCCGTGCTGAGATGAAATGAGGGGGAAGGAGAAAAGGGTTACTGCTTGGAGAAACGAGTGCCATGGTCTTTCAAAAGAAGAGCGAATGGACAGAATCGCCCCAGGAAAGCAAATACTCAAGGCTGGGTGCCCGCGGGCACGGGGCCCCGGGGGAGCCCCCTGCCCCGTCTGGCCTGGTAGAGGATTGGTGAGCAGCATGCTGGCAGGGTGCGTGCGGGCTGGGGACGGGGGTGGAACGCGGGGGCACATGGGGAAGAGAGCAGCCCCTGTCACTACCAGCTCTAATAGGAAACGTGAAATGAACAAGGGCGTTTTTATCACGAAGGTTTTTACGTGTCTGTTGCGAGCCCCCCTCAACGTGGCAGTGATTGACCGCCGGCAGCTGGCTCTTCACACTCACTCTCTTCCAAAGCATCGAGTCTCCGCGGGGACCCGAGGGGAAACCCGGTTCTCCCGGACTCAGCTTTCCGCTAACCGTTCTAGTCTTTGGTACCGTACGCTTGTCCTCCGATGCCTCGCTCTCGCCAAAGCTCATAGGCCTTGCCCCTGGGGACCAAGAGGCAGTCTGCTCCCCAGAGAAGAGTCAGAGGCACGAAGGCTCGAGGGGAATATTCGGGGCAGATGCTCCAGGTGTGGGCCCCCCAGGTCGAGCCCACTGACACGGGACATGTTGCATCACGGATACCCCAGGGCAAGTTTCCAATGTCAGAATCTCTGGAGCCGTGAGGGCCCTTTCTTTCTGGGCCTCCTTCAGGTTGTAGGTTTAGAAACCCAAGCTAAAGGCACCCCCTCGGGGTTGGGGGGGGGGGGCGCATGCCTGCCTCTGGGAATGTTTATGGACAGCTCGTGGTGGTAGCTCTGATCCTTGCCTACTTGATTAATCACTACAAACATGGTCATACCTGGCTGGATTCAGGAAATATCTGTGTTATTGTAAAAAACGGGAAGCATCCCTCAATTCCAATAAGAATGATGATTGATTAAGATATTGCACCTAGAAGATTGGCCAGATTTCCTCCTGATAAATTGCCGCTGTGGGTATTTCTCGCGTCAATCTTGAACACAAGAGGATGGATGTAGTCAAATTTCCTCCGTCAGTAAGTCTTCTCTGGGCAACATGCTCGTTTCTGGTTCCTGACAGCAATTCTGCCCAGGTTCAAATAAAGTAAAAAAAGACAGGAAGGAATGACTCAAGTTTGAGTTAGGTCTTAACCCATCTCCACAAAGAGTATACGTGAGTTTGAAATGCTCTGAGCGTCAGGAAGGGGAGAGACCTTGCAAGTGGCGATTCTGCTCTTAAGCACTGGTCTTTTCTCCACTGCGCCCTATGATCAGAATTTCCTGTCCCTCTCTGACAAAAGAGAAGTCCAAAGAATTATTTGATACAAGGTGAAGCATGAAAAGATCTTTCAGTGGCTCAGTGTCCCGGCTGAGACTCAGAATGAGTCATTAGATTACGTAGTTTTTCCTTAATATGCGGGGTCCACGCCTGAGTCAGACGCCATTGTCCAATGTTAGGAGGCTGGAGCAGAGGCGGCTAGTTAATATTGCTTTTCTTGCCATTGGCCGTTTTCACTGGGGGAGGCTGGGGTAGTCCAGCTCTCTCGCCCAACTTCTGAAACATCACGAAGTCTAGGCTAGCTGCTTCTGTGTTTTGTTTTGCCTCCAACTAGACAATGAATTCCTTGAGAATGACAGCAGCCCGCAGCGACCAGCTCGATGACGATGGGCACATGAAAGCACCCCGATCCATTTTTTTTTTTTTTGGCAGCGGTTTAAAACCGCAGGTCTCTCTGCGGATGTAGGACATCACGCACCCGTGTTCCTCAAGAGCATGTCAATGTTTTGAGCCAGAACTGGGATTCTGACTCGTGGTAGCGCTTGTACCTGGGGCTCTGTGTCTGAGAGACTGAGCCGGAGCCCTGGGGACAGCGTGGGAGCCGGTGGCAAGTTGCCACGCGGATATTAGAGATAGAGGATGAATCTGAGCTGTCGTTCCGAATCACAACAAGACGAGTGGGTTGAAAGATTACAAGTCTCTTCTCTCACTGTCCCGGAGATCAGAAGTTCAAAATGGGCCCCGCTGGGCTGAAATCAAGGTGTTGGCAGGGCCGTGCGCCCTCAGCGGGCTCCAGGAGAGAACAGTTTCCGGGCCTTTTCCATTTCCGGAGGCCGCCCGCATCCTTTGGCTCGTAGCCTCCCCCCGCATCTCCTAAGCCAGCATCTGCAGTCTCTCTCTCGCTCGCTTGCTCGAGCATTCCTATTTCTCTTTGACTTCTAAGGACCCTGGAGATTACACTGGGCTCAGCTAGATAATCCAGGATAATCTCCGCCTCTCAAGGCTACCTGGCGAAGCAATCCTTAATTCCATTTGCAGATTTAATTCCCGTTCGCCAGGTAACAACAGATTCACGGGTTCTGGGGAGTAGGGCAGGGGCCATTTTTTCTTTGGGGTGGTGGTGGAGGCATTTTGTCTGCTATATAGGGGGCACTTGGAGATTATACGGTCGATCCTTATTCTGCACTTGAGGGAACTTGGGCTCAGAGGGTTTCTGTGAATTCCAGCTAGAGGAAGGACCATCTGTACCCTGAACCTTAAGCAGGACTCAGCAGGAGGCTGCTGGCTTCCTCTTCCTCCAGTTTTTTCTTCTGTGCCTGTGGCTTTCCTGTCCCCCCTCCCCCCACCCCCCGCCCCAGGGGTGCGTCAGGTGCTGGGGGCACACATAACGCACGTCCAGACGGGATGGAGAGTGGCCATTTCATGAGGTCAGAGAATGGATTCGATCCATTCATAAGAACCTTCTCGTCTTCGCACAAGTATCAGTGTTGAGAGGTACAGCTGCCAAATGCCCAGCTGGGGACACTGAACTCGGTGCCAAGGACCCCAAGGGTCTGAGACCCTGGAATTCCTCCCCTGGAGGCGCACGGGGGGGGGGGGGAAGGAAGCCGGCAGTGCCATTTGCTGCCTGGGCAGCTGCTGTGTGTTTCTCAGTCTGGAGACCCTGTTAGACTAGGGCTGGCTCCCGGCGCGAGGGGGGGGGGGGGGTCAGCTGCTGGGCGTTGTCTGAGGAGGTACTGGTGATTCTGGTATCTGAGTCCAAGGCAACAGATGATCCAGGAGGCACAACCGCAGGTCTTCCCGCCAAGGTCAGGGTCAGAGGAGAAGACACAGGAGGACATAACTACACAAGACGTTTACTTGGAAAGAGGAAAGAAAGCATTATCTGGGGGGAGCAGATGCACCGGGGCAGGGAGTCATGTTTTATCCATGAAGTGTGTCTCCTCTCTCTCTATGCCGGGTAGCCGGCCAGCCCTTTGTACCCAGAGATGGAGAGCAACGGGAACCCGGCCTTTGGCCGGGGACCTTCCTGGAAAGGGAATCCCTCCCCTCTCTGAGATGTAGCCAGTTTGGGGAGGAAAGGGGGGCGCCGAGCGGGGGAGACAGTGAGGATCCCAGCGGAGAAGGCATCGCTGGCCTTTAGAGGAGCCGGTGGGCTCACGGGCTGTGGCCGGCTCCTCCCCGGGAGAGTGCCCGCAGCATAGCAACACAGAGTTACCTTCTGTCTCCAGCGCTGACAGGAGGAGAAAAAAGTCTGCCCCCCCCCCCGGGGGTGGGCAGTAAAGCAAGGTGTCTCCCACCCTGATGAGAGGTCAAGTTCTATGGCTGAGGCCTTGGGGAGTGGCGATCACCACGAGCAAGCTCTCTTTCTCCTAAGAGAAGGTCTCTAGCATGGTATTCCAAAGCCCATCGTTCTCAGAGAGCCAGAGCTTGAGGCCCCCAAAGGGAGGGCAAAGGAACCGTGCGGGAACGGTTCTGGCGAGAAATTCTGAAATGGCCGAGGTCAGGCGTTTCAGTGGTGCGATAGGTTTGTGTGTGGGGGGAGGGGGGGGTTTGGGGGTCGGGAGAGCAGGTTGCATTTCTGAGGAGCCCCAATCGCAAGGAGGAATGGGGTGGGGGTATTGTTCAGCCTGAGGGATGTTTCTTTTGCGGAAACGAGCCCGAGTTGGGAAAGTGAGGACCAAGGATATTTCCTGGGCAGTGAGGATGGCGCCCTGCCCTACAGAGGTGCTAAAAGCTTCAGGCCCCGGGGACAAGCTGCATGCACTCCCAGCTGCATGCACTCCCAGCTGCATGCACTCCCAGCTGCATGCACTGCATGCGTCCATAGCTGCATGCACTCCCAGCTGCACACACTCCCAGCTGCACACACTCCCAGATGCACACACTCCCAGCTGCACACACTGCATGCAATCCTAGCTGCATGCGCTCACAGCTGCATACAAGAAGGCAGGACACCCTCCTCTCCCAAGGAAGAGGCAGTTCAGAAGTACAGCAGTTCCTGCTGCCAGAGCCTTCCACGGACTCCACAGATGGCTGGAGGAAGGGGCCCCCCCAGAACGGGAAGCGGGGGGGAGAGGGAGCCTCGAGGAAGGCAGGCGATGGGCGGGTGTGAGCAGCTGTAGCCTGGGTTTCACCTGCAGCCACTTGGGGCGCCAGTGCCCCCTGAATCTCTTCCCCCGAGCCTGGGCCTCGGCTGCCATGCACACTGTCGGGCCCTGGGCTCTCAGGAAGGCTGAGAGGGGTGAAGGTTTTCTCCTAGGAACTCAGGGTTCTGCTGGAAAATGTAGCATGACCCATGATGGCCGCCCTGTCACCTCTCGGGACTTCTGAAAGCTTCTGGAATGTACAGACTGGAATATGAGAACCTAGCAGACACGGGGGGGAGAATAAAGAGGCAAGGTCTTTGGGCCTGAAGCGAGGCTGCGGGAGCAGCCCCCAAGATCTTCTTCCTGGGGTGGGGTGGGGGTTGGGGGGTGTGTGAGAGCGGAAGTGTTGCGGGGAGCCCATCCAGAAAAGCTCAGTTTCTAGGGCGGAGTCAGGCATCCCCGACTCTAAATGGCAGAGTCGCCGCATCCCGTTCTGTGACCAGCAAAGCTGAGCCACGCAGGGGGAGCTGGTTCGTCGCCTGTCCTGAGCTGGCACATGGCACAGGTGGGGCTCCGAGCTAGCGCCTTTCCGGCCCACTTCCTGGTCTGTCTGCTGCACCGAGACCGGGTCCCCTCAAATGCAAGCACTCACAGGGATGCGCTCTTTTAACGGACGATATTGTTGTGCCTTGAGCTTTTCCTCATTCTCCAGAGCTTCTTTGAAAGGAAATAGAATGATTGTGGTATTTGTTTTTAAAGCAATTCTCCAGACTTCTTTAGTAATCTTAAAATGTCTCAAAGGATCTAAAAGTCCCAGAAGTCCTCAGTGCGCACCCTCTGATTGGACCCCCCCCCCCCCTTTCTGAAGCCAGGATATTCAACTTAATTTCTCCTCCGATTCTGTCATATTGTGACTTAGTCACTGATTTCCACAGCGTTGTTTCCTACTCTGCAACTGCATTGTTGGTTATATTAGTTTAATAGATTTCTGTGTTTCTGGATTTGGATCTTGACCACAACTGCTTACATTTTTCTTCTTCTTCAGAAAAATGTGTTTTTTGAGTTCCTCATCCAATAAGTAGACATCTTTTTAGAACTCAATCTGGGACATGTCTTATGTTTCAATATTAAAATTTCTGAAAATTCTCTCACGGGCACATGCTTTGAGAAAAACGTGGCATTTTTATTATTGTAGCCCGAGCCGGCTCCTACAATGGTGTATACAACTGGAGAATGTGGGCACGATATTCACATAACTGCATGCATCATTAAGAAACACAGACTTGCCAAAACCGGTTTGGCTCAGTGGTAAAGCGTCAGCCTGCGAACTGAAAGGTCCCGGGTTCGATTCCGGTCAAGGGCATGGACCTTGGTTGCGGGCACATCCCCAGTAGGGGGTGTGCAAGAGGCAGCTGATCGATGATTCTCTCTCATCAATGTTTCTAAACTATCCCTTTCTCTTTCTCTGTAAAAAAAAAATCAATACAAAAAATATAAAAAGAAACACAGACTTAAGAGAACTGGACGTCTTTTTTCATCGTCATCCAGGAAAGAGAAGCTTGGGCATTAGGTTTAAGTTATGAACGTTTATTTCCTTTTCCTAAGATCTTTACTTATTAGTGATTATTGGACTTGAATGAATCTGGCCCCTCAGCGGCAAGTCCATTTCAGCAAGTGACAGCTCAAGTGCCGGAAGTTGGCTGACATTTGAGTGGTCCTCTTCCTGAATGAATTGGAAGGCAGGTGGGGGTGACATGGCCAGACCAGCGCCCCACTGGCTGGGCGCTGGTGTTCGGTCACGTACCTAGAAAATGCAGTGTGAGACCTCAGAGACCTCGCCAAAATCCCAGGGCTATTGATGGGTATAGGTCACCAAATTCTTCCTTCCCGCAACTCCAGACTGAGCGTAGTGGACACTTCCAACGCACTGGCCTTATGCCCCCGGATCCCTTTGCCTATTTCTGTGCTTCCTGCCCCTGCCCACGAGGTCACGTGGCCCCTAAGCCCAGGGGCTTACCTGACACCCACCTTTTAAAAACACCATCCAGGGATTTACTATAAATACAACCAGCACGGAACAATTCAAAACTGTGTAAGTGAGCCCAAACCAGGCCGCCAAGTGGCCAACGCAGAGGGTAGAATTTTTGACCCTTCAGCTCAGCCAGCCCCCAAATACCGACAAAGATGGGTGAATGGAGAAAATGAGACACAAAGGTTGATATGTTATAGGAAGATAATTGGGGGAGGTATGTCTGCGTCACGCAGGGAATAGCTAGGGAAGACTTGGCATCAGGCCAGGCCTTGGGCTGGGAGGACCTCAGCTGTGCGTGCAGCCCCTTTCCCTGCCGCTGAGCAGCCTGTGGGTTTAGCCTGCGTTTGCACCCCTGCCTGGCTTTTTCCCAGCCTTAGCCCTGCTTGTCCCCCTCTCTTGTGGCTTTCTCCTGGGAGCTGTTAATATAATATTTGCACACAAATCTTCGCTTCTGGGGAACCACTCTAAGTCATTGGCTCTTCTTGAGTCTGAGCTATATATAGCACAGATGTTAATGCTTAGATCTTGCTTATATACTAGCCCACACGTAGAGGCGTTCTACAGTAATGATAGCCTTTGGTGAAAAGCGTCCTGATGGGCACTGGGTTGGGTGGCCAGAACCGAGAACAAAGGCAAGTCCCTGGATGAGCTCTTAATAAGTACTCTTCATGGTGGTCATGGACTGGCCCCCGTCATAGGCATAGGAGCCAGGTGATGGGCGACGTGAATATAATTTGTAAATAACAGGGTTATTGAAGGGCCAAATCCAAAGGTAAAAGCTGACAAAAGAAGTGATGGAGAAACTAATAGTGAAATACTAAAAATAGAGATACTTCCTTGGGGAGCAGTGGTAGCTGTTCTGTCTCCAAATCTGGAAGTTATATGGCTGACATTCTTCTAGATATTGTGTTGTTTAAATACACACACACACTAGAGGCCTGGTGCACAAAATTGGTACGTGGAGTAGGGGGGTGTCCCTCAGCCCAGCCTGTACCCTCTCCAATCTGGGACCCCTCAAGAGATGTCCGACTGCCTGTTAAGGCCCGATTCCAGTAATAAGATTGGGCCTAAATATGCAATCTGATATCCCTCTCACAATCCAGGACTGCTGGCTCTCAACTGCTTGCCTGCCTGCTTTCTTGATTGCCCCTAACCACTCCCCTGCCAGACTGATTGTGCCCCTAATTGCTCCCCTCTACAGGCCTGGTCACCCCTAACTGCCCTCCCCTTCTGGCTTGGTTCCCCCCAACTGCCTTTCCCTGTAGGCCTGGTCACCCCCAACTTCCCTCCTCTGCCAGCCTGGTTACCCCTAACTACCCTCCCCTGCAGGCTTGATTGTCCCCAACTACCCTCCCTTGCAGGCCTGATCCCTTCCAACTGCTTTCTCCTGCTGGCCATCTTGTGTCCACACGAAAGCAGCCATCTTTGACCACACGGAGGCAGCCATCTTGTGTGTTGGAGTGATGGTCAATTTGCATAATGCCCTTTTATTAGGACATATTTATATTTATATTTATTTTTCAAAAAGGAAAGGAGAGAAATATCAATGATAAGAGAGAATCATTGATCAACTGCCTCCTGCATGCCCTTTATTGGGAATGGAGCCTGCAACTTGGGCATGTACCCCAACCAGGAACCCAGCTGCGACCTCCTGGTTCATAGATTGATGCTTATCCACTGAGCCATGCCAGCTGGGCCACCACTTTAATAATTTTAAAGTGCAGGTGTGCCTTATATTGTTATGCAGATACTGTTTTTGTTGTTGTTGATATTGTTTTTACAAATGGATGGTTTATGGCAATCTCAAGACTATTGACACTATTTTTTCCCAACAGTATTTGCTTACTTTTTGTCTGTGTCACATTTTGATAATTCTCACAACATTTCAAACCTTTTCATAATTATATTTGTTATGGTGATCTGTGATCAGTGATCTTGGATGTTATTATTGTAATTGTTTGAGGTGCCACAAACCATGCCTATAAAGACACTGAACTTAATAAAAGTGTGTGATTTTGGAGGAGGTTCAAGATGGTGGCATAGGTAAACTCAGTACTCACCTCCTCCCACAACCACATCAAAATTTATATAAATAAAATACAGAAAACCATCATTCAAAACTGTGTGAAATCTGGCTGAGTGGAAGTCCTACAACTAGAGAATTAAAGGGGAAGCCACATTGAAACTGGTAGGAGGGGTAAAAGCTGGTCTGAAACACAGGTGTGGCGCTTTTTAATTGGGAGGGATATCTTGGCTGTAGAGGTCCCCCATAAGGAGCAAGGGGTTCCAGTCCCACTCCAGACCTCTCCGCCCAGGATTCCAGTGACAGGAAGAGAAGTCCCCACAACTTCAGCTGTAAAAACCAGCGGGGATTGTGGTTGAATGATACAGAGCTTGCTGGAATCCTAAGCAGATCCTCTTAAAGGGCCCATGCACAGACTTACTCAGACTCACTCCTCTGAGCTCCAGGGCTGGTACAGTAGCTTGAAAGGATCTAGGGACATATGGGAAGGAACTAAATTGTTAGGCTTCAGGGCAAGAGCTGGGGAGCAGCTTTCTCCCAAACAAAAGTACTGACAAAGTACTGACAGAGGTCATTGTTTCTAGGCTGAGACCTCCCTGCCACAGAGCCCACAGACAGGGGCCCTATCTGAGTCTCCACCAACCTGACATATTATTTGCCCCACCCTGGTGATTCCTTGAGACCCCACCCCACCCAATTTGTAGGCCCACCCAAGGTATTTGCAGTAGCTTTTCCATAGGAATGGCCTGTCCTGTCGCAGGCTTCAGACTTTCCTAAAATCTCTCAAACAAGCAGCAACTGGCATCAGTGTGCCCCATAGCTCTCAATAAGTGGTTCCAGACTCAGCATTAGCAGCAGCCTGCTTTGGTTCACAGCTTGGTCTCTCTTGTGCACCTCTAAACCCAACACAAGTAGCAGCCCTCAGCAGATCGCTCTGTAGCTCGTGCTGGGTGGCCCCAGGAAGGGCACAGGTGGTAGCTGCATTTTTATCTCCTGGGAGGCCCCAGAGCCAGTAAACCCGGTGATCAGCTTCAGACCACTCCAGATTACAACCAAAGCCCTCTTGTTAGGGTCTCATGACTGTAAGTTGAAACCAGTGTTCATTTATCACTTGAAAATTTTAGGGTCCTTAAGATTCTGCCTAACCTATGCTGTATGTGTTCTGCAAGTGGAACAACAAAGCCTGAATGACAGCACATCCTTTTGCTGCATGGCTTACTGAATATTTTAAGCCCACCTCTGAGACCTACTGCTCAGAGAAAAACATTCCTTTCTAAATATTACTGCTCATTGACAGTGCACCTGGTCACCCGAAAGTTCTCATGGAGATGTACAATGAGATCGATGTTGTTTTCATGCATGCTAATACAGCATTCATTCTGCAGCCCCTGGGTCTTGAATTTGAAAACCTTACTATTTAAGAACTACATTTTGGCCAAATCCGGTTTGGCTCAGTGGATAGAGCATCGGCCTGCGGACTTAAAGGTCCCAAGTTCGATTGCGGTCAAGAGCATGTACCGTGGTTGCGGGCACATTCCCGGTGGGGGGTGTGCAGGAGGCAGCTGGTCGATGTTTCTCTCCCATCGATGTTTCTAGCTCTCTATCCCTCTCCCTTCATCTCTGTGAAAAAAAAATCACAGAGATGATTTTTTATATTAAAATATAATATAATTAAATATATATTTATATATTTATAAATATATATTAAAAAAAGAACTACATTTTGCAAGGCTATAGCTTCCTTTAATGGTGATTCCTCTGATGGGTCTGGGCAGAGTATACTGAAAAACTTCCAGAAAGGATTCACCATCCTATATGCCATTAAGAACATTTGTGATTAACGGCAAGAGGTCAAGATGTCAATATTAAGACACGTTTGGAAGAAGTTGATTCTAACCTTCATGGATGACTTTGAGGAGCGCGAGACTTCAGTGGAGGAAGTTGAAAGGTTTGAAGTGAGCTAGAGGTGCGCACCTATGGCATGAGGCCAACGTGTATCAAAAAATATTTTATTCCAGGCACCTGGGTGCAGGTGGGAGAGAGAAAGGCATCAGCTAGGAGATCAGGGAGAGCTAGGTTTCTATTAATTTTTTTTGGCTGCAAGCAGTTCTGCTGATGTAAGGGTCTGGTCCGTTCTTGGCTCCTCCCAGCGTCAGATGGCTAGTGGTTATCTGCGCTATGCGGTGCTCAGGGTTGTAAGCTTTCTGCAAGATACCTGCTAAGCACAATAAGGTTTTCTCTGCCCTGTTTTATTCTCTTTAACCCTTTCAGTAGTAACTGCAGATGAGGTGAAAATAGCAAGAGAACTAGATTTAGAAGTGGAGTCTGAAGATGTGACTGTTAGAATATACCCTGTTTCCCCCAAAATGAGACAGTGTCTTATATTAATTTTTGCTCCCAAAGATGTGCTAAGTCTTATTTTCAGGGGATGTATTATGTTTCCGTGAAGAAGAATATGGTACACATTTACTGTTAAATGAAAATAAAGGACATGTATTACCTGTATACGGTACGGTAGTACGGTAGTTGTCAACACAAACCAGACAAACTGTGAATCCTGGGGGGCCTTATTTTCGGGGGGATGCCTTATATTTCATTCAGAAGGAAACCTGTGAGTAGGTGTTATTTTCGGGGAAACAGTATTCTTGAAGATGCTATGAAGATTGTCAAAGTGAAAACCAAGGACTTAGAATATTACATAAACTGATTATTCATTGTTCTCCTGGTTTTCTTTTTTCTTTTTTTCTTTTTTTTATTAAGGTATTATATATGTACATATCTTACCATTGCGCCGCCCTCCCCCGCCCCCCCCCCAATCTCCTGGTTTTCTTTATTTCTTTGCACATGGTTTCCTTTAGCATTTTGACACACTTAACAGGTATTCATAGTCTTTGTGCAGTAAATCTGATGTTTGGACTTTCTCAGGGATGGTTTCTCTCAATGTCTTATGAATGGGCCATACATATTCTTTTGTTCCTTTATATGTCTCGTTTTGTGTGTGGTGGTTATTGAGAACTGGACATTTTGAAAACTAGGATGTGGTAACTCTGCAAATCAGATTCTCATCGGTTGTTGCGGCCGCCAGAGGCTGGAAGAAACAAAGAAATTTACTTGAAGGGTTAAGCTTGTTATTAACCTACCCCAGTGGTTGACCAACACATTAGTCAACCGTACAATGATTGCCATTTCTTTTGAGAGCCAAATTTTAAAAACTTCTTCTAACGCCACTTCTTCAAAGTAGTCTCGCCCAGGCCGTGGTATGTTGTGGAAGAGCCACACTCAAGGGGCCAAAGCACCACATGTGGCTCGCGAGCCGCAGTTTGCCAACCACGGACCTACCCTAACTAGACCAATATAACCCCAGAATAAATAAATACAACACAATCTCTGCTGTGTTTAAATTAAAAAAAAATATTTTATTGATTTTCCCCAGAGAGGAAGAGAGAGGGATAGAAAGTTAGAAACATCAATTAGAGAGAAACACTGACCAGCTGCCTCCTGCACCCTCCCTAACTGGGGGTCGGCTCTGTTTAAAAATTTTTTATTTACTGATGGCTTTTGAGAAAGATGGTTTTGATGTTCCACCCATGCACTCATTGGTTGATTCTTGTGCCCTAACTGGGGATGAAGCCTGCAGCCGTGGCTTATCGGAACTACACCCAAACCCACTGAGCTACCTGGCCAGGGCAACACCTGCTTTGCTGAGCCTAGATTTGGCTCAGAATTCTGAAACATTTTTTTTAGCCTCCTGACTCCAAAATGATGAAACACTTCCTGCTCTTGTTTATTTAGACAATATCGCAGTGTCGTGAGGCGGGAGGAGGGTTTTGCGGAGAAGGGATGCTGTTCCAGCCCAGAGCTGACGGGAGCACTTCCTGGCTGCGTGATACTGGGGGAATTACTTCATATTTTTGCGTCTTAGCATCCCTATCCGTGAAGTGGGCTTCAGTACTAGTTGTTCCACAGGCCTACTAAGAAGATTAAATGAGGTGATTTATATAAAGGGGCTTAATAAATGCGTGCAAACACAAGGGATTCAATAAATATTGTGAATTTGCCTTTAATGAAAACTCCAAACCTTTATGCTCCTGCAGGGAAGATGGAAGGCCCTTATTTACTTTCACCAAGGGAATAATAATATCGTAGATTTGCAGTTTGCAAAGCGTTTTGACATTTATTATCATATTTAATCCATGCAACACTTCTGCGAGGAAGGGGGCAGCTCAGCATGACCATCCTTTTTTTATATTGGAAAAGGAGGAACCACAGAGAAGGAAATGACTCGCAGGAAGACATGTGCCTAACTAAACTAATGAGTGACAGAATTAGGCCTCGAATTGTTACCCTTCTCCGCAGGAGAGAGATAGGCAATTGATCATCCTTATTGGGAAACCTTGTTTTCTGGTTATTTTAAAATGCCCTGTGGTACATATCGGGCCGCAGATAGATTGTATCAGGGGCAAGTTTGCCAATTGTTCCCCGAGGGAACCTGTTACACAATCAATACAGGGGCAGCGGGAGGACTGCTCCAGATCTGAGAACCGTGGGTGAAGTCCACAGTTATAAGGAAACTAGAGGCCCCGTGCACGAATTCGTGTGCTGCTGGGTCCAGCTGGCTTGCCTGATGAGGGCCATGAGGGTGGGCTGGCCAGGGTGAGGGTTCGCAGGTTGACTGCTCCGGGGCAGGGCCGGCTGGGGAGAGGGTCCATCCCAGTGTTTCCTAAAGTGGGGTACGTGTCCCCCCGGGGGTATGGGAAGAGTTTGGTGGGGGTACGTGTTGCACCGGAGTTTGGTGGGGATAGGCACTGCACCGTGCTTAGCTGCGCCTAATTCTATGTTCTCATGAGTCAAGTCATGACAGTCTTGTGAGACGTGAGATGGTCTGGTGTGCAAATAAATGTTATTTATCATATAACTTTTATTAATATTTTATTATGAATAATTTTATTTTTAATTAATTATTATTTTGTGTATGTACCAAAAAAATAAAAAATAAATATATTTTGATTGTTATTAAAATACATCCATTTTTTTTTGACGAGGGGTACTCAGCGTTACGAAAATTATAGAAGGGGTACACGTATGTCAAAAGTTTTTGGGAAACCCTGATCTATGCGATGATGTTGGGGTCAATTAGCATATTCCCTCTTTATTAGATAGGATTATAGCTTCATAAAACTGGGGGAAAAACAAAAAAAATGTAATATCCAGATTTCTGGTTTTGGGCATCAGGGGCCAACACAGTGCGACATTTCTGGGAGAGGGGCTACAGCAAATGTACTAACAAGGATACTAGAAAACGAGGGCCCTCCACTGGGTTCGAGTGTCTTATTTTCTTGGCTGCCTTTGGCCTGTGGGTTGGTGCCTGTCACAGGAAGAAATTGCTTGACTAATGTACCTATTCAGGTTCGAGTTTATATGTTTAAGGGAGACATATTTCAGTGGAGTCAGTAACGTATTTCTTATGGCCTTCTGGGCTTAAATAAAATGATGATTAGAGTAATTCAGGGTCCATCAAGTAGTGCAGAAACAGCTGCCATCTGCCATTGCGTGCACTGGTAACTCATTTACTTCCTATAATGGGTTTCCACATCTATGAATTAGGTTAGAACGCGTGGCTCGTGCACAGAGGAACCAATAAATGACTCGCTTTTGTGCTTCAGCCCTCAGAAGTAAATTATTCAGCATTCATTGCTTGTAGGGTTTAAGGCGAGAAGAAATGTATTTTGGTTTCCCCCACCCTTCCCTCTAGGACGCGTTTTAATGGTCCCATCGCAGGGACTTGGTGGTATTGACTAATTGTGTGTTTTGCATATTTATACACACGTCATTTATTAGCGGGGCTGCCGCAGGAATGAACTTGGCACTTGATTCACATCCCAGCCGTTTCTCCAAGGCACTCTGATTCATGCCAGGGGGGCTGAGATCTGAGCTCGGGCATCGACGGCGCGGCTGTCGTCTTCTCAGTACGTCCCAGGGAGGGGCGGGAGAAGCTGGGACGCCATCACCAGGCTGGATTTCTCGAGCCGTGGTCCCCGCACGGTTTTGTAAGACTTCGTTTAAGTGAAATAGAATGAAAAATCCGGGTTCGGTCGCGAGCGCTCAGCAGCCACCCGGGGCTGGTGGCCACCACTGTGGAGAGCTCGGGGCACGTCCCTTCTGGCAGGACATCCGACTGGACTTGTTGGTGCTGGGGTCTTTTTGGGGTTCCCCGAGATAATAGAAAAGGAGGCAAGAAGGGGGTTCCCGAGATAATAGAAAAGGAGGCAAGAAGGGGGTTCCCCGAGATAATAGAAAAGGAGGCAAGAAGGGGGTTCCCCGAGGTAATAGAAAAGGAGGCAAAGAGAGAGCTGGGGAAAGAAGAAGGGGGAGTGAGGGAGAAAGAAAAGGGAAGGAAGGGAGGGAGAGAGGGAGGAAAGAAAATAACAGAACAGAAAGGGCCCTAACTGGTTTGGCTCAGTGGATAGAGCGCTGGCCTGTGGACTGAAAGGTCCCGGGTTCGATTCTGGTCAAGGGCACGTGCCTTGGTTGCGGGCACATCCCCGGTAAGAGGTGTGCAGGAGGCAGCTGATTCTCTCATCAATATCTCTCTTTATCCCTCTCCCTTTCTCTCTGTAAAATAAATAAAAATGTATTTAAAAAAAGAACAGAACAGAAAGGAAAAGAGAAAAAAGACCCCTTAGCCGACCGGAGGCGGAGGAGATGTGGGGGGCAGAGGTGTCCCGCCCAGGTGGGCACCTGGCAGATCTTCGCTGCCCCGTCCTTCCTGGACCTGGTGACAAGCTGCTGCCACCACCTCCTGGTGCTGCCCCGGCACCTGTGCCCCCGAGAGGCATGTCCGGCCCTTGTGTCCCTTTCAGGGAAGGCGGTGACCTTGCACGCTCTAAGGCCGCAGGCCTCACGGGCCGGCCCCCCAACCTCCCAGGCCGTCCCCCCAACCTCCCAGGCCCACGGCCGGGCGGGGAGAAGGCAGGTGACACTCTTATTAAGATACAAAAGCCTCAACCTGGGGGAAGATTGCTATTTCGAGCCGGGAAACTGGGCCACCTCTAAATCAGTGGTCTACATTTCCTGCCATAGAAATTCAAAATGAAATATTGTTAGGACGGCGTGCGGGCCCCGAAACACCGTCCAAAGGCGGGGTGAGGGAGCGAGGACGAAAGGGAGGGAGGGAGGGAGGGAGGGAATTTAAAAGCGTTTCCGAGTTCGCAATCCTTTTGAGCCGAGCTAACAATATACAATAAGGGAAGAAAAACGAGCGTCCCAGCTGTGTATTTGTTTTCCTGGAAGAGCAGTGTTTGCTAACCGGTGGCTCCTTCGGCGGGGGGAGAAAAAAAAAATCCATTTCCCCTGCGAGGCCTGTTAGAAAAATGACAACTCCCCCAGCCCCCTGCCCGCTGCCCACAAAGACCAGGCTGGTGGCTCACGCTGACCAGCAGCCCTCCTTTCTGTGACAGACTTCTGAGAAACGGTGTGCTTGATCTCATCGATCCGGCCTCTCTACCCTGGGCCCCGTGAGCATCCGAGGTTAATGGGCTTTTGAGCCCTGGGAGCCCATGAACAGGGGTGGTGGGGATGAGTGCTTGTCTAGAGGAAGGAGAATAAATCAACAACCTATTCTCCATAGCTGCCTCGTCAGGGATTGAGGGGGCAGGGCCAGCATTTGGATGGCGATCACTAGATGGGAAAGCACCCAGGCCTGATTATGTCATTCAGTTTTCTCACCACAATGCTACGAGGCGGGTATTGTTATTATTTCCATTTTACAGACATGGAAACCAAGGGCCAGAGAGGTGAAGTTACATACCCTAGAGCACACAGTACGTAGAATGGAGGCGGTATTTGGACTCGGGGTTATGTGCTCAGCCCCCAGGCTAGGCTGACTCCCAGTTGAACGGGCATCTGGGAATTGCCTCTCTCTTCCCCACCCCCAGAAAGCCATGTCCTACCATCTGCTTTGCCAGTTTTTCCCGAGATGGGAAGGGTATTTCCATTGGGTTAAGGACCCCCCAGGGCTTAGGACCTTGGGCACAGTACAGATATTTATCTTCGAAAGGCAGAGGACAGGTTTGCTGTTTGAGAGGAAGGAACTCTTGTTTGTTCTGGAGCGCAGCGTTGACAAGGATCCATGAGCTCTGATCGGCTAGTCATGTCTGCAGAGGGCTAGGGCAGGGTGAGAGGTGGTGTGTGCGCTGCGTGTGCATTATTGCTGCCACGGGGAATACGGAGACATTAAATCCCACAAGGGAAAGGCCTCGACTGCTAGACTGGTGGCCGTGGAGGGTGCTATTTTAAGTGAATTGTGCCCTGCTGTCACCCTGTGGGGCAAAAAGAGAGTGTGTTTTGGGCACATGTAAGAAACATGACAAGAAGGGAGCACCTGTATGAGATGGTGCTCCATCTCTCTGGACATCCTAATTACAGTGAGCTGGGGGAATCCCTGCCATCAGAGGTCAAGGGTAAGCTTGAACCGGACCCAGATCAAATGGCTGCACACGAATGATAAATTGATATTTTTAAATTTGAATTCATTATTGTTTAAAGTATTAGCAATGCCTCCTTTTCCCCCCATTGACCTCTCCCGGCCGATCCCACCCTCCCAGCACAACCCTCACCCCTCTGCTGCCTGTGTCCATGAGTTATGCTTCTATGCACATAAATGCTATTTCTTTATAAAAAATATATTTTATTGATTTTTTTTTTACACAGAGGAAGGGAGAGGGAGGGAGAGTTAGAAACATCGATGAGAGAGAAACATCGATCAGCTGCCTCCTGCACACTCCCTCCTGGGAATGTGCCCGAAACCAAGGTACGTGCCCTTGACTGGAATCGAACCTGGGACCCTTGAGTCCTCAGGCCGACGCTCTATCCGCCGAGCCACACCGGTTAGGGCTAAGTGGTATTTCTTGGTGAAGGCATTCTGTATGGAAAGGTTTCAAAGAAGCATTGGGAAGTAGCTTACCCCAGCTGCTGTTCTCCCAGTTCTTTTAAACGTCGTCCTTGAAAAGGCCCGTTTCATGGGTCCGGGTCCCAGGGCGCTCACGGTTCCTTTGGGCACTGGCAGACGGAGGCTTCGGTCATGCCTGCGGGAACAGCTCCCGGAGAACTCCACGAATGTCCCAGGAATGTGACCCACGCAGTACCTTGGAAGTGTGTTTCTTGATGGAGGAGGTTTGGGGGGGTGGGGGAGGCTGTCGTTGGCCCCACAGGGCTTGGTGGCTTTCCCAAGGCTCTTAACGAACGACAGCCGTTTTCTATTTTGTCCCCAGCGGTTCCCAGGGTGCATCGGGCCTCCCCCAGGCTCGTCCTGGCCTCCGCATCTTTATCAAGTCCCGACCTGGCTGCTTGCTTCCTTCTTTAGCCTTTAGCTCTCTTTCTGCTCAAGAGAGTTTTGGCAACCTTGTGAAATAACGGGTATTTTTCTTACAAGCTTTTCTTTGGTCCCTATTGCTGTCTGCGGAGACTTGTTCAAGTTTTCCGTGAGGCCCAGGCCGGGGTTTCTCAGTGGCTAGCCCAGCCGTGGGCAAACTACGGCCCGCGGGCCGGATCCGGCCTGTTCTGCTGTTCTATCGGCCCGCGGAGCCGAAAGAGCGGAGGAGGGTTCTCTTGCTCTCCCCTCCGCGCCTTCCCCAGCAGCCCAAGAGGAGAGTGCCAGCGTGGTCAGGCTGCTTTTGTTCCGGCCCTTTTTGTCCAGTTTAAGAACCCATGGTGGCCCTTGAGTCAAAAAGTTTGCCCACCCCTGGGCTAGACTGTTGGCCTGCGCACCGAAGGGTCACTGGTTCAATTCCTGGTCCAGGGCACAGACATGGGTTGCAGGTTCTGTCCCCAGCCGGGTCGGCTCCAGTTCTGGAGGCAGCCAATTGATGTGTCTCTTCTCACATCAATGTTTCTCTCTCCTCTTCTCTCTCTCACAAACACTTTCTCTCTCCCCCCTCCTCTCCTCTCTTTCACTCTCTCTAAAAATCAATGGAAAAAAATATTTTTGGGTGAAGATTAACCCAAAACAAAAGTGTTCTGTGGGGAGCGCCCCATTTCTGAGTACCTCCTGTGAGTCCAGCTTGCCTGGAGATTTATATTCTGTGAGCACTCGTTCCGGTCTGCTCAGTCAGTTGCTCTGCTCTCTGAAAAATGAGGGAAACTGAGGCTCAGGAGGTCCAACAAGATTACTAGTTTCCTCCACAGCGAGAGCTTGGGTTCGGCTCAGGTCTGAAGTCCCCCCACCTTGTGAACTTCAGACCTGCCTCCCACTCTGCCTGTGACCCCACTTTTCTCTCTGGACACCCCCCAGCATCTGCTCTCAGCAGGCTCTGTTTCCCCCGCCACTGCCTTTTGTTCTTGTTCATTTTTTCTTCCATTGTTTTCCTTTTTGGCGGAGTGCTGCCCCTTTAAAATACAAATCTGATCACATTTCCTTCCCCTTGGCGTAAAATTACTCACGGCTCCCCGTTGCCTTCCAGACAGAATGCAAGCATGGGCTCTCAGGCCGGCCTGGCTTTCACTCTTCAGCATCGCATCCTTCACCCCCACACTCGCTGAGACCACAGCCCATCCCCCCCCACCTCCCGAGGTTTCACTTTCTCAAGGTCCAGTTCCTAGTGGTCAGCTGCGGGTTAAAAATCTTAAATGGGAGAGTCCAGAAATAAACAATTGATACATTTTAAATGGAGGCTGTTCTGGGAAGTGGGAGAAGACGCGACTCCTCCCTTCACGTTCAGGGTCTCCACACTATAGGTGCTTGTCCCCTTTGCCACACAGGAGCCATCTTGAGGGTCGGATCCACTGTGGAAGTATCAAAGTGCTTGTGTTCAAGTGACCCTGTATTTTACTTAATGGCCTCAAAATGCAAGGGTGAGGAAGAGAGGGGAGGAGAGAGAAACATTGATGTGAGAGACACATCGATTTGGCGATACTGGCAATCCAGCTAAGTCAAAGACAAGCCCTCAAGTGCTGCTCTGTATTGTCAGGAGGTCAGTAATAGCCTAAGTCACAGGCCTTCCTCAGTTAGCTCACTTTGCCCCATCATGTAGGCATTTCACATCTGACCTCATCACAGGAAAAAGGGTGAGTCCAGTACTATGAGATAGAGATATAGATAGAAATAGAGAGGGGGGGGGGAGACCATGTTCACACAACTTTTATTACAGTGTACTGTAATAATTGTTTTGTTTTATTAGTTATTACTAATCTTTTACTGTGCCAAATTTATAATTTAAACATTATCACAGTTCTGTATGCGGGTATAGGAAAAAACACAGTATATATAGGGTTTAGTTTAGTACTATCTGCAGTTTCAGGCATCCACTGGGGGTCTTGGAATTTATCCTCTCAGGAATAGGGGGACCACCATATGTATGGATGTTTTCTGACAAAAAAAAAAAGGAAGAAAAGAAGAGAGAAGGGAGGGAGGATGGGAGAAAAGAGGAAGAAAAAGAAAAGAATAGAGCCCAGCTGGCATGCTTACGTGGTTGAGTGTCTACCTATGAACCAAGAGGTCATGGTTCGATTCCTAGTCAGGGCACATGCCGTGGCTGTGGACTCTATCCCCACTGTGGGGTGTGCAGGAGGCGGCCGATCCATGATTCTCTCTTAATTGGAAGGCCCACTCTGGGTGGGTGCAAGAGCTGGTTGGTCAGAAGACAAGCCAAACGACACTGTCTTTGCGTTGTATCATCTTGGAAAGAGACTTTCCAGTTGGGGTTCCGAAAGGGTGCAGCAAAAACGACCTCCTTACCTGCCTTTGCTCACTTCCAGGCCCAACGAGGACGTCCATTCAGAGACCCAGTGACAAGCCGAAGTACTCAGGAGTGAGCCAAACACAGGTCTGGACGCGTGCCATCGAAGGAGCTGGAGATGTTTGCTCTCAAGAGAAGACTCACGGGTCCAAGGTAACCGTCTTCAAATCATGTCATATTTAACGCATGTAGTGGAATCCTGTGTCAGTCACTGTGGAAGGAGCACTTGACACACCGTCTAGTGAAAGAAGCAACTGCAGAACCAGTATGATTGGTGTGACCTCATACTCTGTGCAGAGATAGGAACAAAGCTTTATACATACGTGTGCACGTGTGTATATTCATACTTATGCATGTATACATATGTTAGATATATGGTTGCAGAGGCGGGGCAGCTCACAGAA
Source organism: Vespertilio murinus (assembly GCA_963924515.1). NCBI lineage: Eukaryota > Metazoa > Chordata > Mammalia > Chiroptera > Vespertilionidae > Vespertilio > Vespertilio murinus. The sequence continues at coordinate 6,896,146 of OZ004722.1, forward strand.
CTCCTTTTTTCAGTTTGCAAAAGTGTATTTCTTTCATCGCCACTTTCAAACTGATCCTAGAACAGGAGTCTCATCTCTAAACGGGGACAAAACCTGTAAACTTGCCACCCCGGGCACTTACTCATTGCTGGCCTCACCTTTGATCTATTGGGGTGACTGTCAGTTCATAGAAGGTTCTCATCTTGACACTCTGCTAGTAGGTGGCCTGTGGAATATCGTGGTGCGAGGGGGTGGGCTGCTGGCTCTGTCTAGGTCTCTGATGTTGTGCGTGGGGTGGGTGACGTCAACACTAACTCTGGCTGGTTAGCGTCAGAATTGTATGGAGGTACACCCAGGTTTGCGGGAGAGGGAACAGCACAAGGGTATACACCTCAGAGTGTGATTATTGCCAAGTTGTTCACACCCCAATCAGTACTGTATGTGCTTGGCTGCTTTAGTCCACAGAGCCAAATATCAACAGTATGATTGGAATTTCTTTGGAGAGCCAAATTTTTTAAACTTAAACTTCTAATGCCACTTCTTCAACATAGACTCGCCCAGTATTTTGTGGAAGAGCCACCCTCAAGGGGCCAAAGAGCCGCATGTGGCTCTTGAGCCGCAGTTGGCCGACTTTAGAGATGAAGAGGTGACGAGAGAGTGTAAGGAACTTAGTCACAAGTCACATCTGGAAAAGTCGGGCTCTCAACCACTGAGCCACACCGGCTGGGGCAACACTCCAGCCTTTTTCTAAAGACTCACTTAATCCTTTGAAGATTGAAGAAGAATCTGGGGCTTTGAGAGGCAGCTGGACCTGGGAATCTCAGCACCCCTACCTTCCTGTGGGCTGTGGAGAGCCCCCATTCTGTCTTGGGCTCCTTGGTGTTTTATTGGGTGGGGGGGATCTGGTCCTTTTGAGGGAGCCCGTGTTTGTGCGATGTTCCTGTGACCCAGGAGGCAAGACAGTGGGTTGTGGGGTCTGCATGGAGAAGCGCACAGTGAGTATTTCTCTCTCCCTCTCTCCTTTAAACATGGTGTAATGCCACGTGGGCGAGCATTAGGCTATTTTCATATTTTACTATTAAATTATTAAACACAGGCGTTGTAAACCTTCTTGTACATATTCCCATCCTGCTTCTCCGATGAACTTATTAGGATGAGTTATTAGGATGGAATCACTGGGTCAACTATATGCTGATTTCAGATTTGGAGAGGTATTGCCTATTTTTTCCTGCAGAGTGGGGGAGTTGCTTTGCCTCCAACACGGGCTATAATTAACCTCAGAAGTCTTCGCTCATCTGCTAGCAGAAATATTGTTTTAATTTCCATCCCTTTCATTGCTAGTGAGCTTGAACGTCTTCCGTTTGTTTTTCTTCTCTCACTGGCTGGTCCATGTTCTTGGCGAAATTTTCCATGAGGGCGGTTTCCCCCCCTCTCCTTTGATTTGCAAGTTATTTTTGGGTTGGGGAATCTCAGCCCTCTGCTGATGGCAGATTAATGTCGTGGTTGAGAGCCCGGCTTTTCCAGATGTGACTTGTGACTAAGTTCCTTAAACTCTCTCGTCACCTCTTCATCTCTAAAGTCGTTCACATTTCACAAATGGGAAATGGCGCTCTTTCTCCCTCCACCCCAACTCCCACCCCCGTGGGCACAACTGGGAGAGGTTCTATTCTGTAACCCTGGCGTATCCAGAGAGGGCAGGGGTCAAAAAGGGATGAACAAAGCAACATTTTGGAGGACGGATGTAGAGGATTGGGGACAGCTGGGATGTGGGGGAAACGGATGGGCTAAACGTTTTCTTTAAA
>OZ004722.1:6898126-7001714 GCA_963924515.1 Vespertilio murinus
AGGGAGGAAGGGAGAAGTGGGCATTGGGGAGGTGCCAACAGTGTCCATTATATGGGACAGATTCCAAAGCCCAGATGACCCTTTAAACATTTAAGTTGCAAAATTAATACATGCACATAGTTTAGCTTTCTAATTGTGGAGAGAGATAGGTGACAAAGGATGCTCATGATTCTATGCTTGCTTTTTTCACCCATCTTATCAGGGAGATGGTTTTAGATCAACTATAAATCTTCCATTCTTTGTAAAAGCCATATATTAACCCATCCCATGAATGTTTCTTAATTTATTCCCGCAGTCTCCTGCTGGTGGGCCTGTAAATTGTTTTTTTTAATATATTTTATTGATTTTTTTTTTACAGAGAGGAAAGGAAAGGGATAGAGAGAAACATCGATGAGAGAGAAACATCGATCAGCTGCCTCCTGCACATCCCCACACTGGGGATGTGCCCGCAACCAAGATACATGCCCTTGACCGGAATCGAACCTGGGACCCTTGAGTCTGCAGGCCGATGCTCTAACCACTGAGCAAAACCGGTTAGGGCTGTAAATTGTTTCTAATCTTTGCCTATATGAACGTCTGCAAAGGACGTCTATGTATCTTTGCATGAGAGCAGACATGTACAGGTGGAATTTCCAGCTCAAAGGAAGCTCCCATTTTAAATTTTGAGAAGTATTTGCAAATTATCCCCCACTGGAGTGGCACTAGTTTATATTCCTAACAACAGTACATGGGGCCCATATCCCACCAACTATAGCAGTTTCCACACTTCCATATTTTTGCTCATTTGATAGGCAAAAATATTACTATTTTATTGTACATCTTTTAATTGATCATTAGGATTAATGATTAAAGGCTGGATTACTTTTTCATGTTTTCTTATGTGCAAAATTCATCTTGACACGCTTTTCCCCCGAGGTCACAGCCACACAGACATTCATATTTATGTGGTCTCCTCAAAGGGTTCTGCCTCCAATCCCAGCCAAAGCAAGGTCTTCTCAACTCCGAGATCTGAAAGTGCTGTTTAATAGAAGAGGGATTAAATAAAGCAGCCCTGAGTGAGAAGGTCATGGCTGTTCCGCTTGGGAAAACGTGGCTCACACAGGAACACAGACATCCATGCAGAGCGCCCAGCCTGTCTCTGTTCAACCCACATGCCTGCTTTCAGCGGCCGTGAGCCCTTCCATGGAAGTGCCACGAATCGTGTAAAGTCTGGGCTTCTGGGGAGACCTGAGCTCTCTGCCTCCAGGATGACATGGCCCGTTCCAGGCCCCGTAGCTCGGGGGGAACACCCCACAGGGCACCCCCTCTCGCTGCTGCTCCCATTTGCCTCCCCTTCCTGGGCCTCGTGGATCCCCCGTAGGCAGCTTTCACATACGAGCCCCTCTGGGTCTTGTTAAGACGCGTTATCAATGCGCGTCTTTCCCGGCTGGGGTGACCTTTAACTCGGCGTTGCCTTCGCTACCTGACTCGGATAACCTCCAAAGGAAGGTTGCCATGGCGATCCTGCCTCCAGCTCAACCAAATCTGGCTTCTGTGTCTTATTAAATGTTTCCCAAAAAAGGAAGTCACGCGGCGACACAGAAGACGAGGGTCATTCGCATGTCGCTCCAATGTTCTCCTGCCCTCCCCCTCCCTGATTAGCAGTCTCCCTCCGTCTGCCATGAGTCCAGCCACTACCCCCTTCTCCTTTCCGAATCCCAGCAGTCGTGGCAAATGCTTACATTTTTGGGGGGCAAAGGGATGGGGGATGGTCATGGAGAATATCCGTTTGCCTTTCAAAAGACATTTTTGCAACTCAGATCTAGCACCGCTGGCAAATGTCAGAAGTGGATGCATAATGAGACCCTGTTAGAGGCGCTACCAGGATAGACATTTTCTTTTTTTTTCCTCTTTTTTTTGTGTGTGGCGTTTTCCCCCTTTTCCTGGGGAGTCTGTTTTCACAGTGACTGTCATTAAATCCGAGGAGATAATCTTTAAACTACCAGCTCGGTGCCCCTTGTCTGGGAGGGGAGCCGGAATGCATGATTGTCGTCGGGGACTTGCAAGAGGTCATTTTGTATTCACCCCATGGTTAGAAGAAGAGAGAAGGCGGAAAATTGGTGACACTCAGAGTCTGCAGGAAGGTAGATCAGGTGCTCAATCCTCTGCCAACAGTCAGTCCGGCAAAAGGGATGATCGGGCTGGAGCGAGGATGATCGGAAGGCTGATCTTGCGAAGGCCAGGTGCTGCCATCAGTCCCCGAGACCCTCCACCTTCAGAAGCAGATGCCACATGTCTGCTCTGAAAGTAGGGGTGAGGTGCCGGGCAGGCAGAAGGAGGGCTCGGCTGGGCAGGATCGGGGTCCTTGCCTCTTTCCAGAAGTTTCTTGAGAAAAATAAGCCACGAGTTTCCCATCAGACAGACGGGTTCTGTTTGCCACTCTCACTTGGGGGAGAAAAGGTCCAGATTGCTGAAATTGGTTTGAAAACCAGGTGACAAGAGATAGCTCCAAAGTGGGAAGGACAGAACCTACCTCACGAAGTTACTGTCACGATGGAATGAGATAACTCACACGTCACGCACGGCGTGATGCCTGGCATGGAGCAGGCTCTCATCATCGTTAACCCGGAAGCGGATGGACCGGAGGTCAGGGACGGAGCAGTGCGGGAGCCGGATGTGAGCTCTTTGAGGCATTCCAGTGGAGCGGGTGGCCCAGGAGCTTGTACAATCATCCAAGTCTGAGCTCCAAGCTCTCTCCTGCTGGGGCTGCTGATGACAAGTGGTCCTTGGAGATTTTACTGGCGGGGCATGACCAAGATGACTCCATTAGACAGCTTTAAGAAGAGCATCTTCTTAAATTCTCCCTCCCATCCTGATCTTGGGGAGTCGGAAGTAGGATTAGCTGTGCCTAGTGTGGTGAACTTTGTGAAACCTGCCCCATTCTAGAAGCCAAAATGCTTAAGAGGGATTTCCTTGGGGTGTGTGTGTGAGGGGTGGTGGTGGTGGTGGGGGGGAGATGGCACAAAATAAGTTAACAGAGAGGAGCTTGAGAAAGGAAAGAGGGCATTTTGTTCTCTCAGGAAGAATGTTGAACACTTAGTCCAATCACCCCCGTAACTAATTCATTACTTTTCACTAAGCAGACATCTTTTAAATTAGACCAAATACAAATGAGTCTTGTTCTGTGCCATTAATTCCAACAACATTTGAGTCGCTGGCTTTCCTAGTCCTTTGGAGGCAGACCAAATCAGGCCGAGTCTACTTGCATTAAAAGCCATTCATGGGACCCAGCCAACCCCATCTTGCAGATGGCACGCCATATGTTTTGCCTCACCCCTCCCATACGGAACAGCAATACACAGTCCAAGAATAGAACACGCCATCTCTCTACATCTGCATTTCCGGTCACCTCGAACCCGCAAGCACTTTCGCTTCTGGACAGAGGTAGGCAAGTTCGTCTGGCAAAGACTCAGAACGATGCCGAGGTTCAGAAGGAAAATGGTATTTGTTTTTCTCTCGCCCCTTCCCAGACCTCAGACCGCAGATGCAACCAGTTCCAAGAAAGAGTTCAGTGCATCCATAACGTGGCACTTGGCAATACTCCATTTTCTCGTTTCCAGGAATATGTTAGGCCCTTTAACTTGAAAACATAGCATTTGATTTTTTTTGTGTGTGTGAAGGTCAGAAGGCTCTATAAATAATGACTTAAGTGGTTCTGCTCCATTAAAAACCATTTACGTTGAATCGGATGCTTCTTGGAAGGACCTCAGAATGGAAAAGCAGGAGTACGGTGGCTCAGAAGAGACTGAGAAGTATGGCATCTGGACCCCATTTAAAACTAGAATGAGCTTTGAGTGTTTGGAGAGACTTGATGGGAGGGATTAACCAAAGATAAGTAAGAGGGAATGGTTCATATTTCCATCTATCCAGATTGGGGCAGTCGAAAGAACATTGAGCAGGGAGTTGACTCTCTTCTCTGCTACTGACTAGCCCTCGGACCTTGAGCAGCTGCCAGGATGATGCTCCCCATCTGTAACATAAAGAGATTGAGTAGAACTCGGACTGGCAAATGGAGGTCACCTCTCATGCCACCTTGCACTGATAAGTGTCTTCCGAGGCTGGGCTGAGTGGGCAGGGCGGTGAAATACAGTCCATGTGAGCCCAGGATCTGAGCGAGACTGTGCTGACGACTTATTTGATTCAGACTTGGACATCCATCGTTCCTTCCAGCCAAGACACTGTAACGGACCCAGTCCAACCAAGAAACCCGAACACCATTTGGAAACCTATTGGAGGCGGGAGGAGGGCACCTCAGCTTCGAAACCATTCTCGGACACCAGGGGAGCCGCTGTCCAGACACCCGTGTCCATCTGCACATCGACGGCAAGTTTTACATCCTGGCCAGGGAACCGTTCTAGCCACACACCATTGGATGCCATGGAAACACAGATCCAGCTGATTGGGAATGCTGATTGTAACGAGATTGCAAACCAGAAGCAAGGGGCAGATAATGGAACTTCATCTTGTTTTAGATTGCAGTTCGGTACGTCCCCGTTAGCCCCAACCACGGCCCTGGGGTGACCAGATGTCTATTTTCTAGGTCCTTAGAGATGGAGCTCTGAGAAGCTAAGCCTCTGAAATTGCCTGCCCCTGTAGGAAGCCGCCTGGACCATTACCTGTCACAGCGTATCAAGACAGGACTTTCTGCTGCTTTTTAAAGCGGAAATATTGAAGGTCAAGAACAAAACACAGGCAGACAAGCACCCTCACATTCCCAAAGCCAGGAGCTGGACATCCATGCGGGACCTGCCAAGGTGGTAGACCTGCAACCTGCATCCTGACCGTTAGCCCATCACCTGTCTCGGGGATAAAATCATTGAGGCTGGCAACTGGGCAGGCTGGATATTTTGGTGGAGAGTTGTTGGTATGTGATATGACCTTCTTCACACCCAGTGCACGTGCTGTGGGGGAGGGGAGGCGGAAGAGTGAGGGAAGTCCTCCCGAGGGGAGGACCGCTTGCAAAGCTGTGCTTCCCCGCAGCCCCTTACAACGTAGCCAAGTCACCGCCGTGCATCCGTGTGCCTTTCACCGTCCAAATTTCTCTTGATTCCCCCTATCCCTCCTTTCTTTACGTGCCAGCGGATTTGCCTCCCTTTTTATCACTCTAATAGGGGTTTCTGAAGAAAGTGGAGGTAAACGGACTCTTTTAACTCCCATCTTGATGCAGGAGACCCGTTCTCACAATTTTCAGAAACGCTCTTGCTGTGTTGGCTGACTGTGTGGGTATTTCACACACAACTTTTCGTTTCAAATTGCTCTCCTCAGAACCTGGGGCAGCTCTGTCCCACTGCCCTTCACAAAGCACAAAAGCAGTTCACACACCTTGCCCTCCTCCTCCTCTGCAACAGGGGAGAGAAGATTTCTTAGCCTCCACGAATTTTTGTGGATGACAGACCATGGCTAGTTCCGGGTAGGTGAGTAGAGTAGGACCATTGACTGTAGGAGGGGCCTTTCTTTCTCATCATCCAGGGCTTAGTGCGTCTACTGGGCATTTCCAAGACCTAACTATTGTGCTGTGGCTCTGTTTCCATGAACCATCAGAGGGGAAGACTAGGTGCTATGCAGGGGTGGGCAAACTTTTTGACTCGAGGGCCACCATGGGTTCTTAAACTGGACCAGAGGGCCGGAACAAAAGCAGCCTGACCACGCTGGCACTCTCCTCTTGGGCTGCTGGTGAAGGAGCGGAGGGGAGAGCAAGAGAACTCTTCCCTCTTTCGGCTCCGCGGGCCGGAGAGAACAGCCGAGCGGGCCGGATCCGGCCCGTGGGCCGTAGTTTGCCCACGACTGTCTATGGCTTTCCCAGGGGCTTTTTCAACCAGGAAGTGGAATAGTGTCTTTTAATGTTTTGAGAGTTTAATGGTTTATTTAAAGCTTGATGAGAGCGTACTTTGTTTTCTTTACACAGAGCCATAAAAGACCTGAAATCCAGAAACACAGTGTAATTTAGCTGTTTTTATTTTTTAACTTATTTTATTCTTGGTGAACGTGGCAGAATAAAGGAGCCTTGGCGGGGAGCACATGAGGGACGTGGGGACCGCCCGTCAGAGCTGCGGCCTGGACCAGGCTGGCACGGGCTGTATTTTGTTTCCGGCAGAAGCGGGCCGTTGTCTGCGCCCCAAAGGGAGGACAAACACATGCTTTGTGCTTGGGATTTGGCTTCCGATCCCCGGGACCAGGGTGCCTTTCGTCTGGGATCGTGTTTGTAAGACCATCGGGGCTCAGTCAACCAGCACTGCTGGCCAGCTTACTGCGGGCACATCCGGGTCACCACGCACAGACTTACACGGCGCGCCGTTCAGTCCGCTGGAGCAGAGCGAAGGCCCTTCTGAGTTAAGCTCTGGTGGCAGCCACCTAGGGTCATGCCTCGGGGCCACGGGCTAGAGTTTCAGAGCCAGACAGCCTCCTCCACGCCATCTAGGCCTCCTGCCCCTGGCCCCCCAAAGAGGAGGCTCTGGGTCGGCGTCCAGCCTCTGCTTCCCTGTTCCCCTGGAAAAGCTCATTTCAATTCTGTAATGGAAGCCGCACTGTTCTTCACGTTCTCCCTCAGGACGGGCAGCGACAGCGCCTGAATCCAGAGCGGGCACGGCTCCTCTTTGTGCAGCAGCCCGGACTCCACATGGTGCGTGCTGCTCTGAAATAGACCGAGCTCAAAGCCACCATCTGGTGTCGAGAAGGGAAGCTTGTGTCTCCATCCGGGCGTGACTCAGGCAGACACTCTGTTGGCACACACGTGGTTGGGGTGAGGTCAGAACTCCCGTAAAACATGACCGCTTAACTCCGTCTTGATTGCACCTTGCTTCTCTAACACATTTTCATCAGTTTTAATGATTGTCATGCCAGCTTATTACCTTAAATATTTCTTAAAAATATTTTTAATTGATTTTTCACAGAGAGGAAGGGAGAGGGATAGAGAGTTAGAAACACTGAAGAGAGAGAAACATTGACCAGCTGCTTCCTGCACACCCCCCACTGGGGATGTGCCTGCAACCGAGGTACATGTCCTTGACCAGAATGGAATCCAGGGCTCTTAATCCACGGACAGATGCTCTATCTCAGGGGTGGGCAAATTTTTTGACTCGAGGGCCACATGGGTTCTTAAACTGGACCGGAGGGCCGGAACAAAAGCAACCTGACCACGCTGGCACTCCCCTCTTGGGCTGCTGGGGAAGGAGCGGAGGGGAGAGCAAGAGAACCCTCCGCTCTTTCGGCTCCGCGAGCCGGATAGAACAGCCAAACGGGCTGGATCGGCCCAAGGGCCGTAGTTTGCCCATGGCTGCTCTATCCACTAAGCCAAACTGGTTAGGACTAAATATTTTTGAAAATATACCACTTTGTAGAACGGACTTCTCCTCTGTCTTCTAGCCCCACCTGTTGAAATGGTTCAGGGTAGATCCTCTTGTTAGTTTTTCCCTTTCCTTTTTAACTGAGGAAGGAAACTGTTTACCTATTTCCCATGATGCATTTATTTTCCCGTCTTCCTCTTATAAGTGGGGATGGCTGAGCGCTCTGATTTAGTACCTCGTCACGCATTCTTTCTGCCCTTGGGCAGGGTAAGGGTAATGCCTTGTTCAGGATGGGAAACAGATTCTCTGGAAGACGATGGTAACCTGAGTGGGATCCTGACTGATGCTCCTCATAGACAGGAAAGGGCCTTCTCCTTCCCGGGCAGAAGCAAAGTATGGGTCCTGCTAACTCAGCCCAGCGATGTGTAGAACTGTCACTCCTTTCCTTCTCAGCTCCCCATCTCTGTCCAGTTTGGGTCGCACTAGGACAGGCCTGGGCAAACTACGGCCCGCGGGCTGTTCTATCCGGCCCTTGGAGCCGAAAGAGCGGAGGCACGAAGAGATTCATCGACCAACAACCCGAGGAGCGGCTGGTCTCACCACCACCTGCACACAGTCCCCTACCCTGTGACTCAGCAGTGGGGATGATTTATGGGGTCCCCCAGCTCCACCCCCGAGCCTGCTGAAACTGGAATGGCTTTCGCCCTCCCCCAGGAGGATGAGAATGTGTCTGAGCTGGTGTGCACAAGGACTGGGGTTCACGCTGAGGTTCGCCTGACTGTGAAGACGATGCCCAGGTCTGCGCTCGGGGCTAGATTTCTGCCCACCGTGACCACAAGGACCAACAGAGAAGCCCCGGAGTGGGGGACAGGATGACCTGGATGCAGATTCTGCTGCTGTGGCTTCAGTATCATTTTTTTTTTTTTTGCCTCAGTTTTAGGACCTCTACCATGGGGATAATGATCTCTGCATCTCCCCAACTCAAGATTATTTTGATGGTTCTTGCAACACACTAGATGCAGAATGGCTTCATTGATTACACAGCCCTCACCAGGCACTGAGGATCGAATCCAACAAACCTTTATTGAGCAACTGCTGTGTGCTAGGCGCCACTCTGGGCGCCATGAGGGACACGTGGATAAAACACAGGCCCCGCCCTTGGCGAGCTTACAATCTAAGAACGGTCAGAGGACGAGCGCACGGGGACTATAATACAAGGCAGACTATGGTACGTGCCATGAGAAGGGGACAAATAAAATGCTACGGTGGTTCAGCGGAGGGAGCGGCCCCGGCGGTTGGCGGATCCGGGAGGGCTTCATGGAAGACGTGGTTTCTGCGTGGGCCTCGAAGGAAAACAGAAGAGCACGTTCCGGGAGGCGAGGGCATCCCGGGAGATGAGAACAGCGAGTCCGAAGGCACAGAGACGGGAAAACCGGGCGCCCCTTCCAGGAATGACAGTGGCGGGGCTGGGTGGGCGATCTGGAACGGCGGAATGAAGACCGGGACGTTACTCTGCGGGCCAGGGGAGCTTTGAAAAGCGTGCACATGCGCGTGACCGGAGAGAGATGGCTGTGCGTGTTCAGGACGCACGGGAGAAGAGGCAGGCGTGCCCAGGAGCCCCCCGCGGGGAGACTGCGGCTGACACTGCCCACAGGACAGGGAGGCCGGGGCAGTGCTGGTGGGAAGGAGCAGCAAGGAGGGGGAGGAGGCAAAGATGCCTGGGGGATCTCCGAACTGGGTGGTTGAGAGGATCGAGGGTCTTCTAACAGAAAAAGGAGGGGACCAGGAGGATGGGGAGGCAGAGACAACCACCCTGGCTTCCTACGTTGAGTGCATGGCGCTGCCAGAGCAGTGGGGTGAGTGCGCAGGCTGCTGATGGAGGACGGAGGGAGGTAAGGAGAGGAAATGTCTACATTGTGGGCAAGGAGGAGAGAGGGAATCCATGGTCAGATCCACCCCGGCTCCTTTCTAGGCCAAGGGTGTCCATAAATAAACCATAAATACACAAATAAATAAACACATAAATGCATAAATAAGGGCCACAGCGGCATGGGGGAGGGAGGAGCAAAACCAGGAGGAAAGGGAGTGCCCAGGAGGGGTCCTTGGAGAGCTTGGTGGCCAGAAAGGGCCTTTTGGTTGGCATCGTGGGCAGTGCCAGGGGCATGGAGGCCGCGAGGGGGTCGGGAGGAAAGGCAGTGTGAGCCTGGAGGCCCCTTCCCAGGCCGGGGAGGGGGTGAAGGGAAGGTGAGGGAAGGGGCCGGGGGAGCCAGGGTGGGGCGAAGGACCATGTGTTGGTGGGCATCGAGGATGGAACCCACAGAGGAGCGGCTGGGGTGTCAGGGAAAACGTCCCGGGCCTGAGGGCAGACGTGGCTTCCTCAGAAATGGAAGGCGGGGAGAGGGGAGAGCTAGAGATTTTGGAGAGACCTCACTCCAGCGGCCCCATTCCTCTCGGGAAGGAGGAGGCGGACAGGGGGGTCGTTCCGGGGCCTTGAGGGCAACGGAGGCCTCCTGGGCACTCCCATTCCTCCTGGCTTTTCTCCTCCCTCCCCAACGCCGCCTGGTGCCTCCGGAAACACCCACTTCATAACGCAAAGTCCAGGTCTCGGGCCTCGCGCACCCACAGGCACAACGAGGAAAGGAACGCAGAGGTGTGGAACCGCCGTCACGGGCTGGAGCTGGAGCTGGAGCACCCACGTGGGTTAACGGTTCTGACTGCCCTCCCCTGGCTTCCTGTCCGCCATTCATTAGGAGCAAGTGTCCCGTCCCGAATCGCCATCGGTGAATCCTGCCTGCTCTCCTTACCGGGGAACAGATCTTGATTACTTTCCTTAACGCCCTTCACCTTCAAGATAACGGTTTTTTGCTCATCTCTCAAATATGTGGTAAGACACGCGTTTGTCAGGCAAGAAAGCACACCGAACGAAGCAAGCCAGCTAACGCTGGTCTCTACGTTCTGGGCCCCGAGTCCGGGATTTGGATACTGTCCTTGGCTTTGGGTTGTCGTTTTTGTTTTAAAAGTCTTAGCTCTTTATGTTAACGAAGGGAAAATGGATCTTGGCAAAATTCGAAAACCGTTGCGTCTGGGGCAAAAGGGAGTGGAGGCGGCCCCTCGCCCTCCAGAGCAGAAAACCTCAGAGTCGGCGCTCACGGCCAGCCGGAGCGACCATCAGGAGGCAGAGAGAGTGTGTTTGCTGGGAAACAGAGCTGAAGACCTCACATTCTTCCAGGTCTCCCACTCGGGGGGCTCTGGAGGCACCCCGAAAGGCAACCAGGAATTTTTTTTTTTTTAAAAAAGGCTGACATTTATCTTTGTGGGGCCTTTTCGAGCCTCCACGGGGCTTCCCTGCAGGCGGAAGGGGACAGTGCAGTCCCTCCGGTGACATTCTGACAGGGCGGGAAGGAGGTTGACCCTGAGGATGACATCCTTGATCCCTTCCTCCTGGCTGGACTCAAGGTGCTTTAGAGAACACCCACTGCGGCAGTGTTTGGACCCTCTCCTGTCTGTCCCGGGGCGGGAGTGCCGGCCCCTTAGCGGTAGGTTGCAGTTTTCCAAAAGCACAATTTGCAACACCCCAGCTCTCCGCTGCCCTCTGCCTGCTCTGTCCCCGGTGCGCCGTGGTTCTCGCAAAGCCAGAGCATAAACTGTCCGTCTGTCGTGTCTTGTCTGGCCTTCTCTCCGTAGCTGCGGAGGCCTGTCTGGGGCAGGCGGGTCACCTGCGGTTCATCCCTCGAGCCTCGAAACTCTGCCTTCAGCTCGGACGTGGGCCCCGCTTCTCGGCGTCCGTGTGCTCCTTCGCCCAGCTGATTGCTCCGACCTCCCTCTTCTCGGGTCACATTGTCCCCTCGGGTCTTGGCTCATCCAGAAGCCACGTGTCTCTGAGGCTCAGGGCAGCTCCATTCCCCCACGAGCCCCAAGATCCCTCCAACCCCGGAGGCAGTCAGTCTGTCATCCAAAGTCATGGCACTGGCTTCTCCTCACCCCCCCCCCCCAGAGACGGGTCTCCATCCTGGCGGGTTCTTCATACCTTCTTCCTGTGGCTTATCTGCCTAACGCTAGATGAACACCACACAAGTTATACATACTCAGGTCAATATATATATGCAGGTAGAGAGATATATATATATTCTGGTCACTGTTTTACACTCGAACAACGAAAACCACTAGCCTGCTTGTTCTAGAGTTTGTGCCACCCCGACTCCCATCTGCCCGTGGCGTAGCTGGCAGGAACTGTGAGCCACCGAGTCCCGCCGGGCGCCCGCTTACGTGGCTCCGTCGCACCGGCCGACAGTCAGTTTCAAAGCGCCCTGCTCGTGCAGGCCCTTGAGGGCCTTGAACTCCAAGGGCATGGTGTGGGGGCTGGCCTGGGAGGTGTAGCCGTACTTGAGGCTGTCGTAGTAGTGGTACTTGACGGGGTTCTGGTTCTGGTCCAGCGGGAAGGGCCAGAAGCCGTAGAGGTAGATCTGGTTGCAGAAGCGCGTGGCCAGGGTGTACATCAGGAGGCCGGTGGTGGGTCTCTTGATGTGGACCTTGTTGGTCAGCCAGTACCTGGAAACGGGGGGGGCAAAAGAAACAAAAGGGAGACCCCGGGGTTAGGAATGATCGTTTCCGGGAAGAGGAAAGGCGGGAGGCCCAGGCAATTCCTCATGCAGCCGGTTACATGGGGCTCTGAGGACAGGCGGCTTCTCCCTGCCTGCTTCTTGGGTCTCTCTCACCCAGAGGGGGTGTTCTGGGGGATTCGGGGCTGGGAGGGAGCTGGCTGCAGCTGCGGCAGACGCCACCCAGGGACCTGGGAGCCACTGGCAGTGTCCCCGAGTGAGTGAGTGCGTCTCACCGGCTGCCCATCTCCTGAGCCCATTCAAGCCCTAACAGCGGCCGGGTGCCATATTAGGGATTTGCGGCTTGTTTGTCTTCTGATAGCAAGGCCTTAGCAGGGGATGGCTTTCGGAATGAATTTCTTTGCAGGCTATGGTAATGGAGAGAGGGAGGGGAGGGAGAATTTAGTCAGTGGGAAACATCCAAGAGGCTCCACAGGTGAGTCTGAGGCTACACAGACGTGCAACGTGCCCTCCTCACGGCTGTGCCTTTCCCTCGTGTGTCCCCTCGGTGAACTCTCTCTCTCTTCTCTCTTTTTTTTCTTCCTCCCAAAGCTAAATACATGCATCACGTCTTCCTGGAAATGTTCCCTTTGTTCTACCCTCTTCTCTCCAGCTCACACTGACTTAATCACTTCCACATCATTATCTGCAGCTTTGTTTCTCCTTCCCCAGTGTGCTCATCAGCCCGAGCTGACAATCCGTCGCTGCGTGGGTTGGTCTCCCTCACAAAAAAGTACCGTGACCCCTCCGATAGCAGGGGCCGTTCCTGACGCTCTGTGTCGGGGGTTCAACGGCATCTGGCTCCGTGCCTGGTGCAGCCAAGGCTCTATGGCAGAGGGCAGAGCTCCGCAGATACTCCATATATGCCCCTACATCTCCCAGAATCCCTTGTCATTGGACGGGGGTCATGTGACCAGTTATGGCCAATAGGCTGTGACCACCGATGGGTCCCTTGTTGGCCAATGTTGATCAAAAGCGGGTCCTCTGCTTTCTCTTCTCCTGCATCAGAGGACTTCAGAGCCTCCTGTAAAGATGGTGGAAGCTTAAGATGGGCGAATCCTGGATCCCTGAACCACTGGCTGGAAGAGAGCCCCCTCCAACAAATGGTACTTTGCAAGAATGAGAAATGGCCCTGATTGGTTTGGCTCAGTGGCTAGTGCGTCGGCCTGCGGACTGAAGGGTCCCAGGTTTGATTCCAGTCAAGGGCATGTACCTCGTTTTGTGGGCACATCCCCAGTAGGTAGTGTGCAGGAGGCAGCTGATCAATGTTTCTCTCTCATCAATGTTTCTAACTCTCTATTCTTCTCCCTTCCTCTCTTTTTAAAAAAATTAATAAAATATATTGCCATGTACCAAGCTCTGGCACCCAGGGAAAAGGCCAAATATGCTTTTGAGATGATTTTGGCAGTCCTTATTTATTGCTGTCCATACTCCTAAAATACAGTGCTTCATCGTCTTAGCACTTGGGGTAACCAATTTGAAAAGTAATCATTGCCTTCTTAGAGATGACTCTGCCCTCTAATTAAAATCTCAAGCCTGGGCTATTAAAGGTGCACTGTCAATGCCGTGTCCCAGATGCACCCAGCTAGCCTCCTTCAGGAAGGCAAAATTAATTAGTTAGTGTGTGAAAACTAACTGTCCACGCCCAGCTGTCATCCCAAGGACAGAACCCGTCCGCCAGTTGGCCAGGCGCACGGTCGCTAAATTGGCCAGAACGACTGAGGCGCCATAAAGGAAGGAGAGTGTGTTCTGTCCCCGCAGAATTCAGCCGGCCTCTAGTACAAGCAGCTCGTTAAAAGGTGCCCCGTGTCCCTGTCACACCTCTCAGGAGCTTTGTTTGGCTGTGAGGCAGAACGGGAAATAAGTGGGTCCCTCCAGGCCACGGAGTTCTCACCGCACCGAGCCTCATTTGCTGTTAACACCTCTCCCGGGGGGCGTTTCCAGTCCCATCTCAGCTGGCCACAGCGACAAAGCTGCGTGCCTTGCTCACTTCCTCCTCTCTCCCATTCCGACTTCTCCCCGTTCCTCAGTTCCATGGGAGTCAGACGTGTGCTGAGCACAATAGAAGTCAGGATCATCAATTTGGCTGTGCCGTGATAACAGACCTTGGAACTCACACGGTTTAGCCCGGCAGAAGTACCACACAATGCTAGAACTATTGTTTGCTTGTGTTTCTCCTCCCTTCCAATGAAAAATTCTGGGAGCAGGTGGGTTAGCTTCTCCATAAACCCCAGACCCGCGCATAGCACGTGCACAAATCTCCCTCAAGCAATGAATGAACATGGGCAAGCAGAGGCCGGCGGCTCCCTTTGAGGGCGCTGGTGGGGGAGGGGAAGGAGGTCACAGGAGCTTTGTGTGGGAGACCAACCCACACAGCCCCGGCCTCACCCTAGACTCTTCCCGGCAGCCACCGGGGCTGCGCATGTGAAAGGCAGGCTCACAGCATTACCATGACAATAGGAAAAAGACAACCATGATGCTGGTTACTTGAGGGGGTTCCTCCTGTTTCAGGGGGACCCCCAGGGTGTTGAGATACTGCTGCTCACACACAGGGACCCAACCAGACCATTGCTTGGTGGGGAGGAGGTAGGGGTGATGGGGTGCGGTTAAACCTTCTGGCTGGATTCTGGAGTTTAAACTAATGCCACTCCCAACTGAAAAATTATACCCAACCTCATTCATAATGGAACGTTTGCAAGGTTATGCGAGATCAGGTATTTTTAATCATAGGTGGGAGAGGAACTTGGCAGTATCTATAAAGATTAACAATGCACGTATCCGTCTCTCTCTCCTTTTAGCAATGACACTCCTAAAAAGCCAGCCTATACACCTAGATATATGTGCTGATGTCAGTGAAAGATGGCCACTCTAGTCCTGGTTATATTAGCAAAAGATGGAAACGCCCACTTATTATCTGTAATAATAAAAGTGTAATATGCTAATTAGACCAAACGTCCTTCTGGTCAACCTGCCGACCTTCCCGATGAAGCCGGGGCTGCGAGGGAAGCCCGGGTCCAGGGTGCTGGAGGGGGAAGGAAGGCCTACCCTTGCATGAATTTCATGCATCGGGCCTCTAGCATAGAATAATTGCCAGAACTTAGCAAGATGTGGTGCTTAAAACACGCTCCCTTGTGTGTAAAAGACGGTTTCTCTGGAAGGAGACACAGACAACCAATTTAATTAACAAGGCTGCCTCTGTGAAGGCGGGCTCGCTTTTCACTTTAAATCCTCTTATGCTATTTGGGGTTTTCTTTTTACTCTGTGCATTCCTATTAAAAAAAAAAATAATAGAGCCAAAACCGGTTTGGCTCAGTGGTAGAGCGTCAGTCTGCGGACTGAAAGGTCCCGGGTTCGATTCTGGTCAAGGGCACATACATTGATTGAAGGCACATCCCCAGCAGGAGGTGTGCAGAGGCAGCTGATCAATGTTTCTCTCTCATCGATGTTTCTAGCTCTCTATCCCTCTCCTTTCCTCTCTGTAAGAACTCGATAAAATACAAAAAAAAAAAAAATAATAATAGAGCCAGTCCATTAAAAATGACCCAACGCTGGCAGCCATCTGTGCCTCAGTACCACAGTCTCCCTCCTTCTCTTCTCCATGGAACATACGTCCACACTCGTGCCCCTGGAAGAGACTTGGACCCAGTGCCCAACGGGCATGCCCTGGAGGGGCCATCTCCGGCCCTCGCTGGTCTCCCTCAGTCTCTGCACCGTGCTCAGCCCCTCACCGCTGGGCCTGCCCTCTCTCTGGTCCTCAGTCTCTGCTCCTCACAGGCGGGCAGCGGGGCCTGCTTGGCCGACATGCAGCTCCAGGCCTGGCAGGGATGCCCGCTGGATCAGTGCCAGCCCGGGGCCTCGGCTCAGCACGCCTGGTGCCTAATTGAGCCCCGTTCTCTCACAGGCCTCCTCTGCACCGGGGCTGTGGCTGGGCGGCTGAATGGGCCTGCTTTCTTGCCCAGCCCCCCCCCCCTGTGGCTCACAGCCGCCCCCGTTGTTGTAATTGAATCAGAGCCACGCGCCACCAGCTGCTGACCAGTGTCCTACTTCCTGCGGCCACACTCCGTTGCCTGGTGTCCTCCCCCTCGGTGGCTCACCCCCCTTGCCAGTAGCCAGCCAGCCAGGCGCTGTGCCAACTCTCCAGGCCGGCAGAGCCAGAAACCCTCTGGAAGAGCTGCGGGCAGGGGTTGGTAAGAGTCGAAGGGCAGGCCTTCTGCTCTGGGTCTCCGTGCCATGCTGTCCACCCCCTGCAATGCCCGGGCCCACGCACTGTCTCCGATGGGCCGGCATCTTGAGAGCACATGGTGGTTAGAGACGCTCCTAGCCCAGGTACACTGCTCAAAGCGTCTGAGTGGGGAAGGGAGGAGCTAGGCCAGAGGTTGACTACATTGAAGCCATAACCTCCAGCACCTCATAGTGTAAGCTTATTTGGAGCTACGGGGTGGTTACCAAGGTGATCCAGTTAAAATGAGGCCATTCAGGCAGCCCCCGTCCAGTGGTCGGCAAACGGCGGCTCTCAAGCCACGTGCGGCTCTCGGGCCCCTTGAGTGTGGCTCTTCCACAAAATACCACGGCCTGGGTGAGTCTATGTTGAAGAAGTGGCGTTAGAAGAAGTTTAAGTTTAAATTGCCGAAGCCGGTTTGGCTCAGTGGTAGAGCGTCGGCCTGCGGACTAAAAGGTCCCGGGTTCGATTCCGGTCAAGGGCATGTACATTGGTTGCGGGCACATCCCCGGTAGGGGGTGTGCAAGAGGCAGCTGGTCGATGTTTCTCTCTCATCGACGTTTCTAACTTGCTCTCTCTCCCCCTTTCTCTCTGTAAAATATCAATAAAATATATTTAAAAAAAAAAAAGAAGAAGTTTAAGTTTAAAAAGATTTGACTCTCAAAAGAAATTTCAATCGTTGCCCTGACCAGTTTGGTTCAGTGGATAGAGCATCGGCCTGCAGACTCAAGGGTCCCAGGTTCAGTTCCGGTCAAGGGCACGTGCCTTGGTTGCGGGCACATCCCCAGGAGGAGGTGTGCAAGAGGCAGCTGGTCGATGTTTCTGACTCTATCTCTCTCCCTTCTTCTCTAAAAAATCAATAAAATATAAATAAATCAAACTGTCTAGGAGTGAGATGGAGATGAATCTAGGAAAGCAATATTGCCTGCCAAGTACCTCCCCCACTCAGCGACAGCCCCGCCCCCGGGGAGGCCGCTCACCCGCGGACGGCGTGCAGCAGGCGCAGGGACGGGTACGCGGTGCGCACGTTGACCCGGTGCTTCAGGATGAGCTCGTTGACCCACTCCACGCGCTCCTTGCCGCCGCGGGCCATGAAGGCGGGGATCCACAGGATGCTGCCGTTGAGGCTGTGCAGCCGCTGCAGCAGCTTCTCCCGCCACGTGGCGTTGACCAGGTCCTCGAAGGCACGCTGGATGACCGAAGGGTTCATGGTCACCAGGTCCGTCTTGAGCCCCACGTCGCGGGCGTACTCCTGCACGGGGGCCAGGTTGCACCTGCCAGAGGAAAGGACAGCGTGGTTCTTTCGGGGACGCCGAGACGCCTCTGCTTACGTCTAACCGGATCCATCCTCTGCTTCCTTCTCATCCCCAAACAGCATCCTCCTGAATTCCTGTTCAGAATTCAGCTCTGAGACTTGCTGTGTGATACCGGGCAACCTGCTCAACCTCTCTGTGCTTGCCGAGGGCCTCCCCATGGCTGAGGGACACCCACAACAGCTCCTTTCGCTATGGTGGGGATCGGAGCCGCACCCCTCCCGGGACTCAGAGGAGTCGCCACACGCCCATCCTTAGAACCCCGCCGGACCACAGGGAGAGCGCAGGGCGTGTTGCTACTGTCATCACTATTATGGGAAGGAGGAACATCCGGCGGACTTCCTGGAGGTGGTGACCGTTGAGGGAAGTCTAGAAGGATGGACGAGCAGAGCCCAATATTGGAAAAGGCGCATTGGGACAGATCAGAAGCATCACCTCAGGCACCTGTTAAAAATGCAGATCCCCCCGGTCCATCCCCCGGAGATCCAGATTCATCAGGTGAGCCTAGAAATTGATGTTTATTTTTGCAAGCTCGTTAGGTAAGTCCTATAACCAGGCAGGTTAGGAAACATCATTTGTGGCATTGTAGGTGCAAGAAATGTGTCCAAAGGCACGGAGGTGGGGAACAGAGTGAGTACTTAGGGGAAGGCAAGTGATTTGGTGTGACTAGATCAGTGGTCGGCAAACTCATTAGTCAACAGAGCCAAATATCAACAGTGCAATGATTGACATTTCCTTTTGAGAGCCAATTTTTAAAAACTTCTTCTAACGCCACTTCTTCAAAATAGACTCGCCCAGGCCATGGTGTTTTGTGGATGAGCCACACTCAAGGGGCTAGAGAGCCACATATGGCTCTCGAGCCGCAGTTTGCCGACCACGAGACTAGAGCATGTTCCATGGAGGGCATGGGGCCGGAGAGGCAAGCAGGTTAAGTGGCGCTGTGGATTGGCGGGGATGGACTTGGGCATCAGAAGGCAAGCCTGCAGGTGAGAGAGGCAGCTTGTGAGCATGATGATGTTTTAATTCCCAACTGTCTGGGAATGGACTCTGTATGCTTGGGACCCTAAGCTAGGCAGTCTCCTCAATCTGGCATTGAGGCCAGGCGTAGCCGGTGCGGGCACATCAAGGTACATGCCCTTGACCGGAATCGAACCTGGGACCTTTCAGTCTGCAGGCCGACGCTCTATCCACTGAGCCACACCGGCTACGCCTGGCCTCAATTCTTTATAGCACCGTATGCAACCTAAGTGTGTGGTCAGGCAGCGACCTCCACGATGCATGAACCTCTACCTTCTCATTTCCATGCTTTCCTCACGCTGGTTCCTCCGCTCCCAACTCTAAATCTTAAACGCCTACCCCATCCCACCCTCACCCCTCCTCTGGCCCTCAGTCAGACAAAACCTAGCAAGCTCTCTTTCCCCTCCCTCCTTCGGCCTTTAGACGGGAGGGCTTTGAGAAGTGGGGGGGCCGAGTCATTATAAAGGCCAGATCGAACGGGCAGAACCTGGCAAAAGATAAACTAAAGCAGGTTTGGCCGCCAGGCCGAGATGGCCTTTCCATCCCAGCGGACACGGAGGAAGACACACTGCCCAGTCCCACGTCCCACGGTCCCAGGAGCTCCAGGCTCGGGCTGCCCAGGACAAGGGTCTCTTTGCGTAGAGACGGTCCCAACAGAAACGCGAGACCGGGTAGCGGCTCTGCCAGGGCCGGCGCACTGTTTGGGATGAAACTCGAGGCTCCGCGTGCCCTACTTTTGACCAGGGGACAGCAAGGCCTTGTTCCCGAGTCTGTCTGGATGGGGGCGGTCAGGTGTCAGGGCCCTGGGTAAATATTTCCAGAGAAATGAGAGATGGTATGTCAGTGAGAATGATGGGAAAATATACAACCCAAGTCTCTGCATTGCTGTCTCACCTCCCAGAGTTTGACTCCAAGATCTAAGGTTACTAGTAGCCTAGGACCTTCCCCAACACTTAAAAGACTTTGGCAAACTTGGACTAAGCATGAGATTTTCTTACTGCTCTTTCATAGCAGACTATATGCAGGGGCCGGTACACTTTCTCTGTAAAGGGTCAGTACTAATACTTTATGCTTTGCGGGCTGTATACACTATTGCAACAGTTCTGCTCTTTCCAACTACACACGCTGTAGTGAGAAAGCGTCCACCGAGGATATGAAAATGCATGGGGATGGCTGTGTGCCAATAAAACTTTATTGATAAAAATAGGCCGTGGGCCATAGACTGCCTACCTCTCTGCACTAGACCAGCAATTCCCATCCTTAACTGTACAACAGAATTACCTGGCTCCCTGGGCCAGGTACCGAAGATTGATAACCGGTCTGGGGTGCAGTCTGGACATTGGGACTTTTAAAGGTTCCCCAAGGTTGAGACTAGAGCAGGGATGGGAAAACTCTTTGACTCGAGGGCCACAATGGGTTCTTAAACTGGACCGGAGGGCCGGAACAAAAGCAGCCTGACCATGCTGGCACTCTCCTCTTGGGCTGCTGGTGAAGGAGCGGAGGGGAGAGCAAGAGAACCCTCGGCTCTTCGGCTCCTCGGGCCGGATAGAATGGTCAAACGGGCCAGATCTGGCCCGCGGGCCATAGTTTGCCCACAACTGGACTAGAGACATCAAGATGTTTCCTGGCCCCCAACCCCCATTTCACATGGATTTATTTCATTCTGTCCACACTGTACACCTGTTACACAACCCACAAGGTTGCCACTAAGCCAACCAGCATGTCCTGGTTCGACCGCTTGGGACAATTGGCAACACTCAGGTACGCCTGCTGCTCTGGGCCCAGCGCCGCCGCCACGGGTACCTGATGACGAAGCTGTGCGTGTCGATCTCCCGCCCGCAGCCGCTGTTCAGCAGGACGCCCGAGTTGCCCACGATGGCGCAGGTGCGGAAGTGCCTGTTCTTCAGCGGCGAGGTCCTGGGCAGGAGCTCGTACAGGTTCTGGGACACGTTCATGGTGCTGTCTCGGTCGAAGATGTAGTGGATGATGTCTCCGGGCTTCAGGGTCCCCTTGAGGACGGAAATGTCCTTCTCGGCATCCAAGAACTTTAAGATTTGTTTCCTACGAAAGCCAGACGCGCAATGAGGATCAGGCTCCCCGGTGCCAGCTGCCCTTTGCCAATCTGGCGTCTCCTGACCAGCATGGCGCCCGGCACCCAGGGAGCGCTGAGTTCAGACGCCCTCCGAGGTTCTGGGCAGGGGACGGTCAGAAATGGCCCCGAGGACCGTCCAGGAGGGGTCCCTGGGGAGCTTGGTGGCAAGAAATCGGTGTCCCCAATTTTCCAATAAAAAATTCCAGTTATGGTGATGGCCACCCCGGTTGCTATGGTTATGCCTATTTCCTACGAGGCGTGCAAACTGCCCTAGGAAATGACTCCGTTAGGACACAAGTGAGCTCATCACAAAAACATCGATCAGCTGCCTCCTGCACACCCCCTACTGGGGATGTGCCCGCAACCGAGGCACATGCCCTTGACCGGAATTGAACCTGGGACCCTTCAGTCCGCAGGCCGACGCTCTATCCACCGAGCCACACCAGCTAGGGCCCCAGGTGACTAACCTGCGTGCAGGTTTGGGCACCTCTGCTCTTCAGACTGCCTATGAGTAGAACGCAGTTTGGCGTGCCTGGCCAACTCCTAATCATCCTTCAAAACCCATTGCTCCTTTCCCGGCTAGCCCTCTTGGTCCTCTTACAAAATGAAGTACTCTCTCCTCGGATGATCTTCTCATCTTCACCTCGTTATAAGACGCAACGCTGCCTACTGTGTGCTCCACACCGTCCTGTCCTGTCCTGTCCTTGCTTCGATGGTCTCCCCACCAACATGCCTGATTCGTGGCAGCACCCCGGGCCCCCAGGGCGATGCCTGGAGACGAATGGTGGGATTAAGCTGACCCATCTTAGCCGGGTCAGTGGCGGCGGTATCAAAGGCAACAGCCCAAGTGCTGAAGCTGAAACTCCTAGGTTACAGCTCCCGCTCCAGCAGCTTGGAGCTCCGCATTGCAACCAGGTGTCAGGCCAGCTCCTGTCGGATATGGCTTCTCATTTTCATGTTTTGGAGAAGGCAGCCTGCCCAAGCTATAGGACCATGTGTATGTGTATGTGTATGTGTATGTGTATGTGCATGTGTATGTAGTGGGAGGGGAGAGGAAGCTCTCCAAAGACTCTAAGTGGGGGGCACAGATGCCAAGCAGTCTCAAGCAAGCAGTCCTTCCTGGGCCTTTGGAGAAGCCACCTGTGGTCTCGTGTATCCCCCCTCCCTCCTCCCTCACCCCGCCTCCAGGCTCTCACAGCCACCCCCTGCTGAGAGCCCACTCCTTCCACCCCGAACCCCAGCTCCTGCTAGACACCCCGGCCGGGCGGCTGCACACACACACACACACACACACACACACACACACACACGGGCCGGCCTTAGGTTTCTATTCCCCAGCCCGCCTCGGCGGGAGGTAAACATCCTCCTCCTAAACCAACTTCTTCAGATGACAGAGAGTGGCAATTTGCCGCCTGGTGCCCGAGAAGGCCAAGCCCGCCCCCCGTCCGAGAGGCAATTACCGCTACCTGATCCTCAGAGACAGCGTCTGGTTGTGCCGCCACGCGGCCGAGGCCGGCTGGATGCGGTGCTTCATGCTCTCATTGCTTCTGTCAACCACAGCTGGCGGCGAGGAGCCATTTATTACAGCCTCGGCTCTGGAAGGGGGAGAAGGGAGGGAGGGATAAATATGATCTGCTAGCACACGCCAACGACAAGTCTAATCGCTTTGTTTTTTGCTCGGGCTTGACTGTAAACTTGTCCAGAAGAGCGAGATTGCAGTTACTAACGGGGAAGGGAAGGAAGTCTAGAATGCACAATCGCACATTCTTGGAAGCAGGAAAGCGGGGAATAAACCACATTTCTTCCTCCCCCGACCCCCCTGTTCCCACCCCAGTGTTTCTTCCCATTGAATTCCAGCAGCCACGGTCAGAATAATACTTCTCCAAGTTACTTCCGCAAAACTCCAGGTACCAGTGGTATTAGTAGCCGAGTATCGCAGTGCTTTACAAACTTAATGAGGAGAAAACCACAGGTCTGTAACAACCCCTCTTTTGTCCCTGGGGTGCCTTGTTCCAGAGTTCTCGATGCTGTGTCTCTCTCTCTCCCACTAGCCCAGTGGTCGGCAAACTCATGAGACGACAGAGCCAAATACCAACAGCACAACGATTGAAATTTCTTTCTCCAGAGTCACATTTTTTAAAATTTAAACTTCTTCTAATGCCACTTCTTCCAAACAGACTCGCCCAGGCCGTGGTATTTTGTGGAAGAGCCACCCTCCAGGGGCCAAAGAGCCGCCTGTGGCTCACGAGCTGCGGTTTGCCGACCCCCGCTCTAGTCTATAAACAGGGAACCCCCCCATTTCTATATTCCCCAGTGGCCTTGCATAGCAGGTGTTCAATAACTAAGTGTTTGCTGGGTTCGTGTGTGAATTTTGTCCTGCGGGAGCCTGGATGGGTGAAGGAGCTGGCCGGGGATGGGGTGGAGGGGTGGGGGGTGAGGTGGGAGGGATGGGGGGGTGGCAAATCACCATTCTGGGTGCACATCCTCTTTCCACCCAGTTCGGGAACCGCAGGCATCAGAGGCCCCGCCTCGGTTCCGAGGCTTGAAATCTGTGCCAGTAGGTTTCTAAGAAACTAGGTCACAATTACATCCGCAGGCGGGAGCCGGCCCGCCTCTGCCGGCCGCACGCAAAGGCTTGTGGGTCACCTGCCAAGCTGCTCGGTCTGTGCGGGCGGCAGAGTCTCCCAGCGACGACGATGGCTGGGTTCGGGAGGCCCGATCCGGGGAGCTTTGAAGAATCCAAACCAAACACCTGTGCCCCTTGCGTCTACCTTGGAGCCTCCACGTTAAAAAAAGGGGGGTCTACCCCCCCCCCCCCCAGTGCTCGATTGTGCTTTTTGCAGGGAGAGAAGACCTTCGTTTGGGGGTGCCCGTTGTCTGTGCGCGTTCTCCCCAGACAGTATGGGTCCTCGGTGTTCCTGATTAGTATCGCTGGTCTTGGGTTCAAATAAATGCAACTTTAGCAGAGAATCAAAGCGTCAGGAGTTACTGACCAAGGCTTCTGGGAAGCCTGTGACCCTTTGGACTGTTTGCTGACTCCCCAAGCTGTGTGACTGTGGGAAAACCACTTGGCCTCTCTGAGCCTCAGAGTTCCCGTTCACAGGAAGAGGGTGCAGAAGAGGAAGACGCCGGCGCTAGGGCTCTGGAATTCTGTAAGGACCGCAAATGGCCTGGACCCATCGCTGGCCGCCGTCTCACGAGGCTCCAGGGGGAGCTGCTTGTGGCTGCGTTTCCGGAGTTGCTGCCGCTTCTGTGTGGCCCACAGGCGGGAGCAGGGAACCCCGGGGCCGCTGACTTAGCTGCCATACCCCAGGACCCCAAGCTCTGCCGCAGCTGACATCAGCAGGCATGTGTGATAGAAACACCCCGAGGCCGGCTGATAGTCCCATCAGCACCCAGTGACGGGGCCTCTTACGGTTTAATTTAGATTCAATCTGGGGAGCTGCTCCTCAGAAAGAGGCATATTGGGCGCCCCGGGCTCTCTCAGGCGAGAAGGATCGGCAGGGCTGGTGACAAGGATGCTGTCGGAGGAGACGTGCTCAGAAACCTGCCGAGAGGGCTCCAGGCCTCTCTGTGATGGAGGGAGAGACACGGGGCATGGAGGCAGGAAAAAGAAAGGCAAATGCGGTCAAACTCCATTCGTCTCTCCCTCCTAGCGGAAATGTGGGTGGGTTCCTGCCTAGCCGGCCGCGGTCTCACCAAACTTGAACCCTGGCTCTGTCGCTGGGGCACTGGGGGAAGTCACTGTGAGCCTCTGGCTTCCGGCTTCCTCTCTGTAAAATCAAGGGACGGAGGAGACAGCCCCAGGGACCGGCTCTGCTCGCTGGCTGTACGTGCCGGGTGTCGCACAGACACGGCCGGATGAATGAGCCGAGAGTTTTCTTCAGTGAACGTGACCTCCTGTCCTCAGCACCCCGTCCAGCCCAGCGACGCTAGAGTCTCACGTCGGGCTCACGTTTCTCTGCCTTCTGATGCCACGGCTGCACCCACAACGACAGGAATAAGCCTCCACTGAGTCCCCTTACCGCATCAGGCCGGGATAGACCCTTACATCTAGAGGTTCGCATTCTTGAAACACCCCTGGGGAAAGATGTGTTGTTACTCTAACTCCGTGGTTCTCAGCCTGTCTTATGCCACGACCCTTGAATACATCGTTGACTCCCTGATGTTTGTAAGGGGCCTCAGCAAAGTTTCTGAATACTTTACTTTCCATCGTACTGTCCTGGACGCGAGATCTACAATGAAACTGGGTGAATGCTCCGATTCCCTTCCGAGTTTCCATTGCTCAGCAAAACATGCAAATTACGAATAAGCTCTGTGGTGGCCCAAGTGCTTCCCAGTGGGTGGACTCTTGTCCAGAAAGTGACTCTTAGCATCTGAGCGTCTCATCTCTGCAGCCTCTAGACCACCCGTGGGCAAACTACGGCCCGCGGGCAGGATCCGGCCCGTTCGGCTGTTCTATCCGGCCCGCGGAGCCGGAAGAGCGGAGGGTTCTCTTGCTCTCCCCTCCGCTCCTTCACCAGCAGCCCAAGAGGAGAGTGCCAGCGTGGTCAGGCTGCTTTTGTTCCGGCCCTCCCTCCGGTCCAGTTTAAGAAGCCATTGTGGCCCTCGAGTCAAAGAGTTTGCCCACCCCTGCTCTAGACCTTGGGTCATTTCATGGCCATTTTACAGACGGTTCCCCTCCCCCTACCGCCCCCTGCACAAAGTGATTAGGAAAATGCAAAGCCAAAGTGAAAGAAAACAGATCCATTTGCCAAGTAGGAAGGGCACCATCCCGCCAGGAGGAGAAGCAGATTAATAGCTGCCTTACAGCAAAAACAAATGAACACAAAATCTAATTTACAAACCTATTAGATTTGCTATGTAAGCTGTTCACGGCCGATCTGATCGCACCTCTGCCTCCAGAATTCCTGCAAGACAAAGGAAATGCATTATTTATAAACACAGCTCTTCTTCGCACAGCCCTCTCCAGTCCTCGGGAGACCCCGCAGCCAGCCCTGGAGAGACCTACCGAGGGTGGACGAGACCTCTCCAAGATGGCTTCTCCCGACCCGGCCACAAACCCAAACATCTCTCAGAGACAGGGGCCTCCCAGGTCCTCCTCTGCCTGCCGCTGGAACATACTTTCATCCACACCACAGCTTCCCCTTGAGACTTCCGCTTGGCTATCACACGGGGCCAGGGGATGGGGGAATCCATCTTACCCTGGTACCTTGGGTCCTGAGACAAAGTCCTTTAGGATTCATTTCCCCTGAGCCACCCCACAGGACACTGCTCCTTAGCGTGTCTCCGCATCTGCTCCCCGAGTTTTTGGCCGCCCCTCCCCACCTACGTGTCAAGATGTTGTGCCTCACATTCTCTCCACACACCAGACACCAAAATTCAACAGAGGCAGCAAGATGGCTCAGTGGTGCCTGCAACTGAATGTGGTAGCCGTTTGGATTTTGGTGATGAGAGAAATCATATTTAGTGGTGTCACTTCATGGGGAGCAGAAGGTGGGTGACTAACGGGGTCCTCTGCATGTTCCTCTGGGTCAGTGGTCGGCAAACTCATGAGTCCACAGAACCAAATATCAACAGCACAACGATTGGCATTTCTTTGGAGAGCCAAACTTTTAAAACTTAAACTGCTTCTAAAGCCACTTCTTCAACATAGACTCGCCCAGGCCGTGGTATTTTGTGGAAGAGCCACACTCAAGGGGCCAAAGAGCCGCCTGTGGCCCGCGAGCCACAGTTTGCCGACCATGGCTCTGGGAGATACGTTTTTGGAATAAAAGCATCCCGAGGCCCTTTCTAGCCCAGCCATCCGTTCAGTCCTGTTGGATTCCATGCTGGACCTGGGCTCCCAGGCCAGGAAGTCTCGCGCTGCTTGGCTGTCACACGGGGCCAGGGGATGGGCGAACCCATCTCACCCTGGTACCATGCCCACTTTGTGCCCTGGGCACTGCTTTTATAAAGTTGTACGTGAGGCTCCTTACTTCACGTGAAATCATTTTTCCCCCCTTGCTGATTAGAGAATGTGTGGTTTGAGGACATATTTCTTCGTACTTTTCTCGTTGTTACTACTTTTTTTTTTTTTTAAAGTTCAATCTGGCTTTTGAGTCAAGGTGCTGGTGCGCTCCAAAGGAACAACTGAAGTCTCTGGGAAAACTGTGTATTTTAAGGAATGATGTGACTTAATGAGAACACTCGGGGGGAAGGTTGATGCCTAGCTCCACAGCGATCTTCAGTCTGGATTCTTCTATCGGCTTTCTTTAGGGTTTACATACTTGTAGATATCGTGTGTGTGTGTGTGTGTGTGTGTGTGTGTGTGTGTGTGTAAACATATGTATTTTTCCTGATAGACTTACATGTCTTTTTAAGCCATTTGGCAACAGGCAATGTCCTCCCAGTTCACAGCCAGAAGACTGGACAACACAAAGGATGCTGTGACTCGTGAATGTCTTGAATTTGTCACTCCAAAGTCTAGCTCTGAATTACCCAGAGTATCATGGGTTCTTCACACTTTAAGTAAATTCTCAGTATTTCTTTTTTGTCTCCTCCGCGGCTCGCCTGGGGTCGGTGGAGCTCTTGACTTCTAACTTGGGGTATGGGACCATCTGGCCAGTTCTGGCTCCTTCGCCATAGCCCACTCGGGTCAGACCCGGGGCTCCCGGGGTCAGAGGAGACTCCGTGTGACCATGAACATCAGAGCAGCTTTAGCCTTGGAGGCAGAGAAAGTGCTCCTTCTAGCACGGTGCTCGCACCGAAGTTAGCCACCCCTGTCTATTGCCAACGTGTTAATCTTCTCCAGCTCCACCCACTCAACTAACTTCTTGCTCACCACGTCAGGCCTAGTATCTCTATCCCTGTGCGCAGCAGTCTCCGAGACACCTTTTCCTCCAGAGCAAGTCTGATCGCTGCGCCAAAGCTCTTGAACTTCACAGACGTGGAAACAGTGCTGGGCACAGAGCGCTGAAGAGACCAGTGTAGGTTGCAGCCTTGGCAGTGGTGTTTCCATGACAACCGATGCTTCCATAGGTGCCAACGGGGGAGGGTGAAGTCAGCAAGCTCATGGCCATCTCTCTTCTGCCCCTGCGCACCCCTTATCGACTGCCCGGCTCCTTGCTCTGCCACCCTCTCTCCCTTCCTGTGAAATATTCGCTTGCTGGGATTCGGCCATTTGCTTTGATCTCAGCAACCTTGCGCTTATCAGTCAGCTTCCGTCGTGGTTACAAAGAGGTGCCAGTCCACCCTGGGCTCTCCCCTCCGCTCCACTTCAGAAAACATCCGTGAGAGACGAGGGCTTTGGTCAGGTTCCAGCCGATCCCGCCTGTCTTCCTATAAAAGCATTTACAGGCAACTGCACAAACATTCAAATGCCAAACGTTCCCCGGCAGGCTTGTTCCTGATCCTTTCTCACCAAGAAGCTGTCACCTGTAACCAGGGGGACCCAACCCTCCTACATAATAAAAGGCTAATATGCTAATTGGCCAAATGGTGGAACAACTGGTTGCTATGATGCACGGTGACCACCAGGGGGCAGACGCTCAATGCAGGAGGGAGCACCGCTCAGCCAGAAGCTGGGCTCAGGGCTGGTGAGCGCAGCAGCAGTGGCGGGAGCCTCTTCTGCCTCCATGGCAGCGTAGGCTCGCCCATTGGGGAGCAGGCCTAAGCCATCAGTCAGACATCCCCAGAGGGCTCCTGGACTGCGAGAGGGCGCAGACCAGGCTGAGGGACCCAGTGCACAAATTTCATGCACCGGGCCTCTAGCAATGTATAATCCAAACCAGAACACCTTCGGAGTAAACTGAGGCCCCCGGGTCTGACCACAGGGTGGCCCTGGACAGCCCTCCTCCTCTGGAGGAAATAGTAGGTTGGAGGCGGGAGGAACAAGTTTCAAAGGATAGGTTTGAGTCCTCAGGGTGTCTTTAATATTCCTCTGGCTCAGAAAGTCCATTATTTTAAATCATGTCCTCTCAACACTTTATGGTTCCATTTTTACCCGGGTCATCAATCCTGCCGTAACGCCACCGTTCTCCTGGTGGTGCCAAGCGGCGGGAATAGCGGTGCCACGGAGGCTGTCTTGCGGGTGTGAACGCCTCTATGGCAGGGCCTGGCCTGGAGCAGACAGATGCTCAGTGGGTTAGCTTGCCTTCCTCCTCGGTTAGTGGGTCCCCCTGCCCCCCTCGCCCTTTTTCAATGCAGAGCAGGTGGTGGATGAAAATAGATCAGCATCTGTTTACTGCCCTGCTTTAAATTTCAGGGCAAGGATGTTGGAGGCAAAGCCAAAGGACTCGCTGTTTCCAGCGAGTCTGCACCCTCCTTTCAACAGGGAAACTCAGAGAGGGCGGTGCCCAGTTGTGATGCACTAGAGCAGCGGTCGGCAAACCGTGGCTCTCCAGCCACATGCGGCTCTTTGGCTCCTTGAGGGTGGCTCTTCCACAAAATACCACCGCCCAGGCGAGTTTATGTTGAAGAAATGGCATTAGAAGAAGTTTAAGTTTAAAAATGTGGCTCTCCAAAGAAATTTCAGTCGTTGTGCTGATGGTATTTGGCTCTGTGGACTCACGATGTGCTGACCACTGCGTTAGAGAGACCTGCCCTCGTTTCAGAGTTGGGGCCACTGAGGCCCAGAGAGCTAGACCTTGTCCTTAAGGTCACATGAAAGCCCTTATCTCTGACCCTAGACTCATTTTCCATCCTCACACAAGAACTCTCTCCCCGACCAGGCACCTTCTCTGTGCTGGGTCCTCTTTGCGTGTCCCCAGCGTCTAGCACAGAGCTTCTAACCCCCTGTGCACGGCAACGCAGGTGTACTTCACGCCACCAGCTCTGTGATGACCACAGGAGCCCACGGACCCGTTAGAGGCCAGGCGGAAGCGGTCCACAGGCTTTTTCCTCCAGCGGCACCGAGAGGGCCTGGTACGGAGGCACCTCACGGGAAACAGACATGCTTTCACAGCAGGTGCTGGCCACCCTGAAACGCTGCCCATGAAGAACAGGCATCGAGCACTTGGCAAGTGCCACACGCTGGGTATACAGCAATAAAGAGGGCAGGAGAGAGTCCTTCCCTTACGAAAAGCCATCTTGTAGAAGATGGGGGGAGGGGGGACTAGAACAAAAGGCAATAACCCAGCACCGAGTCCTCGGTGGCCAACCTCCACCTATTTCCAAGACGGAAAATAGAAACAACACTACACAATGGGGCTCTGATGAAGACCCCAAATCCCAGAGTCAATACATGGTACTTTATTTTATCTCAATTGATCTCAGCTCCCCAATGCTCCGGCTTCAGAAGGTAAGATTAGGTACCATTAAGCCAGCGAGACCAGCATTGATTGAAAAACCCTCCGTGATGCCAGGGGAGGGGAGAGCTTGCGGACCCTGATGAAGCTTTTTGTTATCAACCTGATTGCAGCCGGCCAGCAGCCGGCGTGGCTCATTCCCAATTCTGGCCACATCCCTCCAGTCCCCTGGCTCCTGTGTGCCAGGCCATGGAGCCTGTGTAGAACCACGAGTCACCCTGCTAACCATATAACCATACTTAACTTTATCTGGAGATTAAGATTTCTTTCAGAGAGGAAGGGAGAGAGAGAAAGAGACAGAAGCATCAATGATGAGAGAGAATCATGGATTGGCTGCCTCCTGCATGCCCCCCACTGGGAATCAAGCCCGAAACCTGGGCATGGAGCCCACAACCTGGGCATGTGCCATGACCGGGAATCAAACTGTCACCTCCTGGTTCATAGGTCAACATTCAACTACTGAACCATGCCGGTCCGGCAGTCCGGTCTTTATGGAATGAGGCAAAAGATAAAAATGGCGTCATCTACCAATAAGATAGAACTCAATGGATTTCACACCTGGCAGTTATACGGGAGCTCCCATAACCCACCACAGCTTCTCTCCATGGACCATGGGGAGAAAGGGTTGGCTCTTGAGGAATTCCAGTTGGAATTGTTCGGGTCCACTTATATGCAGATTTATTTTCAGTACTGTAAATGTGTTTTCTCTTCCGGATTATTATTTTAATGGCATTCTCTTTCCTGTCGCTTACTTTATTGCAGGAATATAGTGTATTGTACATAGAACATATATGTAACAGTTGATTGTGCTCATCAATGTTATTGTCAACCATAGGCTATTAGTAGTTAGGTTTTGGGGAGTCAAAAGTTATACGTGGTTTTTTGACTGCACAGGGGTCATGCCCCTCCCCCCTGAGTCATCCAGGGGTCAAAACTATAGAAACAATTGCCGAATGTAGGTGGCAGGGGCCCTTCAGAGCCTCCAGGAATTAAGTCCCTAGTTCCTGCCCTCCCTCCCTTCCTTCCTTTGTTCTCCAAGCCAGCACTTCCTCTCTCTGCCAGGGAGCTGGAGGCCCAGCGCAGCCCCCATCCTGAAACGGTCCAGCCCTCTTAGGGGTACAGTTTAGTAGGACAGACAGATGCTGTGCAAGAACCAGGAAGTGTGAGGAATGGTGCAAGAGAGGTAGAGAATGCCGGGGGGCTGCAGGATGGGGGGCTGACCTCGTGGTGTTGCTGGGTAGGGAGCCTTGGGGCCGGAAATCATCCTTTTCTTTTTTTAAAAAAAATTATTATTATTATTTTTTACTGATTTCAGAGAAGAAGGGAGAGGGAGAGAGAAATATCAATGATGAGCGAGAACCATGGATCAACTGCCTCCTGCACGCCCCACACTGGGGTTTGAGCCCACATCCCCGGCATGTGCTCAGACTAGGAATCGAACTGTGACCTCCTGGTTCATGGATGGACGTTCAACCACTGAACCACACCGGCCGAGCCATCCTTGTCTTTTAAAGTCATCCACAAGATAGTTTGATGGGAGGATGCTGCGTTTGTACGCTGGGCAGTTTCCCAGATACAGTGGGACATTATCTCTGGGACTGTTTCCGGAAGAGACCAGCTCCCCCTCTCTGGAAGTTTTGCAAGGAGTTGACACAGCTTCGCTCTCCCGGGGGCAGGTGGTGGAAGAAGGAAGGCCAGCTGGTCGGCACTGCGTAGACCTCAGCCATTTTCCCGGTCTGCCTTCGCTGGTTTGCGTAATTTTACTTTATTGACTTAATACTTTGCCTTAGATCGACTCACTCAGAAACATAAATGAACTGATCATAAAGGAATCTTGATTTCACTACCCTAAGTAGAGTACCACTATCCCTTGCCCTAAAGAGAAAGTAACTGGCAACAATAAATACAATTACATTCTTGGCTTCCACCCCGCCCAGAAGCTGTCTTTATCCGAAGGGGCAGATGGGTTCTAATAGGCCCCCACCCCCCTACACTCACCTTCCGTCACCCGTGGAGGCCTCCCCCACTCAATTCCTCCATTTTTCATAACTGGGAGTAGAGAGTTTGGAATTAGACCGCAGGCTGGGCAGGCCACTAAGACCACTCAGGAACCCCCAGAACTCAAGGGAACTGTTACTGTGTGTGCCATCGGTGGAGGGGGAAGTGGTCACGTCTTAGCCAAGTTCGCAAGGGGGTCAAGGCCAAAGCCAACGAGTGCTCTGCTGACCAGCTTCTCTGGAGATTTCTCTCCCCGTTCCAGCCCCGAGTCAAGGTTGTTTCTCACCCAGGCACACTGCAGCCTCCTTAAACATCTTCCCTAATCAGCTCAACCCTTCGTTAGGATTCCTTCTTGTGCCTCACGCCTTGGGCCTCACGGGGAGAGGGACAAAGAGAAGTATCTCTGTGCTCAGGGCTACATCTCGGCACCTGGGAAATAGTAGCTAGACCTTGATAAAATCCAGCTTTCTCTCTACGAAGCGCGCAATTTATGCGTCTCGGTTTACTTGTCCATAAAGTGGGTTTTGCAGGGGTTTTATAATAAAGGTGTGAAGCCAAAACCGGTTTGGCTCAGTGGTAGAGTGTTGGTCTGCGGACCGAAAGGTCCCGGGTTCAATTCCAGTCAAGGGCATGTACATTGGTTGTGGGCACATCCCCAGTGGGGGGTGTGCAAGAGGCAGCTGGCCAATGTTTCTCTCTCATCGATGTTTCTAGCTCTCTATCTCTCTCCCTTCCTCTCTGTACAATATCAATAAAATATATTAAAAAAAAAATAAAGGTGTGAAATGAGATATGAAAAACTCTGGTGCACCCTTGCACCAATCACTGAAGGAGGCAGGTGGTAAGGAAAGGGGCCGCTGGGACCCTGGATCTGGGAGGGAGGGGTGCTCTGGGCTGTAGCGCCCTTGGCCTCCAGCCTCCCTGCCCTTCCATCCGGGTCTTCCCTCCATGGCGGTTAGGCTTTCAGGAGACCAGTGGGTCCCTCCACTGAGTGGGGGCAAGCAGGCAGGCCAACAGCATTTACAGAAGACCCACAAAAAACTACCCATGGGCACTCCCCACAGTTCTAACTTCCAGGGGTCGGCTCGGGCCACTCCCAGGAAGTGCGTTCAAGTAGACGCACCACAAAAAAAAAAAAAAAATGATGATTTCTCTAATTCCAGGTTTGTGTCCTTTCCCCTTTTTCTCCCTCCACTCACCTCCCCACCATGCCTCGTGGTATCACACAATTTTTTGAATTGAATAATATACATGGACGTTGTGTGTTGTTGAAACCGAAATCCCACTCTTCATGCGTCTTGGGCACCTGGCAGGCGCTCCTCATGCTGATTAGGGGACAGTCCAGGCCTTATAAGCATCCACGCGAAGTGACTCCCCAAGTTCTGGAAGCAGAGGTGCGGTGGGAGGAGCTTGGGGCTCAGGGCTTACAGAAGAGCACTCGAAAGCCGCCGTGCTATCCGTTTATCCACTCCTTCTCTCCAGAGAGCGTATGCTTCCTCCCTTCATTATTTAAGCGCCGCTGACATTTACCGAGAAAGGTGTGAATTAATCCTGGCTGCGGCTCCCGCGAGCACAGCCAACATCCCTGTTCTTGAAATCGGAGCTGGGGAAACCCGAGAGCGTGGCCAGCCCTTCCTCAACATCCGCTGAAATGTCACTCCCGAGGGGCACTGTGATTAGGAGGCTCCTCTGACCTGCCATGTGTCTTTTTCTTAAAAAAAACCCCCCCCAAAAAAAACCAAAAAACACACCCAAATATATATATTGATTTCAGAGAGGAAGGGAGAGGGAGAGAGAGAGAAACATCAATGATGAGAGAGAATCACTGATCAGCTGCCTCCTCCTGCACACCCCGCTCTGGAGACTGAGCCCGCAATCCGGGTATGTGTCCTGACTGGGAATCGAACTGTTACCTCCTGGTTCATAGGCCGACGCTCAACCACTGAGCCACACCAGCCGGGCCTGCCGTGGGTCTTTTCCATCATCTCCAATGCTTCCAGCTTCCCCTTACAGACTCCGTGTGGCACAGGAAGGCCAGTGACTTCAGTGACGAAAGTAGCAAGGACTAAGTGGTGTGAGCCCTGGCCATCCCAGTTGGCATCGGAGCTCCGTGTTTTCAACCTGCGTGACCGTAGCAAGCCCCGGAACCTCTCTGAGCCTCAGTTTCCTCGGTGCCAGTGGGCCATCAGGGCGGTTTCTAGGGCGAGGCAGTGGCCCACGGAGCTCTCAGCGGGACTGCGGGCATGGCGTCAGCCCTGGGCCACGGGCTCCCCGTACCTGTGCAGTCTCCCTGCAGAAGTCTGTCCCCTCCTGGCCACCGTCCTTCCTTCCTCGCCAGGCTCCAGGCTCCACCGGGCCTCAGGAAGCTGACTGCACTGGCCCTTCTCTTGGCCACAAGAAAATTCCTCCAGGCTTAATCATGTGTGTTGTTTGTCCCTTCCTCCAATCTCTCTCTCTCTCTCTGTCTCTCTTTCTCTCTCTCTCTCTCTCTCGATAGTCAAACAAATGCCATGCTCAGAGCCTCTGATTCTGATGAGACTCCATGGGGCCAGGGAGCAGAGGGAAAGCGAGAAGAAGGCAGATCTGTGTGTGGCGGGAACACCATCCACAACTAGGCGATCCCTAGCGGACAACCCTACAGTGTATCGATCTCTCGGGGCTGCCATATTCCATCGCAGCCTCGGCTGTAGCACCCTCCTCTTCGGCCTGTCGGTCTTATTCTTCCAGCTTTCTCTCTCCCACAGACCTCCCAGTTTGCAGGCTCCGTCCTTTGGAAATCCGAGCATGCGAATTTCCCCACCGGATGTCATGTTTGGAGAGTTCTCATCCTTTGGAGCCTGGGTTTAAACCACTGCCACTGCCCCTTCCTGGCTGTGTGGCTGTGGCTGAGTCGCTTAACTGCTCTGGGCCTTAGCTTCCTCATCTGCGGAATGACAGTGACAGTAACTCAGACCCCAAGGGGTGGCTGGGGAGGTGACAGGTGTGAACATAGCCAGAGGGGCTTAGGATGTGGCCTCGCACACAGCAGAGAGGACAAAAGTGACCGCTGTAATTCCTGCTGACACCCGCCTCCGTGGGGAAAAGATGCGTGTGGCACTCTTCAAGATTGACTCGGAGCCAGACGATTGGACTCCAGGGGTCAGTAATATTTCCAGAAAATTGGGGTCGGGGAGTCACAGGTTAACCAACCTCTTCGGCTAACAAGGCCATCACAAGATTTATCCGCCATCTCCCTCCTTCAGGAGAGAAAGAGCATCCATGCCTTCTAGAATATGAAACAGTTCTCAGAAGAGGCCAGTTGGCAACTTGAAACTCACGTATCTGCTGCCCGCCGCACCGTGCTTCCTCTCTTCTTTCTTTCCCTCTGCGATCGCCCCCCACATGCAGACCGGCGTCTGGGAACCACCGACCTCAGGGGCACTCAACCTCCAGCCGTTGACCCAGGCCGGGACATTGTAGCTCGGGGCCTCCCCGAGGGACCAGGAAGCAGGGCCGAGTGCGCCCGATCATAACGAGAAAAAGCGCTCTGGGAAACTCCGTGACGGCGGCGAGAGCGTCATTCATTCTCCCTGAGCAATCCCAGACTCAGACACACCCCCACACGCCAGGCGGGAGCTGGGGGAATCAAGACTCCTCGTCTAGCCACGTCTAATAGACACGTCTTGTCGGGGCCACTGCTGTCTCCCTGGCCGGAGGGGTCCCCTGCGCCAGCGTGCAGCCCCAGACAGCTGACGCGGAGAAAACCCTGGGACAAACAGGTCCCGTCAGGACACCGGGCAGAGTGACGGATCGCAGGCCACCGGGGAGCATTTAAAACCAGCCCAGCTGCCACCCGGGAGAGTGACTAATCCCAGCACTTAAGGACAAGCCACAGACCGGCAGTCATTCAGGCACAGGGGATGGGGTCCCCGGGCACTGATGGCACCTAAGCATCTCACCCCGAGCTTCTCTTGGGGAGATGGGTTTGTCTCCCCATGCACCCCCTCTCCTTCCCCTCTTTTCCCCTCCCCACCTCCCGCCCGTGGCATTCAGGTCCCGGCCCCTCTCTCAGGCATTTTCACCGATGTTCCAATCTGTCTGTCTGATTCACTTCTGCTGAGAGAGACGAGGCCTCCGGGCTTGTCTGGGGGCCGAACAGCTGCCACACGTCTTGACCGACCCCCCCTCCCCCTGGTATGACCAGCGTTGGAATATCAAAACCCAGCCTGCCAAGGGCTATTTTATTTTATTATTATTTTAAATATATATTTTATTGATTTTTTTTTTTTTACAGAGCAAGAGAGAGGGATAGAGAGCTAGAAACATCAATGAGAGAGAATCATCGATCAGCTGCCTCTTGCACGCCCCCCACCGGGGATGTGCCCGCAACCAAGGTACACGCCCTTGACCGGAATCGAACCCGGGACCCTTCAGTCCGCAGACTGATGATGCTCTATCCACGGAGCCAC
Organism: Vespertilio murinus; assembly: GCA_963924515.1. NCBI lineage: Eukaryota > Metazoa > Chordata > Mammalia > Chiroptera > Vespertilionidae > Vespertilio > Vespertilio murinus. The sequence goes on from OZ004722.1 coordinate 6,934,421, forward strand.
ACTGGTTTCGGCAAGACCCAGACGGTTTTAAATCTGGCAACCCTGCTCCGGAACAGGAGACCACGAGTGGCGAGGTGGTTTCCAAGCGGAACACCTATTTACAATTTAAATGGGATGCTCGAAACCGTTGGCACCAAGGACTTGGAGGAAGCGAGTTAAACACCAGAGCCTCTTTCCTCCCTGTTTTATCCCACGATCCTGTTTTTATCTGAGTGAGGTATCCGGGACCGAAGAGAAGAAGGAATTTTAGGGAGAAAAAAGCCGCAACGTCTGGAGCAGATTTGTATGCTCCTTAGAGAGAGCCTGGTTGAAAAGGTCATTTCCCTTCCCATCGACTGGACTTGGCCTCTAAAAGGTGCCCCTCACCTCGCTCTCGGCTGTCGGCGTGGCTGCTGCTGGCTCAGGGAGCTGGTCACGGCTGCCGATCACGGCTCATCCCTCGGCACCTGCTACTTCCCTAGATTGGGCCTGATGATCGGCTAGGGCAGTGGTCAGCTAACTGAGTGGTCCACAGAGCCAAATACCTACCGCACAACGACTGACATTTCTTTGGAGAGCCACATTTTTTTAAACTTAAACCTCTTCTAAGGCCACTTCTTCAACATAGACTCGCCCAGGCCGTGGTATTTTGTGGAAGAGCCACACTCAAGGGGCCAAAGAGCCGCATGTGGCTCGCGAGCCGCCGTTTGTCGACCACGGGGCTAGGGCACCAGGACTGCTGGCCCCAGTATACTGGACAGTATACTGGCCGGCCTTGGTTCTGATTGGTTGGATGTCCCCTCTAACAGGTCAATACATAAGAGAGACCCATTGTTAAATATCTTTAGTATCGCTCTCACCGGTGTGGCTCAGTGGATAGAGCGTCAGCCTGCGGACTGAAGGGTCCCAGGTTCGATTCCGGTCAAGGGCATGTACCTTGGTTGCGGGCACATCCCCAGTAGGAGGTGTGCAGGAGGCAGCTGGTCGATGTTTCTTTCTCATCGATGTTTCTGACTATCTCTCTCCCTTCCTCTTTGTAAAAAGATCAATAAAATATATTTTTAAAAAATTCACCCGGACCGTGGGAAGAAGCTGGGGCATGGGTGAGGCAAGTTATTCTGAGACCCGTTCGGTCACAGCGCTCCAGGGGGGAGAGAAATGCAGGGACAGGGCAGACTAGCAGGAGGTCAAGTGCACGTCTTTGGTTTCTTGTAGAACTGAGGTCACTTGCTTTATTACTAGCAATTTACACAACCTCTCCGAGCCTCCGTGCCCTCACTCCTCCACGTGACGTAGCCACGGACCTGCACTTAGTGAGGTATTTCCACAAGCAGGTGTGTTAGAAATGTAACTTGCTTTTTCTTTTTTTTATGGAATGTATTGGGGTGACATTGGTTAATACAATTATATAGGTTTCAGGGGTACAGTTCTCTGGCACATAATCTGTATATTGTACTGTGTTCACCATCTCACGTCAAGTCTCCTTTCATCACCATTAATGTATATATGTGTATGTGTGTGTGTGTGTGTGTGTAAATTTTATTGATTTCAGAGAGTGAGAGGGAGAGAGAGAGAGAAACATCAATGATGAGAGAGAATCGTTGACCGGCTGCCTCCTGCACGCCCCACACAGGGGCTCAAGGACACAATCCGGTCATGTGCCCTGACCTGGAATCGAACCGTGACCTTTTGGTTCATAGGTCGACTCTCAACCACTGAGCCACACCAGCTGGGCTCCTTCCATCACCACTTCTCTCCTCTTTACCCTCTTCTACCTCCCCTACCCCCTTTCCCTCCTAATCACCATGCTGTTGTCTGTGCAGAAATTAACGGAAAACCATCCCTCCGGAGTAAGAGGCGTGTCTCTCAGCAAAGCCCCTTGTTAGAAAGCCCCGCCCCTCCCCATACCATCCGGGCTTCCCAGGGCAATGAGGACCCCAAAAGCCTCGTCTTCTAAGAAAGAGAATCAAGCGCTTGCGAAAAAACACATCTCAGTTCTGTTCCTCCGGACAACACAGGTGTCATTCTTCACTCTCACGCCTTGATCCTTGAACATCGAATCCGAAAAGAGGTTCTTTCTCCCTTTTCTAACGGATCACGGGGTCCCACTGGGCATTGTCTTCCAGCTACGGCCGTGCTCTGGCAGAACCGGGGCTGGGTCCGAGGGCCTGAGCCGGGCAGAGGATGCGCAGTCCTCTGAAGCGCAGATTGAGAGCGAGTTGGGGGTGGGGGGTGGGGGGGGAGGGCGTAGAGCTGGTATGAGGGCACCAGGGTCCCCAGTAGGATCTGAGGTCTCCCGGAAAGGCACACGGTGAGGGCGACAGAGCTGGCACCCCTCCCTGTCTCTGTGCCAGGACACTCACCGCACGGGGCGCCCCCTGGCCGCTCAAAGTTGGGGTGCTTACGAGGTTCAGATAAGTGACTGCATTTGAGACCTGGCTGACAAGTAGCTCTAAGGAGCAACTGGGCTTCTCCGTCCTCCCCCAGCCGTGGCAACTCCCAGATATGCCTCCACTCGGCCGAGTTCAGTGCGTTCCGGCGGATGTGGGGTTCCTGGGGGAAGGGGGTGTCTCGGGTCGGGGCTGGCCAAGCCAGGGGTCAGCCTCAGGACGGGGGACCCCGCAGAGTGAAGGACAGTGGTGTGGAATCTAACACATCTGACTTGGCTGACAATTTTTTCCCCAGGCAGGGGACCTCCCCCACAATGAAACCGGGCGGGGGGGGGGGGGATTCCCTCCTCCCCAATAAAACAGATCCTGGGGGTATACTCCTAGCACAAGAGCTCTGGGTTTTGCTTTGTTTTCTTTTGTCTTTACTACATTTTTATTGTTTTCAGGGAGGGAGAGAGAGAGACAGAAACATCAGCGATGGGAGAGAATCACAGATCGGCTGCCTCTTGCACGCCCCCTACTGGGGATCTGCAACCCGGGCATGTGCCCCGGCCCGGAATTGAACTGTGACCTCCTGGTTCATAGGTTGACACTCAACCCCTGAGCCACGCCCCAGATGGGCAAGTTTTAAATATATATGTAAACACCCTTCTTAGCTTAGGTCTTAGAATTTATGGCTGGCTACCCTGTTGGGACAGCCTGAGGTGGGGAATGGGGGCGTTACGACACATCTGGCAGGAAAGTGCAACATTAGTGCAAAGTGATGATGACCTGGTGGCATTAAAAAATTAAGAAATCCCCGGCATGCAGAAGGTATTCCGCAAAAGTTCAATGAATGAACCAGCGAGGCGAGGGACGCCTGCGTGCACACCCATCTCTTCTCGGGGTTTCATAGCAGGACAATGGGCAGCCGCTGGTCCCGCCCTCTCGCGTGCCAAGGTCAGCCAGCGGGCTGGGCCAGGCCGGGCCCACATCTGGGAGGAGCGTGGGGGACCCCCATCATCCCCAACGCGGCCAGCCCGGTTCCCCTCCTGCCCACGCTGCGGAGTTCCGCGGGGGACAGAAAGCTCTTCCCTGTGTGTGTGCGTGGGGAGCTGTTGGCGCGCCGCGTATCAACTCGGCAGCATTTGGGAAAGTTTTCCGAGCTCGTGGGGTGGGTGGAAACCTAGGATGATGCGGAGAAAGAGGCAGACGGGGTTCTGGAAGGGCGGTGGGGTGCCCAGGGGGGGGGGTTCTGGGGTGGCACTGATGGACAGGGGCAGGGAGAAAGGGGGGGGGAACAGGCAGCGGCGCCCGCCCCAGGTGTGGGTGGGTCCACGGGGCGTGGGCATCCCCGGCCGAAGACTGGCATTTCCCCTTCGAGGAAACTGGCAACCCAAGGACCCTCAATGCAACTGGTGCTGATGGGATGGAATGACAAACGGGACAAAGGAGGGGCCCACGAGGCGAGGATGCCCGGCTTGGCACCAGCCCCCCCCCGGAGCAAGGGACCTTCTGCCCCCTCTGAGAACCCACCTTCCCGGGGCGCAGGGCCCCTCAGAACCCCGCTGCCCCCCCACCTGCCCCCCGCGGGCTGGAGGCTTTGTGTGGCTCCGAATCAGAGGGGGGCCGGGCCCCACGTGCGTGTGCGGGCGGGAGGCGGGTGGCAGCCTCGGGGACCCACGGCTGGGGTGTCCCGCGCCGCGAGTGAGCGCTCCCGGGAGTCCCCGAGCTCGGATGGGGGTCCCCCCCGCCCCGCCCCGTCTCTGGAGAGATCCCCCCAAAACACCAGGGCGAGACCGCGCGCCAGGGGGCCCCCCCTCCCCCCGAGGACCACCGGGCGGCGATATAGACTTTCCAGAAAGGCCTGGGGCTCCCCGGCGAGAGCGCACGGGAATCGGGGTGCAGGGGCGCCGCCAGGGCGGGGGGGGGGGGTGCGGGGGGTCTCGGCCCAGCCCCGCGCGCGCCGCTCCGGCTCTAATGGTTCCAGGCTCTCCGGGCCGCGGGGAGAGCGCGCGCGTGTCGTGTGTCTTTCTCTCCCGGGGACACTCCCCTCTCCCGGGAGCCCATGGAAGAGCCCCCGTCCTCCGCCGGGTCTTGGGGATCCCTCCCCCCCGCCCCCAGCGCCCAGATCCCCGCGTGTCCCCTTGGCCACTTGGCCGAGGCGAGCAGGCGGCCGAGCCGGAGACAAAGAAACTCCTGCCTCCTCCGCCCCAGACACTCCCCGGCGCCCTCCCTCCACCCGGCGGCGTCGCGCGTGGACACTTCGGAGAAGGGAGGGGGACGGGGGTGCCGGCCGCCTGGAGGGTGCCCGGGGGCACCCCACCCGCCGCTCAGCACACCGTCCCGGCCTCCCCGGCGGAGCGATGGGGGGCGCGGCGGCGCACACAAAGCGGCTCGGGGTGGGCGCGCGCGGAGAGTCCGCAGCCGCTATTTACCCGATCTCCTCTTCCTCCTCGATCTCCGAGATGTCCGCGAGGATGAGGCAGACCACCAGCAGCGTGAGCGCGGCCAGCATCCAGCCCCGGAACTGCAGCTGCATGGTGGCGGGACCGGGACCGGGACCGGGACCGGGACCGGGACCGGGACCGGGCGGGCCGGAGCGCCGAGCGCCGAGCGGGGCCGGGGGCTGAGCGGCGGGCGCAGCCGGGCACGCACCCCGCGCTCCCGGGCCCGGCAGCGGCAGCGGCGGCGACAGCGGCACACAGGGGCTGCTCAGGCGCGGCGAGCCAGCTCTCCCTCTCCCTCTCCCTCTCCCTCTCCCTCTCCCTCTCCCCCTCCCCTCCCCTCCCCTGCCTGCCCCTCCCCTCCCTCTCCCCGCCCCGCGTGGGGGCTCCGCGCGCAGTTTGACAGCTTTGCTCCGCGCCTCCGCTCGCCTCCGCCCACCCCGGTCCCCTCCGATGTCCAGCCGCCCGCCTCCTTCCAGCTCCCCCGGGTTTTGGGGGGGTTGGGGGGGTGGGGGGACCCCCTCTGGGACGTGGCTGGAGCCGGGGCCACTCCCAGCCTAGGGGGGCTGAGCTGGGGGCCCGCGTGCGCCCAGGTACCCAGCACCGCCCCGCGTATCCCGCAGGCTGGCTGGCTGGCAAACGCCCTTCTCCGCCCGCCCGCTCCTCTCTTTGTCCAGCGCCTCCCGCTGCCTCCAAAAGTTTTCCCCGACACAAAGGCCCGCACCCGGGGACAGCCGCCAAGACGTTGGTTTCAGCAGGATTCAAAATCGGAGGGGAGGTGGGGGAAGAGGAGGGAGAAATATCCAAGACAGGCAGGCCAACTTTGGTGGAGGTGGTGACTGTGGTTTGGTTTGTGGGTAGGTGCTGAACCCCAAGACACTCTGCACCTCTCTGCTCTCCACCCCACCCCTCCCCTGCGCCTGGCACTCATCTTGATCTCCATGGATGGATGGATGGATGGATGGAGAAGGTTCAGAGAGGTTCCTGAGTTGCCTGAGGTCACACAGCCGTGGCTGGAACCCTAAGCGGTGCCCCGTGGAGTGGCTGCTTCTATCCACGCCGCCCTCAGGGCGGGCAGTTTTAAATAGATTTGTGAACAAGCACCTCCTTTGATTCCGACGGTATCCCCTTAGTTCCAGCACGTGAGGATTCAGGGAGCGAGTTTATCTTAGCTCACTGCACACGCTTCAACATCAGTGAGACCGTATCATCAATCTCAGTTTTCGTCTTTCCACGTGGCACAGGCGAGTCTTTTTTTTTTTTTAAAGTTTGTTTATATTTATTTTTTTAAATATATTTTTTATTGATATTTTTACAGAGAGGAAGGGAGAGAGATAGAGAGCTAGAAACGTCCATGAGAGAGAAACATCGACCAGCTGCCTCTTGCACACCCCCCACCGGGGATGTGCCCGCAACCAAGGTACATGCCCTTGACCGGAATCGAACCCGGGACCTTTCAGTCCGCAGACCGACGCTCTACCACTGAGCCAAACCGGTTTTGGCCAGACGAGTCTTTTCAGTCTTGGGGGGTGGGGGTGGGGGGGGAAGCTCAATAGTTAAATAATAATTTTCTTATCTACAACTCTGACCCAGCACCCAGCACCCTGGAAACTTACTCAGAAAGCAGTTTAGAAGGTTGACGACGAAGTGGTAATGCCCTCTCCTTCTCTGGGAAGCGGGGAGGGGTGCACAGTTCTACGTCTGTCTGGGGCGGGGGTGTCATTCGTCGGAATGGACTAACAGGCTATTGTGTTCCCGCACCCCCATAAGGGAGAGAACCTGCCTTCTCTTTTGAAATGGACACTAAATTAGAATGTTCTCACAAAACGTTGTGTTCTCCCCTTGCGATCAGAATCCTAGCAGTATCAGCCCGGAAAAGTAAATGGACACATTTGCATTCCATTTGTAGCTTTTGTAAGCAGCAAAATTGTGTATTAGCTAAAGAAAGGCAAGAAATATGCCCAGACGATGGCTTTAAATGTTTCTGGGATTAACAGCAAGAGAAATTGGGAGGGATGTAGGCATGTGTTGGAGGTGAGAGCAGAGGAGGAGGGGGGAGGGGGGAGGGATTCTCTCTCATCGATGTTTCTAACTCTCTATCCCTCTCTCTTCCTCTCTGTAAAAAAATCGATAAAATATATTTTAAAAAATTAAAAAAATAACATGCAAACAGGGGTTATCCCTGGATGGTCACATTGGGTTATTCTTTATTCTTCTTCATACTTTTCTCCATTTTATACATTTTCTACAGTGATCATAAATTACTCTGGAAATCAGGGGAGAAGAAAAAAAAGTCATTAACATTTGTTGTGCCTATTTTCTCTGCACTGAATCTTTTTTCCCCCCCTGCCAGAGTTTAATATTCTTTCTCAATAGCCCAATATAAACACACATACTTAGTGTAGAAAATTGGTTTTGCAAACAATTCCCCATCCTTCTTTGATGTCTCATAAGCATCTGCCTAATATTCATAGCGCAGTTTCTGAGGAAGAGAAACAATCGACCCAATTTTGTCCCATTGGTGTTAGAAGGTTTCCTTGGAGAGGAATCCTCTCTTATTTTTCTCACCTGAGCCTGGTTGGCACCTAACCACTCCTCAGTGTCCCAAACCCCGCTGGCCATTTTCCTTCTGCCTCACCTTTGCTCAAATTCTACTGCTCATGTGCAGGCAGCAGTACCGAGGACACGTGAACATGAAGGGTGTCCCTGACCAGTTTGGCTCAGTGGCTAGAGCGTCAGCCCGAGGACTGAAGGGTCCCAGGTTCAGTTCTGGTCCAGGCCACATACCTCAGTTTCGGGCTCCATCCTCAGCCCTGGTTGGGACACATGTGAGAAGCAACTAGTCGATGTGTCTCTCTCACACTGATGTTTCCCTCCCTCCGTTTCTCCCCATCCCTTACACTCTGGCTTAAAAAAAAAAAAATCAATGGAGTCCTATCCAGTTTGGCTCAGTGGATAGAGAGAGCACTGGCCTGTGCACCGAAGGGTCCCAGTGGGATTCTGGTCAAGGGCATGGACCTTGGTTGCAGGCACATCCCTAGTAGGGGGGGGGGTGCAGGAGGCAGCTGATAGATGTTTCTCTCTCATTGATGTTTCTAACTCTCCATCCCTCTTCCTTCCTCTCTGTAAAAAAAAAAAAAATCAATATATAAACAATGGAAAAATATCCTCAGGTGAGGATTACCAAATACACAAACAACAATAACAAAAACAAAAACAGAATGAGGGATGGAGGAGTACATTAACCTGAGGACCTTTAATATATATTTTAAAATATATTTTATTGCTATTTTACAGAAAGGAAGGGAGAGAGATAGAGAGCTAGAAATGTCGATGAGAGAGAAACATTGACCAGCTGCCTCTTGCACACCCCCCACCGGGGATGTGCCCGCAACCAATGTACATGCCCTTGACCAGAATCGAACCTGGGACCTTTCAGTCTGCAGACTGACGCTCTATACACTGAGCGAAACCGGTTTTGGCTAACCTGAGGATCTTAATCAAGACATCCTTCCCTAAAAGAGGAGGAGGAGGAGGAGGAGGAGGAAGAGGAAGACACACAGCTCTCTTAGAAAAGAATAATCCTTAATCCTCACCTCAGATGCAGGTATATGACCACTACATTTTTTGGAATATCTCCTTTTTTTTTTTTGTAAGAGGAAATTTATAGAAATGAAAAAGTTTTCCTGCCGAAGCCGGTTTGGCTCAGCGGTAGAGCGTCGGCCTGCGGACTGAAAGGTCCCGGGTTCGATTCCGGTCAAGGGCATGTACCTTGGTTGCGGGCACATCCCCGGTGGGGGGTGTGCAAGAGGCAGCTGGTCAATGTTTCTCTCTCATTGACATTTCTAGCTCTCTATTTCTCTCCCTTCCTCTCTGTAAAATATCAATAAAATATATTTAAAAAAAAAAGAAAAAGAAAAAGTTTTCCTAGACAATTTTTTTTTTAGAGATTTATAAAATTTGAATTGTCTCAATCTCTCCCCACCTCTAACAGGGCATGATGACCCCTTCCCATGCATTAGAGTTCGCATTTTTTGGCAAGACCGCGTTTAGGACCTAGTAGTATCGCGTGTTTTTTGTGTGTGTGTCGCAAATATTCTCCCCCCAGCACATTAGAATCCCACGAATAACTGAAGCCGCGAGTAAAATGTTTACGAACGGGGAGATGATGTTGACAGTCGTTAATGATTACAGAGCCTGGCAGCCGCCCACCTGCCTTTTGTCCCCATAGTACGGGGAATAGCTGTGATTTGTTGGCTTCCAAGCCCCTGGTCAGTCACAGACTCCCACCTACTGCCTGGTGTGGTGCGGAAAACGCAGTCCGTTTCGCAGGGTTTCTGCAAATCCATCGAGATGACAAATGAGTGCGGGGTCGCTCTTTGGGGCTGGAGGCAGTTCATTAAATGGGTCCCGAGTGGCCCTGGGAGCGGGCTTGGCTCCGGGCCACCTGACACCACCGGGAGGTGGATGGGACGCATAATGGCAGCACCTGTGAGCACTTAAGTCCCTCACACACTGAGTCAGACACAGGCCACGTGACTTGCCACGTGACTTTCCCCGTCTGGCTGCACACGGGTCCCGGGGAGCTTAGGAAGGCTAGTTTGCATTTTTCAAATTTTATTGTTATTATTATTTTTTTAGTTTTCTTTCAAAGGGGAAAAGCAAGGGTCTCAGATCTGGGAAAGGCCCCCATTGTGGGTTATTATAAGCCTTTCACGGCCCATAAGACCCTCAGCCAAACTCTAAATTTTATCAGAAGGACCCACTGGCACCGAAACCGGTTTGGCTCAGTGGTAGAGCGTTGGTCTGCGGACTGAAAGGTCCGGGGTTCGATTTCGGTCAAGGGCATGTGCATTGGTTGCGGGCACATCCCCGGTAGGGGGTGTGCAAGAGGCAGCTGGTCGATGTTTCACTCTCATTGACGTTTCTAGTGCTCTATCTCTCTCCCTTCCTCTCTGTAAAATATCAATAAAATATATTGTTTTTAAATTAAAAAAAAAAGAAGGACCACTGGCTCCATGGTCTGGGCTGTTCGTTGGCTGTGGTTCTGGAGTGTAGGGACAGGTTATAAAGGAAGGACGGACAGGGGACAGCATAAGACTCGGGGGACCTTCTCCCAGGACCCTTGCTTCCCCTGCCCCTCTGTGAACGACCCCCGATCGGCCCATCTGAATACTTATTTTGAAGGTTTTAAGGTCTAAGGCAGTGGTCGGCAAACTGCGGCTCGCGAGCCACATTCGGCTCTTTGGCCCCTTGAGTTCTTAGCAAAGGCCAGCTTAGGAGTACCCTAACGAAGTTAATAACAATGCACCTACCTATATAGGTTACATTTTTAAAAGTTGGCTCTCAAAAAAACAATTTCAATCGTTGGACTGTTGATATTTGGCTCTGTGGACTGATGAGTTTGCCGACCACTGATCTAAGGGCCTTCACCTGGCATTTTATAAGGACCCTTCTCCTTCTCAGCCTTGTCATTCTGCTTGAACATCTGGATCGCTAACTTCCTGATTCTCATGTTTTATAAAGTTTGTTTTGTTTTGTTTCTGTTTTTGTTGTTAAGCCTCACCGGAGGATATTTTTTCTTTGATTTTTTCAGGGAGAGTGGAAGAGAGAGAAACATCAATGTGAGAGAAAGACATTGATGGGTTTGCCTCCTGTACGCACCCTGACCACAGCCGGGGAGGAGCCTGCAACTTGCTCTTTAAAAAAAAAAAAAAAAAAAAAATATATATATATATATATATATATATATATATATATATATATATTATTGATTTTTTACAGAGGGGAAGGGAGAGGGATAGAGAGCTAGAAACATCGATGAGAGAGAAACATCAACCAGCTGCCTCCTGCACGCCCCCCACCAGGGATGTGCCCGCAACCAAGGTCCATGCCCTTGACCGGAATCGAACCTGGGACCCTTCAGTCCGCAGACTGACGCTCCATCCACTGAGCCAAACTGGTTTCGGCTGCAACTTGCTCTTGATGGGACTTGAACCCGGGACCCTTTGGTCTGCAGGCCGCCGCTCTATGTTTTTGTTTCCCATGATGGCGCTCATTTCCAAAGACCGTGTTCTGTTATGGCTGCAGGCCCAGCTAAGGGGACCGCGCCGTCCCCTCCCCTTCCTTATCTTGCGTTTGGCAGCCGCTAGGAGGGGCAGGTCCCTCCCCCAGGGGCCAGTACCCAGGGCTCAGACCACAGCTGGCCTGCGGCAGGGGTGTGCCAACAGAGGCCGAAAACAAAAGCAGAACTGCCTTCATTTCAAGCTCCATTAGGGGCACGCGCTGGTCGGGCCAGGAAATCAATGGAAAGATGAAGCTGGCAGGAAAAGAACAGATCTCCCCCCCCCACCCCCCCCCCACCCCCGTTTCTAGGGAGGAATTGAGCCCAAATAGGGATGGGGGAGGAGGGGATTACGGAGCAGCACTCATTTATAAAAAACAGAGAAATTTAAAAATCACACCCAACGAACCTTTTTGTTGTCGTTTTCCACGTTTTCAGCTCACATAAAGATAATGGCGAAAAGCACAGGCGGGACCCAGCGCCACAGCACGCAGCTAGCCACATGGAGAGCCACGCGTCGGGTATGAAACAGCAATTGTCATTCTGAGGTTGCTCAAGCCTTTTAAAGAGAGAAACTCTTTTAGAAAATATATATATTTTATTGATTTTTCACAGAGAGGAAGAGAGAGTTAGAGAGATAGAGAAACATCGATCAGCTGCCTCCTACACATCCCTCACCGGGGATGTGCCCGCAATCAAGGTACATGCCCTTGGCCTGAATGGAACCCCAGACCCTTCAGTCCGCAGGCCGACGCTCTATCCACTGAGCCACACTGGTTCCGGCGAAGAGAGAAACTCTTCAGGATCAATCGTATCGATGGTTCATCGCAACTGGTTAGCTAACAGCAAACCATCGTACTGTTTCCCTTTCAGAAGCCAGTCAAGAAAGGGCTTCCGCAGGGAGTTAGTTGTTAACCTAGGGGTGGGCAAACTTTTTGACTCGAGGGCCACCATGGGCTCTTAAACTGGACCGGAGGGCCGGAACAAAAGCAGCCTGACCATGCTGGCACTCTCCTCTTGGGCTGCTGGTGAAGGAGCGGAGGGGAGAGCAAGAGAACCCTCCGCTCTTTCGGCTCCGCGGGCCAGATAGAACAGCCGAATGGGCCAGATCCGGCCCGCGGGCCGTAGTTTGCCCACGGCTGTAACCACTCACAAGACATCCTCGCCTACTGACAAAATGCAACACGAGAGGTATTTTCGGGGAAGACGTGGGGAGGAATAGTTTTGATGTTTGTAAAATAGTTTCCTCGGAACCCGGCCTTATTCCGCTTTTGTACAGCTTGTGAACGGACGTGCCGTTCCACGAAGGAGGAACGTTTTTCCTCCCTCTCAGTCTTTTGACTTCTTTTCCGAGGTCAGTCCCGGAAGTTTTCATTTCCGCTTACCCAGTGGGTTGTTTTCATGCTCTTGTTGTCCGGCTGTCAGAGCTGAGGGGAGCCACCAGGTGGCACTGTGCCAGAGCGGGGCCAGGGAATCTGGGGGCATTGCTGGGCTCAGCGGGTGCCCGGGAAGTTCAGGCCTAAGGAGGGTCCGAGAAGGTGAGCGTGGTACCCAGACGCCGTCATCATCTGTTGACATCATCTGTTCATTCATGTCATCATCTGGTCATTCATGTCATCATCTGTTCATTCATGTAGGTTCCTTGCTTCCCACGAAGAGAAAGCTTATTCATTCTTGTACACTCGTTCTGTCTTGGGGCTCCTGCTGGCCCATTTCATCTGCCTTTCTTTTTTCTTTCTTCTTTTTTCTTGTAGTGAAGATGATTTCTTGCAGGTCTACCTGGATGTGGCAGTTGGTTTTGCTCGGGGAGTGTTTTTCCCCCGTATTCTCTGTGTCTGTCTCCTTTCTGCCTATCCCCTCCTCCGCCAATTCCAGACTGCATTCTGCTCACCATCCCTGGGAAGATGCCGTCAGCCATCTTGCCCGTGGCCTCAACCTTGCCAATCAAGAGGCTGATTTTCTGTCTCCATCTTATCAGACCTCCCGGCAGCACCTGGCTTGCTCTGCCCCTCGTAAGGCTTCCAAGACTTCTGACTCTAAGCTTCTCTTGGGTGGTCCTCTCATCTCTTGCGGTTGACGATTTCTTTCTCCTCTGATCAACCCGTTTTGAGTTTCTTAGTATTTTTGTAGCAACACACATCCTGTAGGTCAAGGGTGGGATGAGGTGATGCTCATTCTGCTGGCCCGGGCACCGTACTTTGAGAACCACTGATCTAAATCAGGGGTGGGGGCCCTGGCTTGTGTGGCTCAGTGGATAGAGCATCAGCCTGAGGACTGAAGGGTCCCAGGTTCGATTCCAGTCAAGGGCACATGCCTGGGTTGCGGGCTCGATCCCCAGTAGGGCAGCGTGCAGGAGGCAGCTGGTCCATGATTCTCACTCATCATTGATGTTTCTTATCTCTCTCTCTCCCTCTTCCCTTCCCCTCTGAAATGAATAAAAATATATTAAAAAAAAAATAAATCAGGGTTGGGGAACGCCCAGCCTGCAGGCCGTGGAAGGCCCGCAAAATCATTTTCTCTGTCCCTGCCAAGGCCGCCGCAGGTTGGACGCAAAATTCAATAAATCTAGGAACTTTTTTATAGCAACATAAATTTCTATTAAGTGGATTATATTAAGGGAATGATGTTTTAAATGACCCGTGGCCCTTGGCAGAGAAATGACCCCCACCCCTGATCTAAACCTTCCGAGTTAATGGTACATAGTTGCTGAGGCCAGACAGCCAGGAAATCTTTTTTATTCTTCTCTCTCCGTCATGGCCACCGCCAGGATCTTAGTCATTTAGATGAAGAACCCGGATGTGGCCCCGGCCGGTGTGGCTCACTTGGTTCGCTTTCTAGTCAAGGAACATGCAGGGTTTGGGGCTAGACTCCCAGTAGGGGGCGTGCAGGAGGCAGCCAAGCAATATTTCTCTCATGGATCGTTCTCTCTCTCCCTCTCCCTTCCCCTCTCTCTGAAAGCAATAGCAACGTAGTGATGTGGCATTGAAACCCATTCACCTCTGAGGCAGACATCCCGTGCCCAAGGTCGGCAAACTGTGGCTCACAAGCCACAGGCGGCTCTTTGGCCCCTTGGGTGTGGCTCTTCCATAAAATACCACGGCCTGGGCGAGTCTATGTTGAAGAAGTGGCATTAGAAGAAGTTTAAGTTTAAAAAATGTGGCTCTCCAAAGAAATTTCAATCGTTGCAGCTGTTGATATTTGGCTCTGTGGACGAATGAGTTTGCCAACCACTGCTCTATGTCATCTTCCCTCTCTGTGTAGACCTGCTATGGTTTTTTAAGTGGGACAATTTTTTTAAAAAAAAAGAAAAAATATTTTTATTGATTTTTTTTTTTTTTTTTTTTTTTTTTTACAGAGAGGAAGAGAGAAAGATAGAGTTAGAAACATCAACGAGAGAGAAACATTGATCAGCTGCCTCCTGCACACCCCCTACTGGGGATGTGCCCGCAACCGAGGTACATGCCCTTGACCGGAATCGAACTCTGGACCTTTCAGTCCGCAGGCCATTGCCAAAGGAGCTGAGCAGATGTACTGTCCCTTCCGAGTGCGTCTCCACACCTGCTCCTTCAGCGCGCCGCAGACTCGGGGATCTTTACCATCTGCTACTCGCGTGGAGGGGGAAAAATGGGATTCTGGTGTTTAAAATGCAAATTATTTCATTATATGTGAGTGCGAACATCTTTTCTTTTTTAAAAAATATATTGATTTTTTTTACAGAGAGGGAGAGGGATGGAGAGTTAGAAACATCGATGAGAGAGAATCATCCATCAGCTGCCTCTTGCACACCCCCCACTGGGGATGTGCCCGCAACCAAGGTACATGCCCTTGACCAGAATCGAACCTGGGACCTTTCAGTTTGTAGGCCGACGCTCTATCCGCTGAGCCAAACTGGTTTCGGCCAAACAGCTTTTCTTATGCTTTTTCTACACTGAGTGGCCAGATGATGATGATCTCTGAACACATAATAATCCGGCCACTCAGTGCATATCCTGTGTAATAAAAGGCTAATATGCAAATTGTCCCCTCGACCAGGAGTTCGACCAGCAGGCAGGCCGGCTAACCTGCCATGTCCCCTCCCCCTGGCCAGGCTGGCCGGACCCCACCCATGCACGAATTCATGCACCGGGTGCACACAGATGAAGGGCTGACGTGAACAAGTAATCAATCCACTTTGCTTGATCTTAGCCTCTTATTAATGAATCACCTTATAGCCACGGTGCCACTTCTCAGACTTTATTCCAAACATATCACTGCAATGCCTTCCCCACAGGGTGAACCGCCCGGCCTACCCAGGTCGGCCTGGGACTCGAGTTATGCTTTACAAGAGAGAGAGCCAACCCTAGCTCACATGGGAGGCAGCCATCGCGCACCCCCTCACCCCCCAGATATTTCTATATCCTTGGCCCGGGAAGGCGCCCTGTGGTCTATTTGGACTATTGAGCTGAGTATTCCTTCCCATCCCGTTGATGGCGGGCTGGGGCGTGGGGCTTGCTTTGGCCCCCATACTGGGCCTCAGCTGCAGCCATACATGTGCTTAGCGTGTTGTCTTTTGCCCTCCAGTGACCCGGCGCAAGCTGACCTGGACACCGCCTGCCGTCGGCAGCGTTCGCCCAGCCGAATCCAGCTTCGACCAGCCGCGCTCCGGTCCACCCACAGACCAGTGAGTAAGAAGTCAACGCTTGTTGGTTTAAGCCAGTGGTCGGTCGGCAAACTGCGGCTCGCGAGCCACACGTGGCTCTTTGGGCCCTTGAGTGTGGCTCTTCCACAAAATACCACACTCTTGGGTACGCACATACAGTGCGATTGAAACTTTGTGGCCCATGCGCAGAAGTCGGTTTTCGGCTCTCCAAAGAAATGTCAATCGTTGCGCTGTTGATATTTGGCTCTGTGGACTCATGAGTTTGCCGACCAGTGTTGTAAGCCTCTGAGTTTTGAGATGTCTGCCTCACAGCGTGGTTATCGCAATGTTTAATGAAGAGATTCTGATTCTCTGGGTGGAAAAACATTGGAGTTCTTCAAAATGCGGCCCTGGCGATTCTCACATGCAGCCAGGCTGATAATTGCCAATTTGGAGACTTGCTTTTCTGCCCTGGAGTTAGGTGATGCCTCACTGCATTTCTTCTAACCTGGCTCTGGAACCACCCACAATCCCTTGGGCATCTCATTTGTTAAAAACACAGGTTTCTGCCCTGGCCAGTGGGGCTAAGCTGATCGGACGTTGTCTCTTTTGCTGAAGGGTCGCCAGTTCGAGTCCCGGTCAGGGCACATGCCTGGGTTGCAGGCTCCATCCCCGGTAAGGGATGTGCAGGAGGCAGCCGACTGATGCTTGGCTCTTGCGTCGATGTTTCTCTCTCTCTCCCTCTCCCTCCCGTCCGCCCCAGGCCCTCACCACCCCGTTGTCCGAGTCCACGGGTTATGCATACATGCATACGGGTTCACTGGTTTGTCTCTCCCCACCCACCCTCCCCTGCCTTCCCTCTGAGGTTCGACAGCCTGTATCTGCTTCTATGGCTCTGTCTGGCTCTATTTTTGTTCATCAGTTTATTCGGTTCGTTAGATTCCACCTATGAGCGAGATCATGGGATACTTATCTTTCTGTGAGTGGCTTATTTCACTCAGCATAATGTTCTCCATTAGTAGATTCTTTAGTTGTCTCTGTGAGGGCCAGAACTCAGGAATTCCACCAGTTTTTTTTTCCTAGAGACCTACCCAGGCCGAGGGGTTTGGATATGCAGACGAGGGTGAGGGGGGGGGCAGATCTGGTAGGTAGCGCCCCTAGAGAATGGGCCTCCAGCATTCGTATTTCTCAGTTTCCAGTTCTCTGTCATCCATCTAATGGCCACAAACGCTGCAGGGTATCTTAGCACAGAAGCCTCCAAAATAGAGAATAAACTGGCTGTGAGAAAGGGAGAATGAAAAAGCCACGGGGCCGAAACGGTTTGGCTCAGTGGATAGCGCGTTGGCCTGCAGACTGAAAGGTCCCAGCTTCGATTCTGGTCAAGGGCATGGACCTTGGTTGCGGGCACATCCCTGGTGGGAGGTGTGCAGGAGGCAGCTGATGGATGATTCTCTCTCATCGATGTTTCTAACTCTTTATCTCTCTCCCTTCCTCTCTGTAAAAAAAAATCAATAAAATAAATTAATTAATTAAAATAAAATAAAAAGCACTAGGAATGAGGTGGTTGGGACACTTCTCAGCGAGACAGAGAGCCAGAAAGATCTGGAAGGCGCACGAGCTGTCAAACTGCCGAGGTCGAGGGAGTCACGTGCCACGTGTCGGAGCGGCTGTGCCAGCTTTTCATTGGGAGGAAAAGCAGATACGTCCTTGCCTCCCGCAAGGCCAGCCCACCTCTATGCCGCCCCCAGTCCCTGGCCCATCAGTTCTTCCCGGGACGAGCCAGCGCGAACAGGATCCAACGGCCTTGTCTGCCAGGCCCGGATACTGATCTGAGTCTCAAATAATTATAAACAGCATCTGCTTTGCTCGGTGATTTAAATAGACGCGATTTAGAAAGGAACATCAGGGCTCAAAGTCAAGGGCTGTGAATCGTCTGATTCTTTTAGCTTTCCCTTCTTTCCTGGTCCTCTCCGGAAGTGTCCCTCATCTCCTCCACTTCCTTCCGGGAAGAGCTTCTGGACCCGTGGCAGAGGAGAGGGTTAAACAACTTTGCTGTTGGAAACAGAGGAAGAGGGGCCCTAGCTGGTTTTGCTCAGTGGTTAGAGAGCCACGGTCCACAGACTGAAGGGTCCCCGGTTCTATTCCGGTCGAGGGCATGTACCTGGGTTATAGGTTCCCCAGCCCTGGGTGGGGTGGGTGCAGGAGGCAACCCATCCATGTGTCTCTCTCACATCGATGTTTCTCTCTGTCTCTCCCTCCCCCTTCCACTCTCTCTAAAAATCAATGGGAAAATATCCTTGGGTGAGGATTAACAACAACAACAAGAAGTTTAGAAAACAGTAAGAGGGAAAGATGACACAGGAGCTGAGCCGAAACTGAGCCCCGCCATGGCATGCCTGTGGTGAGATGGACGGTCTGTTGGGATTTTCCTAGGAAAAGGGCCAATTAAAAGCAAACACGGGGATAAAAAACTCAAACCTTAAATAGCTAGAGACATAAATATCTGTCTCACGGGGCTTTGGAGGCCAAATCCCACTTCACACCAGAATGAGTGGAGGATTCTCCCGAATGTCAAGATCGGCACACTGCCCTTGAACATCTCCCTTTAAAATGGCGTCATGGGCTCCTCTGCCTCTTCAGGACCACGGGGCTGCCCCGCCCTGCCCCTGCGGCCTTGACCCCTGCCCCGGAACTCCCTACCTGACGTCTCTCACCCGGACACCCCCATTAGATGATTAATTTTCTTCCTTCTTTTCATTCTTTTATCCGAGGAGAAAGGAATATTTAGACATTTAATGGGCGTGTAACGAGATAACTACAACAAGTTAATTAGTTCCCAATTAAGTTGCATTTACCATACTTCCTGAATGTATCCTCAGCAATTAGGGGCCCCCGATGAACTTGCAGTGGCTGCTGGCGTCCCATAGGAGGCTGAAGGATGAGAGCATTCCTGTGTCTGAGGCCATATACACTGTCTTCTTTCTTTCTTTCTTTTTTAATATTTTTATTGATTTCAGAGAGGAAGGGAGAGGGAGAGATAGAAACATCAATGATGAGAATCATTGATCGGCTACCTCCTGCATGCCCTCTACTAGGGTTCAAGCCTGCAACCTGGGAATCGAACCATGATCTCCTCGTTCATAGGTCTGTGTTCAACCACTGAGCCATGCCAGCTGGCGGCACTGTCTTCTTCTTCCGTTTCCCCCCAGAAAACAAATGAAAACTTCATTTATTTATTAAGAAAAAAAAAGGAAGAGGAGTTCCTTATAGAATTGTTGACTTGTTTGTCTATAATCTATATACACCCTTAGAGTGCATTTTTTTCTATATGTATATTTTAAAATATATTTTATTGATTTTTTTACAGAGAGGAAGAGAGAGGGATAGAGAGCTAGAAACATCGATGAGAGAGAAACATCGACCAGCTGCCTCCTGCACACCCTCTACCAGGGATGTGCCCGCAACCAAGATACATGCCCTTGACCGGAATCGAACCTGGGACCTATCAGTCCCCAGACCGATGCTCTATCCACTGAGCCAAACCGGTTTCGGCTCTCTCTCTCTCTCTCTCTCTCTCTCTCTCTCTCTATATATATATATATATATATATATATATATATATATATATAATATCCAGCTTATCTTAGGGTCTATTGACTATATGAGCTGGCCAATCAGTGACACAGTAGGCGGGGCCAAGCCCGTGAAAATGGATACCAACAAGCACGGAATCAGTGTCATGGAAAGAGTATTGGCTTCGGAGGCCAGGGATGTGGGCTCCCGTCTTGACTACCACTTCCTAGTCATGTGACTTGGGGCAAGTATTCCTCCAATCACGGAGCCTCAGCCCCCCATTCCTATTGTAGGCATGACAAACAGAAGCTCACCGAGGTTGGTGGCTACATGAATAAGAGAGTGCGGTGTCTGGCGTGGTGGCTCAGTGGTTGAATGTCGACCTATGAACCAGGGGGTCACGGTTCCATTCCCAGTCAGGGCACATGCCCCGATTTCACCATCAATCCCCTGTAGGGGGCGTGCAGGAGGCAGCCGATCAATGATGCTCTCTCAGCATTGATGTCTCTCTCTCTCTCTCTCTCTCTCTCTCTCTCTCTCTCTCTCTCTGACTTGCTCTTTGAAATCAATAAAAAGTATATCTATTTTTAAAAAGAAAGCAAAGGAAAGCCGTACAGGTCCTGCAGATAGTAGACATTCGTTATTAGCTTGTCGGTGTGTCTCTGCAGGCTCTGATTGTTGAAGGGTTCGGGCAGAGAGGTTTCCTGGCTAAGCACTTGGGGGTCAATTGTCATTGGAAGTCCTTGCGGAGGCCCCTCATCAAATCCCCACGTCTTATTAGTGGTGAGAACGCCCCGAGCGCATTATCAATACATTACAGAATGGCCAGGAGCCGCAGGTGGGTAAGGTCAGCTATTCCTTGTGTCCTGGGGTTTGCCTTATGATAACGTGGTCCAGGGAGAGTGAGATCAGAAAGAGGATTGAGTTTATCAGCCAGGCGCTGGGGAACAATGAGAAAGGCACCAGGCCTGGGGGGGGGGGGGGGCTGATGGGGTGATGAGAGGGGGTGGGCTCTCGGGGATCCCTCATCCTGCAGCAGTGGGAGGGGCGCCCCCTTTCTGGCTCTTGTGTCCCTTGCTTTCACGCGGCAAAGCTCACCTCTCCTTCCGCGCCAGCTATGATTAAAAAGCCACGTTGAAGGATCATCAGAAGGAGGTGGGGGGGGGGGATTGACAAACTAATTTGCATTTTAATGAATTTTTAATTGAACCCAAATCTGTTGTTTCTGTTTAAAGATGCAGGGCTGATTTTGCGGTCTCTGCTACCGAGGGCCAAGTGGGAACTTAATGTGATAAAAAACAATGATAACGCAAAGCTTAATTAGGCTTGAAAACTCGTCTGGAAAGGCTGCGCGCAGCCGGGGAATGGCAGGCTTTGCTAGGAGGAGGCTCAGAAGCCGGATTTGGTGGGTAGATGCCTGCTTCCTGAAACCACCCAGTCAGCCAGGCCTGTATGCTGGGCCAGGACACACCTTCAACCATCTTCTGCCTTCATATTTAATGTGTGTGTGTGTGTGTGTTTTTAATTGATTTTTTAGAGAGAGAGGAAGGGAGAAAGATACAAAAATAGAAACATTGATAAGAGCAAAGTCAACTTGCTGCCTCCTGTACGCCCCCTACTGGGGATCGAAACAGCAACCTGGGCATGTGCCCCGACTGGGAATCGAACCGGTGACCTCCTGGTTCAGAGATTGACACTCAACCACCAAGTCACACCAGTGGGGCCAGATTTTTGGGTTTCTAGGCACAGCCCAGCCCAGCCAGTGGGAGGTGGTCAGTGGAATTCTACTGTGGCTTTGATCGGGGGAGGGGGTCGGTCTTTGATTCTTTGATTCTGAAGAAGTTTTAGAAGAAATGCAGATACGGCTTGCTCAGAAATTGTCTCGCCTTTTTTGGATGAAAGCGATGTCCCAGAGGCAGCCTTTCGGGGAGATGGGGTTCAGACCTGTCTGCCTGCAAAGTCTAAGCCACATCACAAGGCTTCCTCATGCCTCTCCAGCAGGGGACAAGGGTGGACTTGAAAGCCACACTGGTGGTGAGAATGAAATGCCCTCACAGATACAGAAGATGGGGAAGAGAGGGCGTTCTATGTGGCAAATCCAAGGACATTTGGACACAATCCTATATAATAAAAGCCTAACATGCAAATTGACTGAACAGCAGAACGGCCAGTAGAAAGACTGGTCACGACGATGCACAATGACCACCAGGGGACAGATGCTCAACACAGGAGTTGCCCCCAGCCCACAGGCCCCAGGCCAGCCAAGGCGGGTGCCAGCGGGGTCCCCCAACTGCCTCGCCAGTTGCCCCAAGATTGGACCTGATCGCAGGCCAGGCCTAAAGACCCAATCCGTGCACAGATTTCATGCACCAGGCCTCTAGCTGGGTAATATTTGGAGAAAAGCAAGCAGATGTCTTAGAGCAAGTGTCAGTGGGCAGGTTGGCAAAGCGACTTTAAAAGACAACTATAATGGCAGGAATTCCATTTATGGAGTCCTTTTCTGTAGGTGAGATATCCTGTGGGTTTTATATTCATTATCTCTGCAATCCATTGACCTTCAAGGTAGGAGAGGTGCATGCCATTTATAGAGAAGGAATCTGTGGCACCGGATGGGACAGTAACTACGGCCCAGGGTCCCTGGGGTTCAATGCCCGTAGTGGGATTCGAACCAGGATCTGTCTGATTCTCAAAGCTGAACCTGTACTGCTATTGCAGAAGAATATTAGGCCGAGATTCGGGAACGTTTTGAGCCTCATGAGCCTGGGTATGAATTTCTCGGCAGGCTTTTTCCAAAACTTGTTCTGCAAGATACGGCCTTCAGATTCTAGCAGATGTTTCCGTGGGTCAGGGAAGTCCATTTCTATAGCCCAAAACACAAGGAGAGGACCTGGTTTGCAGAGTTCCCCAAACTCCTCTGGCCACATTCCCATGCTCAGAAACCAAGCTGCACAGGCTCCAGCAGGCAGCAGAGACCCTCATGTGATTCCTGAGCAGCGCGCTGCAACCGTAGCCCAATCTGTTTATGAAGGCACCTCGGGCAATAGCTTCAAAGATGGACACATCAGTGACAGGCCTGGAGACAAGGAGACCAGTTAGAAAGTAGCTAATTCTCCCGAGTGGGGGGGGGGAGGAAGGGGAAGAAACCACCTCATTCATCCATCTCTTAATGAAAACACTGGGCTCCAGTGACCCGGATGATTAGAGTGTCCTCAAAACCCTCATCCAATTAAAAAGCGATCCCATCTGAGAGAGCAATTCCGTAAACCACGGAGAGCCACACACACACGAAGTTTAGCAAGGCTTAGACCATAGAGACGCCGTGTGAGCGGACAGACGGGCTCCACGCTGGATCTGCACCCAGCCCACCCTCTCTGTGGTGATGCCAGTTGTACACGGGCACGGCCCGGGGAGGCAGGTTCCCGTGGCCCCAGTGCAGTCACCAGGCTCACCCAGGGATTGTCACCCTTCACACCGAGGCCACGGCCGCTCATCCAGGGATTGGAAAAGTATCTCCTGGCCACTCCCCATCCTCCACCCACACCGCCATCACTCGAGAAGCTTTCGATGGCCATCAGTCTTGTCAACAGGTGCCTTCTTGTCTTGTGACCTTTGGCAGCTGGAGGTGTGTGCGTCAACTCAGGGCATTGTTGCAGGCCAGGCCTAAGGACCCAATCCGTGCACAAATTTCATGCACCAGGCCTCTAGCTGGGTAATATTTGGAGAAAAGCAAGCAGATGTCTTGGAGCGAGTGTCAGTGGGCTAGAGGGCTCCAAACTTTCCCTCAAGGGACACTTTTAGTGACATAACTCAGAGGATAGTTCCGCTAGCCTTCGGTGAAGCACCTACTATGTGCTAGACACGATGTGCTTGCACACATTACTCTCTTCCCATCCTCACAGACCTCAATTGTGGGTGGGCTCTAGCAAGTACGTCAGATTGGAAATAAGTGAATATTGGAACCATTCCTTCTGTGGTTTTCTTGTGAAAGTTCCGTTAAAACAAGCACAGCAGCATAGTAGGGCGCACTGTCATGGGGATGAACTAATTGCCTTAGAGCCTACAGAATGGGTGGGATTCTCGACTCCATGTCTTCTTTAAAAAACATATATATTTTTTAATTGATTTCAGAGAGGAAGGGAGAGGGAGAGAGAGAGAAACATCAATGATGAGAGAGAATCATGGATCGGCTGCCTCCGACATGCCCCCCTCCTGGGGATGGAGCCCGCAACTCAGGCATGTGCCTGGGAATCATAAGGTGACCTCCTGGTTCATAGGTCGATGCTCAACCACTGAGCAACACTGGCCTGGCTCAACTCCATGTCTTTTAAAATATATATATATATATTTAATTTATTTTTTACAGAGAGGAAGGGAGAGGGATAGATAGTTAGAAACATCAATGAGAGAGAAGCATTGATCAGCTGCCTCCTGCAAACCCTACACTGGGGATGTGCCCACAAACAAGGTACATGTCCCTGACCGGAACCGAACCTGGGACCCTTCAGTCCGCAGGCCGGATGCTCCATCCACTGAGCCACACTGGTTAGCTCGACTCCACGTCTTGACAGCTGTGTGGCCTTAGGTAAGCTCCCAGCTCTCTCTGCACTCCAGTTTCCAAACATCCCTATGGAAGTGCTCACTCTTCCTGTCGGGGTTCGAGGATTCCAAGAGGGTAGAGGCCCAGTAACTGTTAGTGCCACACCCGTCCAGGGTGGGAGGACCTGGTGGTGAGTGAGTCCATTGGCTTCCGTGGTTGGCGCAGATGTGTTTTCCGTTTCGCTCGGCTTTCCCCTCTCCGCCAGCGCCCGTTCGCTAACCCGCCCGGATGCTCCGATGCCGGCATCTCCGATGCCTCTCTCTACCTCGGGGACTCACATGAATACCGCTCCACTGTCGCCTCCTGAAAGAATGCACGTCAGTCCTGTCAACTCGGGGAATGGTTGCCGTCCAAACCGGCCCCCGGGGGACACTTTTCGCAGCATCGCCTCCACGATAGCTCGGCTAATGTTTCCCGAACACCTGCTCTGCGTGAGGCGCAATGCGCCGTGCGTTCGCCCAAGTCATCGCGCTAATGTTACAGAAAACGACTACTGTGTGACGGAGCCGTCAGTAACTCCGGGTAGCATTTGTACTCAGTGTGCAGTCCTAGTGCTGTGAGCTTCCTTTTCTTCCTCGTCTGGGGGTAACAGTAAATAGATCTACCGGTGAGTGTGGCTCGGGTACCAACCAATCAGAATGAGGCATTGGAGGATGGCAGGTGGATCCTAGAGGACAGGAGCTACAGCTCAACAACTGGAATAGAAATATTTTAACAATTCCGTTTTATTTATTCATTTATATATTTAAAATATATATTTTATTGATTTTTTATAGAGAGGAAGGAAGAGGGACAGAGAGTTAGAAACATCATTGGGAGAAAAACATCAATCAGCTGCTTCTTGCACACCCCCTACTGGGGATGTGCCCGCAACCAAGGTACATGCCCTTGACCGGAATCAAACCTTGGCCTTCAGTCCTCAGGCCAATGCTCTATCCACTGAGCCAAACCATTCAGGGTAATGATTCCGTTTTAAATCTTTTAACAATGAATGTCTGCTCTGGGGCAACCTTGAAGACTATTCCCCATCCCCCTTCCCCAGTGATTCAGACACTGGGAAGATGACAAAGTATTCCTTCATCTCAGAGTTTAGGATTCACCTCCTTGCCTCTTGCTAGCCTAGATGGCTGATCAAGATCCCAGTGCCTAGCCCGGCTGGTGTGGCTCAGTGGTTGAGCATCAGCCTATGAACCTGGAGGTCACAGTTCGATTCCCAGTCAGGTACATGCCTGGAATGCAGGCTTGATCCCCAGTGGCGGGTGTGTAGGAAGCAGCCTATCTATGATTCTCTCTCATTACTGATATTTCTATCTCTCTCTCCCTTCCTCTCTGAAATCAATCCTATATAATAAAAGGCTAATATGCAAATTGTCCCCTAGAATGGGAGTTCCACCTGGAGTTTGACCAGGGGGCGGGGCCGGCCAGCCAACTGCCTGTGGCCCTTCCCCTTTGGCCTGATTGGGGGCGGGCCAGCCGGACCCCTCTCATGCACGAATTCATGCACCAGGCCTCTAGCATGCATATATATATATATATATATATATATATATATATAACCCAATGCCTAGAGCTTCATTATCAACCAGCATGCCCTTCCCTAGCCACAGAAAATGGGGGTGGAAAAAGTGTGTGTGTGTGTGTGTGTGTGTGTGTGTGTGAGAGAGAGAGAGAGAGAGAGAAAGAGAGAGCAGTTCAATGGTTTTCCTCTTTGCTTGTTGATCTGCAAGGCTTTTCCCTCCTTAGCCCCCACCTGGCCCCACTCCCCACAAAGCTCAGCACACACGACCTCCCCAGTCTCTTTCCTCAACGCCCCTGGCCTCCCTGCCCTGGCGCTCCTGCACCCACACCGTGGCTCAGGGCTCTGCTTGCCCACTGCCACTCCCCTCCCAGGAGTGCCATCCCCATCGTCTCTGTCTGGCCAGTTGCTGCCCATCCCCGGGGAACCAGCTCCAACGCCCCTTTCCTTCCCACGGCCATGAGCCAGAGACAGACGTGCCCTCCCTTGTGCAACCACAACGCCCCGTGTGATCTCTAGGGGAGCATGTGCCGTGGGGCATGGCCGTGGTCCGGCTCCCGGCCAACATGCGAGCTGGCTCCCCGGGTCCCATGCATCCCTGATTGCCTGTGCCCCGCGCAGAAATGGCTGCACACATTTGTTACCCTCATGCGAGGACTGAGCAGAGAAGTCCCCACTCAGCAAGCCTCGCTCAGCCTCAGCGAGGGGGTAAGTGGCCCAGGGAGACTCAGCCACAGTCGCTTCCCCCACCTCCCTCCCTCCCTCCTTCCTTCCCTCCCCACTCATCCTCCGGCTGATCCCACTTCTTCCGCGGTTTAATTGGGATTTGGCGCTCCCGCGTGCTGGCTGGCCCCTTTAGGAAGAGAGTCATCAGCGCTGAACGCTCTCCATGTCCCTCACACCTCCGGGGCTGCTGCAATGATGCCTCTTCTCCTCCTCTTCCTCTCCCGCACCTGAGCAGGCGGCCCAGGCCCCGATGGGGTTGGGTGGGCGGGCAGAGTGGTTTAGAGACATCCCTGCACCTGGCAGGGCGTTATCTTGGCGGCCTCGGAGCTCAGGAAATAAATGAGGAGGGAGGGAAGTCCCTGGGATTTCAGACCTGCGATCAGGGGCGCTGGGACCCTGAAGCTGGCGGCATTCAGGGAGCTGACGTGCTGACCGCGGGCGCTCAGCTGGGCTCTGTCCGCTTCGCCCCACATTGCAGCGGGAGCCAGACAATGAGATGCTGGCAGAGAGATGCCCAGCGGGGACGACGGTGCCAAGATGAGGAGGAACAGATGACTCCCTGGCAGCCCGGGAGGCCTCACCCATCCAGCAGCCCCACTGGCAGTCCAATCCCACCTGCCACCCCTGCCTGCTGCCCCTGCTCATCCTGGCTCCGCTGTGCACTGACCACCAGGGGGCAGCTCCTGCATTGAGCGTCTGCCCCCTGATGGTCAGAGCATGTCATAGCGACCGGTCAACCCATCGAATGGTCGCTTGGGCTTTTATATATATAGATGTTTAATCTGTTCTTTAAAGCCTGATTTGTTTTACGTCTCATTCACTTTAAGTATGTGCATTTTGCATGTAGTCTGAATATTTTTGCTTCTGGCCATTTCAGATAAGCTCTAGTTGCCCCATATCGAGCCCCTGTGACTCCATCCCAAGGTCAGGGTTACGGATGGGCCTGGCTTGTTTCCTGGCTCGGTCCCCTCCCTCGGAAAGGGTGGCGTCAACCAGAGCTGGACACCTAGTTCAAGGCATGATCTCAGTGACAGTGTCTTAAAAGCACCGTGTCTCCCACACCCCATGTCCTCCCATGCTGCGTGTAACTGAGTGTGGGGCGTGCCCTAGACTTCCAGATGCCAAGATTTGAACTTGATCACATTGGAAGTACAATTTGGCAGGGCGTCACAAAGCATTTCGCTTCTGTCTGATTTACCATTCTCCATGGCCGCCGTGGAAATAGCTACACTTTATTGCTCAAATGGCCGTCCCTGTCTCCACTCCCGTCCCCACAATCAACAAGGGTCAGCCCTCGGCTCCCTGCACACCGGCTGCTGGCAGCATCTTCTCTGAAGGGACATTTTCCTGTCCCCGGGATGAGGACAAAATGTGTCTTACCTCCTGCCTCCAAGAGATAATGCTGCATTTTCTGAGCCTTGAGCTTTGACCCGAGATAATGGTCCTCCTCCATTAACGGCCTGTCTCTGGACAGCGGGGCTCACTGAAACAATTGTACAAAACACACTGAATGTGAGGCCGCTCTGCCGATGGACTCAGAAACCAAGCGGTCACTGGTTCGATTCCCAGTCAGGGCACATTAATACGTTCTTATTGATTTTTTTTTTTTTTTAGAGAGAGAGAGGTAGGGAGAGAGATATAAACACTGAGGAGAGAGAAACATCATTGATGGGCTACCTCCTGCACGCCCCTGAATGGGGATCAAGCTCACAACCTGGGCATGTGCCCTTCACCAGATTCGAACCTGGAACCCTTCAGTCTGAGGGCCGATTCTATCTACTGAGCCAATCTGGCTAGGGCAGTGGTCGGCAAACTCATTAGTCAACAGAGCCAAATATCAACAGTACAACGATTGAAATGTCTTTGGAGAGCCAAATGTTTTAAACTTAAACTTCTTCTAATGCCACTTCTTCAAAATAGACTCGCCCAGGCTGTGGTATTTTGTGGAAGAGCCACACTCAAGGGGCCAAAGAGCTGCATGTGGCTCACGAGCTGCAGTTTGCTGGCCACTGGGCTAGGGCCTCTTTTACAATCAGTTAGTCTTCAACTGATTGCATGCGGCCCACCCACACTGAGGAGAGCAATCTGCTTTTCTCGGTCCACTGATTCGAATGTCGATCTCCTCTAGACACACCCTAACAGACTCACCTAAAATAACGTTTGACCAGATGTCTGGGCACTCAGTGGTTGGTTGACACACACAATTAACCATATATCTGTTGGTTTTTAATCAGCCAACAGATAGAAATCCATGGACCAATTCTCGGTACCATTTTACAGCGTGTGTTAGATGATGGAAGTGTGCGGTGTGTAAGGCTCTCTCTCCAATGATTCCCATGTTGGGTGACGCCTCTATTGGTCTCGACGCCTGAGTGACTGTGATGAGCAGAATCCCCGGATGGGTGGCAATGGACACGTGACTGCCTAGCAAGACAGAGCGTCCTCCAAACGTTCCCAAGCAGCAGCCTGACATTTAAGAGCACACACCACGCCCCCAGCCGATCCTCTCCAAAGGCCACCCCAAATTTAACACGCTCACGTGACCCACACCACGTTCTCACCCCCCTCCCTCCTCCAAAGGGCTCTCTTCCGGTGTCGTCCATTTCACCCAGTTGTTCAAGCCAAGACTCAAGATCTTTCCTTGACTCTTCCCCACACTCCCACACCTGTTCGTCAGTAAATTAGTTCTATTTCCAGCATACACCTCAACGTTATTCACGTCTCTCCATTCCGATACTGTGACCCCAATCCAGGCCGGGACCCATGCGATTGCCTCTCGCCTCACTCCACTTTAAAAAAATATATTTTAGCCAAAACTGGTTTGGCTCAGTGGATAGAGCGTCGGCCTGTGGACTGAAGGGTCCCAGGTTCGATTCCGGTCAAGGGCAAGTACCTTGGTTGCAGTCATATCTCCAGTAGGGAGTGTGCAAGAGGCAGCTGGTCGATGGTTCTCTCTCATCGATGTTTCTAACTCTCTATCCCTCTCTCTTCCTCTCTGTAAAAAATCAATAAAATATATTTAAAATAAAATAAAATAAAAAATAAAAAATATATTTTATTGATTTTTTATAGAGAGGAAGAGAGAGGGATAGAGTTAGAAACATCGATGAGAGAGAGAGTCATAGATCAGCTGCCTCTTGCATGCCCCCTACCAGGGATGTGCCCGCAACCAAGGTACATGCCCTTGACCGGAATCGAACCCGGGACCCTTCAGTCCACAGGCCGACGCTCTATCCACTGAGCCACACCGGCTCTGGCCACCTCACTCCGCTTTTACACCAGTTGTTCCACAAACCAATCCTCTGGAGAGCAGGCAGAGCAAACGTTTAAATGAAAACGGAAGGCATACCTCGTCATTCTCCCGCTTAAAAAAAACCACCACAAATTAGGAACCCACGGACACATTTTAATGAGCACTTGTTATGTGCAAGGCAGGGTCCCCGTACACCTGGATGCAGCAATGATGAGAGCAAGATTCCTTTCCCCCCCGGGGGAGCACATAATTAGCTCAGAAACAAATGCCCGTGCCACCGGCGAGTAGAAGGACATGGGTGCAGGTGGGCAGTGGATTTAATGACGGGAAGGGAAGGGTGCCCGCTTGGAGAGCTATAAAAAGCGAGGCCAGTCATTAGCTCCAAGTGAGGCGGCGGGAAAAGGTCTGGGGGGTTGCGGGTGGTAAGAGAAGCTGGGACAAATTGACTCCGAGACTGCAGTGGCCGGCAGTGCTGAGGTTCCCTTGAGGTTGTGAGCGTCACTTTGAAGTCAAAAAAGATGGTCCGCGTATTCCTCTCCAGATACATCCAGCTCCTCCGAGGCAGACATGGCGTGGGTGAGAAAGGTTGGAGTTTTGTTCGGCCAGTGCAAAAGCGAAAAGGGGGGGGGGGGGGGGGGGGGCGGGGCTGAGGATGCATAAAAGAAAGCGTTACGAGTGATGGGCCACGGATTTAAGCTTAGAGAGAAGGAGACCCGGCCGGTGTGGCTCAGTGGTTGAGCGTTGACCTATGAACCAGGAGGTCATGGTTTGATTCCCAGTCCGTGCACACGCCTGTGGTTGTGGGCTCGATCCCCATCCAGGGTGGGGCATGCAGGAGGCAGCCTACTCAAGATTCTCCCTCGTCATTGATGCTTCTATCTCTCTCTTACTCTCTGCAATCAATAAAAAATATATATATTTATCCCTGACTGGTTTGGCTCAGTGGATAGAGCATCGGCTTGCGGACTGAAGGGTCCCAGGTTCGATTCCTGTCAAGGGCATGTATCTTGGTTGCAGGGTGTGCAGGAGGTAGCTGATCGATGTTTCTCTCTCATCGATGTTTCTAACTCTCTCTCCCTCTCCCTTCTTCTCTGTAAAAAAAAATAAATCAATGAAATATATCTTTAAAAAATGGTTAAGTTTGTGTCATAAACAAACTTCCCTCTCATCACTTCAAAATGTGTTGATCCGCAGATATTTTTTCCCCTAAGCACGTTCAGTATTGTTGTTGCCATCACTTGGAAACCGTTCCCAGCAGAAGCATCATTCTCAGCCGCAGACTCACTTAGCGACGTCCGGTGACATTTCTCTGTTGTTCTCTGCGCTACATCCAGTGGGTGGTCGTCATGGATGCGGTTTTACAGCCTCCAATGCACAGGACAGCTCCCCCTCCTAGTGAGAACCCTGCTAGGGGCCGAGATGAATCACACACCCCCCCCCAGAGACTCGCTGGCCAGCCCACACCCCGTGCGAATCTTGGACATGGCTCCAGGGTGCCCTGCAAAGAGATGTGCTCCCCTGAGGTTGGAACGCCCCTGGGGGAGGTCTGGCCTGGTACCATCCAAGACAAACGATGCAGAAAACGTGCCCCCTTCTTTCCGGAAGAAACACAACTCAGCCAGGAGCAGACCCGCCTCGGTAATGGGTTGTTATCTGCCCAATGGGGCCCCGGCAGCCTTGAAGTAGACAAACATACAATTATGTGGCGGTGAAAGCCCCCCCAGTGCAGGCCTCGGAGGTCCCAGCATGGAGGGTTTCTCAGCTCCCCAGGCCTTTTCTATTCATCAGGGGAGACCCCATTTGCCAAACATTTATTCAAGGCTTAATTACTAATAGGTCCCCGCGGGGAGCCACGCCATTGAAAGGCCACACAATAGCGTGGCTTGGTAATCAGCGCCTCATTCATGTGCTAATCAGCGGAGACAAGTGGGTGGGAGGGGGGTGGGGAGCAGGGGACCCCAGGAGGGACTCGCTCTCCCTTCTCTTTGGGGGATCTTCTCTAATGAGGGCCCTGTTCACATGCTAATCAGCCTGGGGTCCTAGGAACTTAGGGAGGGCACCCCTGTGGGATGGCTGCTCTTGTGTAGGCAGCTGTAGGGGTCACTTGTGGAGTCTCCCCAGCCCTGCTTCTGACCAGTGGGTGTCCTGCAACCTGTTTAGATGCAAACTTGTGCAAAAAAAAAAAATAAAAAATAAAAAAATATATATATAGGAATCCCGATAGAAAAATAATCAAAGCATGTGAACAGCTAATTTTTGGGAGAGGAAACCAGTGCTTCTGAGGAGATGCTTAAACTTAAGGAACAATCCAAGAAAGACAAAGGGCAAAGCAAAACACCTCTTTCTACCGAGCGTACTGGCAGAATGAGAAAGCTGGAGGACGCCAAGTGAGGGTGGGATTGGGGGACAGACACCCCTGGGAGGGCAGATGGTGTGGGATGTTCCGGAGGGCACAGCCATTGTTCCGTGCTTCTCTTCATTGAGTCTAATTGAGTAGATATACACTGAGTGGCCAGATTATTATGATCTCTGAACACATAATAATCTGGCCACTCAGTGTATATATACATATATATATTAGAGGCCCGGTGCATGAATTCGTGCATGGGTGGAGTCTAGCCAGCCTGGCCAGTGGGAGAGGACTTGAGTGGTTAGCTGTCCTGCCTGCTGGTCGAACTTCCGGACGAGGGGACAATTTGCATATTAGCCTTTTATTATATAGGATATACACCGAGTGGCCAGATTATTATGTGTTCAGAGATCATAATAATCTGACCACTCAGTGTACACCGAACGACTCTGCAATTCTGCTCCACTCTATGTAGCCCTGAGAAATCCTTACCCAGCTCCCCAAGGGGCATAGACAGGATTCCTCATTGCTGCACTGGGGTTGTGCCGGGAAGCCAGAGACCCTCCCCTGGGTGTCTGTCACGTGGTTGAATAAGCAGAGGTGGAGGGCACACACAGCCGAGTAGGGAGCAGCAGATAGAGGCACCAGGTTAGCTGTAGCCATAGCAACACGGATGAACGTTAAAAAAACATTGCAATTAGCGAGAGAGGAAAGAAGCAGAATGAAAGCTATAACTCAATTACCTTTAGGAGAAAGTTCAAATCCGTGCGTGGAAACAACACCGTTTTTGCAAGGACACTTGCAAACAGAAGAGTACAGATGCATTCCCTTGTGGGGAGGGGACCAGGAGTGGTTTCCCTTGTGGGGAGGGGACCAGGAGTGGTTTCCCTTGTGGGGAGGGGACCAGGAGTCAGGGTACAGTCAGGGTTCCAGCAGGTGGTCTGATAAGAGAATTCCAGATTCTCTTAGCCCATATTAAGAGAATTCCAGGTAGGCCTGTTTACAGAGGTGTGGGAGGGTGTGGGGGCACCGTCAGAGGCAGACAGAACCCAGAGTTAGCAGAAGGTGACTTGTGGCTTCAGAAAGCCTGGAGGGGAGAATGGTCACTAGGGCCTACGGGAGTCTTGTGAGGACAGGGTTTCTAGGAGACCAGCAGTGGCCACCCGCTGCTGAGGGACCCAGCTAGGCCTAGGCGACTCAGAGGGAGAGAATCAGGGATGCATGACCATGACCTCCCTCCCCTCCCTGCCTGGTCCCCAGGTAGAGCTGCCATTGGTCTACCCAACAGAAAACCGAAAGGCAAGGGCGGCCATTGGTGTCATGAATCCAGGACTGACTGCTCTTCCACAGAAAGATGAGGGATGGGGAATGAATCTTCAGGGGAAAATGGCAGCTACCTGACAGATGAGCTCTGGGGAGAAAAGGAACTAGTCAATAAGACAAATATAAACAAGACTAGAGGCCCAGTGCACGAATTCGTGCATGGGTTGGGTCCCTCTGAGTGGCCTGCAGGGATTGGGCCAAAATCAGCAGTCTAACGCTGCCTGCAGCTCCTGCCTGCTGATTCCGCTCATCCCGGCCTCACTGTGCCCTGTCAGTCCCAATCAGGAGGGCTCACCAGCCATGACCCTGTGTATGGTGCCCTCCCAAGGGGAGGGGCCTGAGGGATCAGGCCAGGGAGGGTCCAAGAGAGGGCTCCAGGGTGTGTCCAGCCCATCTTGCTCAGTCCTGATTGGCTGGACCACAGCCGCAAGCTAACCTATTGGTTGGAGCATCTGCCTCCTGGTGGACGGTGCACATCATAGAGAGCTGCTGAGGATCCTTAGCATATCATTAGCATATTACACCTTGATTGGTTGTTGGGTTGCTCTGCCCTTTGGTCTAGCATATTACCCTTTTATTATATAGGATGGGGCAGTGCTTGTAAGAAACAAGGAAATAAAGACAGTTCTTTATTTAGAAGGAATCCTGCAGATTGTGTGTGTGTGTGTGTGTGTGTGTGTGTGTGTGTAAAACACAGGTGAATTTGTTTTATACACTCACATGTGTGATACTTATAACGCTGGTGAGTTAGGCCCTAGCCAGTTTGGCTCAGTGGATAGAGCGTCAGCCTGCAGACCAAAGGGTCCCGGGTTGGATTCTGGTCAAGGGCACAGACCTCGGTTGCAGGCTCCTCATGTGTCTCCCAACTTTCAGCATTTCTAGGAGACCAGCAGTCTGGTTGGGACTTGTGCAGGAGCCAACCAATTTAAAAAATATATTTTATTGATTTTTTAACAGAGAGGAAGGGAGAGAGACAGAGAGTTAGAAACATCGATGAGAGAGAGAGTCATCGACCAGCTGCCTCTTGCATATGCCCCCAACAAAGGTACATGCCCTTGACCGGAATCGAACCTGGGACCCTTCAGTCTGCAGGCCGATGCTTTATCCATTGAGCCAAACTGGTTTCGGCAGGAGCCAACCAATTGATGGGTTTCTCTTACATTGATGTTTCTCTGTGTCTCCCCCTCTTTCTTATATTCTCCCTAAAAATCAATGGAAAAATATCCCTGGGTGAGGATTAACAATAGATAAAAAAAAAAAAAAATAAAGTTGGTGAGTTAGGACACACATTAAACCCCCAGTGGCTTCCCATAATAGTAAAGTTTTGGAAACATAACCTTTTAATATGCAAGTTTTATTTAGCCCTTTTGAGTGACAGTTAACTATGTAGAATTTCGGAATCACACCGGTATGGAATCCATGCAGACCTAAACATCCCCATAGGACCCTAGGGTTTAAGGGCCAGATTTAAAAATTACTTTCTTGAATAAATGCATAGCTCTCTATGATTATCTAACCCAAGTCATCAATCTCCATAACGTGTCCCCTCTTCCAGCGCCAGCCTTTGACTAATCTAAATCTCTTCTAGTTTCTTTTATTATAGAGTATTAATGTTTTAAACGCCACAGTCTATAAGAGTGCCATTGAGAGGCCTCTGGAATATTCCATCCCTTCCTCCATTTGGATGATGAATCTTCCAAGAATGATTTGACCACAGTGTCAGCAAAGGATAGGCCTTTTTAAAAAATTATTTTTATCCCCTGCTTTGCCCTACATTTGTGAGTCAGAATTCTCTATTTAAATATATTTTATTGATTTCTTACAGAAGAGAAGGGAGGGAGAGTCAGAAACATCGATGAGAGAGAAACATCGATCAGCTGCCTCCTGCACTGCCTCTGAGGATGTGCCTGCAACCAAGGCACATGCCCTTGACCGGAATCGAACCTGGGACCCTTCAGTCCGCAGGCTGATACTCTATCCGCTGAGCCACACTGGTTAGGGCTACATTCTCTCTTTTCTTTCCGTCTTTTTAACCCTTAAAGTTCAGATGTCTTTCCACAGCAAGTTAGATTACTGTTTGAGATTTGAGATTTTACTTAATGGAGAGCCACTGAAGATTAGTTTGGGGCCCTCGCTGGTGTGGCTCAGTGGACAGAGCACCGGCCTGTGGACTGAAGGGTCCCAGGTTCAATTCCAGTCAAGGGCACACGCCTGGGTTGTGGACTCGGTCCCCGGTAGGGGGCATGCAGGCAATCAATGATTCCCTCTCGTCATTGATGTTTCTCTCTCTCTCCCTCCCTCTCCCTTCCTCTCTGGAATGAATAAAAAGTATATTTAAGAAGAAAGATTAGTGTGGGGAGGAGGGGCACACCGGGATGAAATGGGAGATGCCGGCTGACCGGTGCACCTGCCTGCAGCGCGGGCTCATGGGTAATTTCTAGGCACTGGACTTCGCTCATCCCCAGCAGGGTTTAACGGGCGCCTTCTCTTCGTCTAAGTGAGCCAGAGACATTTACTTACCCTTTCAAACCGAAGCGGGTTTAAGCGAGGAGTCATTTCAAAGATCAATTTCGAAAGGGTTGTTGGTGAAAAGCAGCTGGTGTGGGTGGCGGACCGGGGAGGGGGGGACGGGACGGTAGAAACAGAGTTGGGTTTTTATGAAAAATAAAAACTAGCCGCTGCCTAAGGGAACAGAGCGATTAGCGGGGGATGAGTGATGTGGCCAGCGCGTCGGGTGAGCCCTGGCCCAGCTCAGGACCCGATGCCAGCCCTGCCTGTGCCGGCCTTCCGGGCCCAGGTGATGCCCCGCGCTCTGCACTGCCCCCTGCTGTCTTCCCTGGGCAGGGACAGAAGCTGGCGTGCCCCCCAAGGCCCGCTGCCTCTTGGATCCGGGCCCTCCTGCCGTGAGGACAGCCACACAGAGCCCTTCGAGGCACTTGCGAAGATTTAATTCACTCTGACAGATAGTTAAAAAACCGCTAACGGGAGACCTCAACCTCAGTTCCCGTCTATTTTTCTTCCTGCTTCGAAAGGTTAACCGCAAACCTAACTCCTCTCTCTCTCCTCTCGGCCCCAGAACCGCATTCGTCATGAGCAGCCCACGGGGGACAGCCCTCCCGCTCCCTGTGAATGAACCCCCTCTTCTGCTGAGCTGAGGGGGGCAGCCACCTCCCGTGACCTGGGAGCCAGCTCAGGGCGCACCTCTGGGGCCGGCATGCATTCGGGCTGAGGTTCGACGCCACTCAGCCCCGGATGGCCCTTGTCAGAATAGGACCATGGTCGGCAAACTGCGGCTCTGGAGCCACGTGCGGCTCTTTGGCCCCTTGAGCGTGGCTCTTCCACAAAATACCACGGCCTGGGCGAGTCTATGTGGAAGAAGTGGAGTTAGAAGAAGATTCAGTTTAAAAAATGTGGCTCTCCAAGGAAATGTCAATCGTTGTACTGTTGATATTTGGCTCCGTGGACTCATGAGTTCGCCGACCACTGGATAGGACAACCCCTAGCGTTTCGGGAATAGAGGCTCCCAAAACACCAGCGCTAGACGGGGTGGGAATGGCTTTGGCACAGAACTGCTCCGACATGGCTGGGCCAGGTGTGGTCCAGAGTTAAAATGACCCAAGAACAAGACTATTTCTCTTTTCTTTTTTTAAAAAAAATTGATTTCAGTGAGGAAGGGAGAGGGAGAGAGAGAGAAACATCCATGATGAGAGAGAATCATGGATCGGCTGCCTCCTGCACGCCCCACCGTGGGGATCGACCCCACAACCCGGGCATGTGCCCTGACTGGGAATCGAACCGTGACCTCCTGGTTCATAGGTCGACACTCAACCACTGAGCCACACTGGCCGGCTGAACCAGACCGTTTCCACACTGGATTCAGCTCAGGGCTGATAACATATTAGCCAAGGAAATAAGAAGTAACAAACCTTTAAGAGTTGGGGTTTTTGTTTTTTTTTAAGATTTTCTTATGCATAGCATTTTCTTACTACATAGACAAAAATCATCCTATATTTTCAAAATGCCACGGTCTGTTTTGATTACTTAGCTGGATGCATCTGTGAGCGCTTTCACATTCACGGGTCCTCAGAACTCCTTTTTTTTTTTTTTTTTTTTTAAAGGCGATTGTTGGATGATTAGGTTGCCGGCAGTTTTTCTCGAGAATAAACAACACGATGAAAGCCAGTGTTCCACATCCAAAGTCTTCTCTTCTCTGTGTTTGCCTTTTCGGTTTGCGCCTGTAGATTTTTGGATACGAGGGAGCGTTACATTTTAAGCGGTCGCACCCACCGATCTGTTCCTTTATCATTTCTGCTCTTGGTGTCCATCAGCTCCAGGGTTCTCTGGCCACCTCAGCTCAGGGACAAATGAGAGATGTCACGCAGTTGTTTGTTTGTTTTTTAAAAATATATATTTTATTGTTTTTTTTTTTTTTACAGAGAGGAAGGGAGAGGGATAGAGAGTTAGAAACACCGTTGAGAGAGAAACATCGACCAGCTGCCTCCTGCACACCCCCTACTGGGGATGCGCCAGCAACCAAGGTACATGCCCTTGACCGGAATTGAACCTGGGACCATTCAGTCCGCAGGCCGATGCTCTATCCACTGAGCCACACCGGTTAGGGCTTACCCAGGGGTTTTATTTATTATTTATTTATATTTTAAAATATATATATTTTATTGACTTTTCACAGAGAGGAAGGTAGAGGGACAGAGAGTTAGAAACATGGATGAGAGAGAAACATCGACCAGCTGCCTCCTGCACACCCCCCACTGGGGATGTGCCTGCAACCAAGGTCCATGCCCTTGACCGGAATCGAACCCGGGACCGTTCAGTCCGCAGGCCAACGCTCTATCCACTGAGCCACCTCAGTTAGGGCTTACCCAGGGGCTTTTAGGAGGACTTTCAATGCCTCCTGTGGAGATCATGACCCGCACATCCACGGGGGAAGGGAAGGTGGTGGAAAGGGTTCATTTTCTCAGCAGGGCTGTCTTCTGCTGCGTGTTTTGTAACAGCAGCATCAGCCGTACCGTGGCAATGGCACCCTCGGTGTTCTTGCACAACAGAAGCAAACCGTTATTGAATCTCGGCCTCTGGCACTGGCCGCTGGGGAGACATACCGTTAATGCGAAGAAAAACATGTTTGTCTGCATATTCTGGAGCCAGGCTCTCTTCCAATGGATCAATAGTTGTAGAAAGTGCTATAAACAGGAGGACAAACAAGAATATCGCCGCCAGTTAGAAAACTCGAGGAAAGTCAAGAGGCTATTGATTATGAAATAGAAACGGAAATCTTTCTTTTAATGAGCTGTCTTGCATGTCTTCTTTTTTATAATCTATTGAACACTTAATTTTTTTTCTTTGCACTTGAAAAATGGCACAGTTCATTTACTTTCAGGGAAGGAAATTTAGGAAGTCCAGATGAAAAAAAAAAGAGGAAAATATCATAAAATGTATTTTAAAGAATTCCTATGTTGAAGCCCCTAGCACCCCAATATGGTGGTACTGGAAGGGGGGTCTTTGGGAGGTGCTTAGGTGGAGATGAAGTCTCGAAGGGGGAGTCCCATGGAGGGGTCAAGTACCCTTAGAAGAAGGAGAGACCACAGCGCTTCCTGTGTCCTCCCCACACGAGGGCTCAGTCACCTCCAAGCCAGAGACAGGGTTCCCGCCGGGAGTGCAGTCTGCCAGCCCTTCTCTTGGTTTTCAGACCCCGAAATAAATGAGAGGTAAATACCGTTATGAATGAGATGTTCCCCCCCCCCCCCCCATTATATTTTCTAATTGGCTTACTGGCATTGCCTGGATTTGAAGTTTCCCACCTTTCCTCTCACCAGCTGCCCCTCACGGAGTCGGGGAACATACAGGGAGCGGGTTTCTATTATGTTTTTCCCCTATTGTTTTTCTAAAAGCGGGCTGAAGTAGTAGAACAAAGGAAGGCTTCTCCGAGACAGTCTTTCTTTCACCCATGAAATATTTATGATGACGCGTTGCCTAGCAATGGTCACCGGATCTGCCTGCACAGACGAGAGAGGGGGACTCGTGGGGAGCGGGGTGGGGTGTGTGTGTGTGTTGGGGGGGGGTTTTCCCCAGGAGACGCAGCGATGAGCAGAACCGGACTGGCGAACACAGACGCTGCTTCCCGCCCGGGCTCGGGCGGAGACAGTGTGTGCTGGGAGGGAGGCAGTCGTGTTGGCCGGAATCTGGAACAGCTGGGCGAGATGAGAACAGGAGGCAGACTTGAAGGAGATAAAAGGGAGACAGATTGCCAAGGAGCACTGATCCGTCACGGAGCGAAACGTTTTATTTCCCGGCCCTGTCCCTGCCCAGCCACACGCGTCCCGACAGCTCTGCCCTTGACCCTGTGGGCGCGCCCGGGTCCGGCTGTCAAGCATCTGGGCTCATGAAGGTAACCCAGGCCCCTGGGCGCAGGTGCCGGAATAAAGGACCCGTTCTTTTTAAAAAAATATATTTTATTGATATTTTATAGAGAGATAGAGAGCTAGAAGCGTCGATGAGAGAGAAACATCGACCAGCTGCCTCTTGCACACCCCCTACCGGGGATGTGCCCGCAACCAAGGTACATGCCCCTGACCGGAATCGAACCCGGGACCTTCTAGTCCGCAGACCAACGCTCTACCACTGAACCACACCGATTTCGGCAAAGGACCCGTTCTTATCAGGGGTGCTGGCCTCCAGGCATCAGGTCAGTCCCCAAAGAGAGGGGCCAGGCTGGAAGGCCCCCTTTTGAAAAGCGGGAGTAGATTTATTTAGGGACGGGGTGTTCGCTTTAGACCAGCCGTGGGCAAACTGCGGCCCGCGGGCCAGATCCGGCCCGTGCGGCTGTTCTATCCGGCCCCCCCGCGGAGCCGGAAGAGCGGAGGGTTCAGGGTGCTGTGCCCACCGGCGTGGCCCAATAGTGAAAGCGGCCCACGGGTTCCTGTTTCCGTGGGGATGCCCGGGGACAGCGCACCCCAAACTGAACACTCCTCATCTCAGCCGGCCTCGGAGGAGGGAACGTTCCAGAACCTTCAAACTCACATACATGACCTCCGGGGGCTCGGTGGTACTCAGCAGGAAGCGCAGAGCCTACAACAAATGCTGACCCCGGGTAGGATTTGGTTTCCCCGGGTCAGGGCAGGTCACCCACTCCGATGTCAGCCCAGGGAAGAGAGGCCACACGTCTAGCCTCCCACCTGCACCCCAATCTGCTGTGCTAACAGAGGAGGGGCCTCTATTGTCCCACCTGCACCCCAATCCGCTGTGCTAACAGGGAGCCTGTATTCTTCCCCCTGCACCCAAATTCGCTGTCCTAACAGAGGAGGGAACCTCTAGTCTCCCACCTGCACCCCAATTCTCTGTGCTAACAGAGGAGGGAACCTCTATTGTCCCACCTGCACCCCAATTCTCTGTGCTAACAGAGGAGGGAGCCTCTAGTCTCCCACCTGCACCCCAATTCTCTGTGCTAACAGAGGAGGGAGCTTCTAGTCTCCCACCTGCACCCCAATTCTCTGTGCTAACAGAGGAGGCAACCTCTAGTCTCCCACCTGCACCCCAATTCTCTGAGCTAATAGAGGAGGGAACCTCTAGTCTCCCACCTGCACCCCAATTCTCTGTGCTAACAGAGGAGGGGGCCTCTATTGTCCCACCTGCACCCCAATTCTCTGTGCTAACAGAGGAGGGAGCCTCTAGTCTCCCCCCTGCACCCCAATTCTCTGTGCTAACAGAGGAGGGAGCTTCTAGTCTCCCACCTGCACCCCAATCTGCTGTGCTAACAGGGAGCCTGTATTCTCCCACCTGCACCCCAATTCTCTGTGCTAACAGAGGAGGGAATCTCTAGTCTCCCACCTGCACCCCAATTCTCTGTGCTAACAGAGGAGGGAACCTCTAGTATCCCACCTGCACCCCAATTCTCTGTGCTAACAGAGGAGGGAACCTCTATTGTCCCACCTGCACCCCAATCTGCTGTGCTAACAGAGGAGGGAGCATCTAGTCTCCCACCTGCGCCCCAATTCACTGTGCTAACAGAGGAGGGAACCTATATTGTCCCACCTGCACCCGAATCCGCTGTGCTAACAGGGAGCCTGTATTCTCCCCCCTGCACCCCAATTCTCTGTGCTAACAGAGGAGGGAGCCTCTATTGTCCCCCCCTGCACCCCAATAAACTGTGCTAATAGGGAGCCTCTAGTCTCCCACCTGCACCCCATTGGCCGTGCTAACAGAGGAGGACCTCCCATCCCGAAATGAGGATGGGGACCAGCTGGGCGCCCAGAGGAAGCTGGGAACACGTGCAGCTTATAAAAGCCGCTCGGAGAACGCGGGCGTGGTCTGTGGTGGAGCCGCCGCCTGCCCGTGGCCGTGGCCGTGGCCGTGGCCGGGGGAACAAGGGGTTGGCTGGGTAAGTGGGGTCCCCTCCAGGGGTCCCATCGCCGCAGAGGGGGGCCCAGGAGACAGGGGTCTTGCTAGAGAGGAAGCTGGTGGCCCGGAGGGAACGGGGAGACTGGCAGAGCGGAGACCGGGCACCCCCAGGAGGGTGGCTCGGGGAGCCGGGTAGGAGTGGGGCGTGGGGCTGGGGGTGCCCTGGCCTTATGAGGGGAGCCGGGAGGCCAGGCCTCGGTGCAAAATCGCCCGGCGTTTGCATTTTGGCAACACGTTCAAATGTCCTTCCAGCTCCATGCCCGGGAGGGGAGCGGCCGCAGCACTCGGCCTGAGAGGGGCCGCAGTTAATAAATTCTGACCCCCCATGTTATTTGTGAGATCTCTCCCGGCCTTCACTTGCTAAGAATTGTCAACTGGGGGGGTTCTCTGTGAGGGTCGCACCAACCTTGGACAAACGCAAGGAGCTCAGTTCGGGGAATCACTGTTCTTTCCTTAAAAAAAAAATTGTGTATGTTTTTTTAAAATTGATTTCAGAGAGGAAAGAGAGGGCAAGAGAGGGAGGGAGAGGAAGAGAGAGGAAGAGGGGGGAAAGAAGAGGTAAGAGAGGGAAGGAGATGAAGAGAGAGGGGGAGAGAGAGAGAGAGAGAGAGAGAGAGAGAGAGAGAGAGAGAGAGAGAGAAAGAGAGAAAGAGAGGAAGGGAGAGAGAGAAACAAACATCCATGATGAGAGAGAATCATGCATCATCTGCCTCCTGCACGCCCCACACCTGGGATCAATCCCGCAACCCGGGCCTGTGCCCTGACCGGGAATGGAACCGTGACCTCCTGGTTCATGGGTTGATGCCCAGCCACTGAGCCACACCGGCCGGGTGTGTCACTGTTCTTTCTGAGTTGTGAAGTTCATCTCGGTCCCCGTCTGTCGGGCTTGCTCGGCCCCCAGTAGGCAGCTCAGGAGCCCAGCTCGAGGCTCAGACAGGCTGCCGAGAAGCAGGAGCGTGCGAGGCGGTGACAGACCCTCCCGGGGTCGGGGAGCGCCCGGCGATCGATGTGGGGTCCTCCCCGGGAGCTGAGGTCCCACGATGATTGCAGGAGGTTAAACTGCTTGTCAGTCACCGCATCCAAAGCTCTAATCGCCTCCACGCCCCGCAGCTGGATTAAGCTTCTAAAAATACCCGCGCGGCCCGCTCTCCACCTGCACGGAGGCCTGACCGGTTAATGGGCCCCGAGCCTGGTTCCCGATGCTCAGCGGGATGTGTCCGTCCCCGGGCAGCGTTTTCTTCTGGAAACCTGTCGCCACCCCCAGGTCAGTGGAGAGCTGATGGGCATTCGCTTTAGGCTGAGCGAAGGCTCGGCCAGCCAGTCTCCGACACCCGTGACACCTCTACACAAACTCCTCTGTCTGCCATCTGGGCCTTCAGAGAGAGAAACCACACTTGCTTTTGTTTTCTTTTGTGTTTTTTTAAAATATATTTTTATTGCCGAAACCGGTGTGGCTCAGTGGACAGAGCGTTGGCCTGCGGACCAAAAGGTCCCGGGTTCGATTCCGGTCAAGGGCATGTCCATTGGTTGCGGGCACATCCCCGGTGGGGGGTGTGCAGGAGGCAGCTGGTCGATGATTCTCTCTCATCGATGTTTCTAGCTCTCTATCTCTCTCCCTTCCTCTCTGTGAAAAATCAATAAAAATATATATTTTAAAAAAATATTTTTTTTTATTGATTTCAGAGAGGAAGGGAGAGGGAGGGAGAGAGAGAGAGAGATAGAAACATCCATGGTGTGAGAGAATCACGGATCGGCTGCCTCCCGTACGCCCCACACTAGGGATCGAGCCCGCAATCTGGGCATGAGCATGCCCTGACCGGGAATGGAACCGTGACCTCCCGGTTCATAGGTCAGCGCTCAACCACTGGGCCACACCGGCTGGGCAAGAGGGACCACACTTTCGTGGCAGCCCCTGAAAATAAGATCTTCAAGAACATTTGTGTTCTGGATGTTGGGGCAGCATGGGGTAGCGGGCACACCCCAGAGGCTGCAGGATGCTCATTTATAAGCCACTTCTGGGTAAAACCTGAGTAGAAGGATAAAG
This sequence comes from Vespertilio murinus, assembly GCA_963924515.1. Classification (NCBI taxonomy): domain Eukaryota; kingdom Metazoa; phylum Chordata; class Mammalia; order Chiroptera; family Vespertilionidae; genus Vespertilio; species Vespertilio murinus. The sequence continues at coordinate 6,977,692 of OZ004722.1, forward strand.
AAGACCCTTTAAGCCGAAACCAGTGTGGCTCAGTGGACAGAGCGTCGGTCTGCGGACTCAAGGGTCCCAGGTTTGATTCCAGTCAGGGGCATGTACCTTGGTTGCGGGCACATCCCCGGTAGGGGGTGTGCAAGAGGCAGCTGATCGATGTTTCTCTCTCACCAATGTTTCTAGCTCTCTATCCCTCTCTCTTCCTCTGTAAAAAATAAATAAAATATATGTTAAAAAAAAGAAGACCCTTTAAGTTGATCATGTGTAATATTCAGTGGGAAAATACACACACTGGATAGCACACTCATCTATCCACTCTCCCTGTGAAGGGATGGAATGAACCCCAATGAAATATTAAAGTGATTATGGGTGAAGTTCAGATGCCCTTTGCTTCTTAGACAACCCACAAACAGCTGGCCCTACGTGAACACACTTTGGCCAGATTTGTAACAGTTAATCTTAAGTGGCATTTTTCGCTGTGTGTGGAAAATTGGGGCTGAGGTGTTACTAAGCGTTCTAAAATGGCCTTAAGTGCTAGTCTGCTTAGGATACCATAACTAGGAACTTTAGATCATAATGGATATGATATTCTTCATTTTTATTTTATTTTAACCCAGGGGATTTCATGAGAAAAAAATTGGTTATCAAAGTGTTGGCACGGGAAGAGGAGAAGACGAAGAAAATTGCCAAGTCGGCGATTGCAGGCAACTGACACGGGTCCCGGGACTGAGGCAGGACAAGAGACGAAGGTGGAAGCGTTCTCTGCCACAGGCTGCGGTCACTGCCCTGCGGGAGGTAAGTCCTGTTTCCGGTACCTTCCCATCACTTCCAGGAGCATCTTTCAGCCTCTCATTGGCTGATCATCCTGACATCGCACACCAGCTCTTTAAACCACACACAGCGTCTCTGACTCACGAGCAATGGGTCTGCACAGAACTGAAGAAAGCTTTTAGCATGCTTATGCCTGTTTGTCTACTTTTCTCTTTTTAAAAAAATATGTTTTATTGATTTTTTTACAGAGAGGAAGGGAAAGGGATAGAGAGTCAGAAACATCGATGAGAGAGAAACATCGATCAGCTGCCTCCTGCACACCCCCTCCTGGGGATGTGCCCGCAACCAAGATACATGCCCTTGAGCAGAATCGAACCTGGGACCCTTGAGTCTGCAGGCCGATGCTCTATCCACTGAGCCACACCGGTTAGGGCTGTCTAGTTTCTTAAAGAAATAATGTTCAATATAGAAAACATTTAGGCATAAAGATGCTCATTGCAACGTTATTTATAACAGTAGAACCAACTTAAATTCTTTTTTTAAAATTTTCTTTATTGATTAAGGTGTTACATATGTGTCCTTATTCCCCCATTTTTCCCCCCTGTCCCCCTTCCACTCATGCCCTCACCCCCCTGCTGTCTGTGTCCATTGGTTAGGCTTAATGCATGCACACAAGTCCTGTGGTTGATCTCTCCCCCTCACCCCCACCCTCCCCTACCTTCTCTCTGAGGTTTGATGGGCTGATGGTTAAATTCTTAATAAAGACGTTTTAAAGTAAAAATAGAAATCGTTAAAAATGATAACCATAAAAATGTTGGTAAAGTGAAAAATGCTTATGTTTTATTGTTAACATTTTTTTTAAAAAGCCACAAAAGCGAGCCGGCAAAATTGCATGCAGGTATAATCACACCCAGACATGATAAGTAGTATTTGCCATCTGGCATTGTGGCCAGGATTAAGTGACGTAATATAATGTATTTGTGCCCTTACTGAAGCGCTGGACACACTCTAGCATCTGGTAAATGTTACTTCTTAGTTTTTCTAGACATGTGTGAATGTGTATGTAGTAAAAAAAAAAAAAAAAGGTTAGGCAATAATTCTCTTAATTCCAGTTACGACTGATTTGCAAAAGGATTTTTCTACTTGTCTGTGTTCTCTAAATACTTCACAGGGAAGCAATATTTCGTTAGCCATCTATAATAATGAAAGGGTAATATGCTAATTAGACCAGACATCCTTCCAGAAAAAGCCGGTGGGACAGCCGGGGGAAGGAAGGGGTCTTCCTGCACAAATTTTCGTGCATCGACCTCTAGTGGGGAAATGAAATGATATAAACAAAAATAAAATACAGGTCATCCTATGATTGGATTCCCCACTTGACCCCGCACAGGGATGCGGCCTCCTGACCCCTCGCTCGCCCAGCCGGTGGGTTCAGGGGGTGGTAGGGTGGTCACGAGGCTCAGAATACCCAGGTCAGATGGAAACACTGCTCCGGGGAGGAGCACTGGGGAGCACGCTTTGTGGATTGATCGGAGGAGGAGGCCCGTGTGGACTCAGGTGGATCAGAGAAAGAGGCCCGTGTGGACTCAGGTGGATCGGAGAAGGAGGTCTGTGTGGACTCAGGTGAATCAGAGGAGGAGGCCTGTGTGGACTCAGGTGGATCAGAGGAGGAGGTCTGTGTGGACTCAGGTGGATCAGAGGAGGAGGCCTGTGTGGACTCAGGTGGATCAGAGGAGGAGGCCTGCGTGGACTCAGGTGGATCAGAGGAGGAGGCCTGCGTGGACTCAGGTGGATCAGAGGAGGAGGCCTGCGTGGACTCAGGTGGATCAGAGGAGGAGGCCTGCGTGGACTCGCCGACCCATCAGGAGACCTCGCCAGGTGCAGAGTGGAACTCTGCTTCCACAGGTAGCTCTTAAGTTCTCTCTCAATTCCAGTGGCAACCGATGCATTATTATCTCATGTAGGCCCGTTGGCAGCTGGCCACTGAGTGTTGACTCTGTGTCCTGTACAAATCGCCCCACCAGTGGTCCGCAAACTGCAGCTCGAGAGCCACATGCGGCTCTTTGGCCCCTTGAGTGTGGCTCTTCCACAAAAATACCACATCCTGGGCGAGTCTATTTGGAAGAAGGGGCGTTAGAAGAAGGTTAAGCTTAAAAAATTTGGCTCTCAAAAGAAGTTTCAGTCGTTGTGCTGTTGATATTTGGTTCTGTGGACTAATGAGTTTGCCGACCACTGGTCTAGCTCGAACTTTGAGGAGTATTTAGGCAGATAACTAAGAGTCCCCACTTCTTAATATTTGGGCTCAGACACTTGGGGGTCATAGTCCATGAACTATCTCTTACCACAGTCCCTTAGCTTTAAGGTCATTTAAAAAATGTTTTTATTGATTTCAGAGAGAGAAAAGGAGGGGGATAGAGACAGAGAAACATCAATAATAGAGAAAATCATGGGTCAGCTGCCTCCTGCACGCCCCCTACTGGAGATAGAACCCACAGCAGGGCATGTGCCCTGACCGGGAATCGAACCCTGACCTCCTGGATCATGGGCTGATGCTCAACCACTGAGCCATACTCGCTGGACTGAGGTCCCTTTTTATTTCTGGAATTGTCTTTTCTTTTTTTAAGCTCAGTTTCATAATTTTTTAAAAAATAACCCTTTCTCACAGTCTGTGTTTATCATGGGAAGGGAGCCTCGGTGTCTTCTCAATCTACCGTGGTCCCCGGAGCCTTCTGCGCATCCCCTTTGTCATTTGAATAAAAGGGAATAGCAGTCTTTCTTCCAATCTGTCCACATAACTTCCTATTCCCTGCGATAATTTAAACGGTCTTTTCAATGAGTGTTGTTGAGACAAAAGGGTTTTGTCACCATGCTATTATGTGGGTAAGACAGGTTTAACAAGAACACCATTTGGGGGCTGTCTCTGTTATGGTTGGAGCTTAAAGGAGGCTGGCTTTGTGTAGGGGTAACATTTGAACCAGACACGGCCCACATCTTAGCCGTAGAGACTCGCTGGCCATAGACCGTGACCTTTGGAACGTAAGCGCCTTGAGAACAGGCATTTGCTGTCTTGGTCCCCACTTAATACCCTGCTCCCAGCACAAAGTAAGCCCGTAATCCGTATTTGTTGAGTGGATGAATAGGTAAATAACTTTAACCTTCTGAGCCTTTAGGTCCTTATATTTAAAACTAGGGGCCGGTACATGAAATTCGTGCAAAGTGTGTGTGTGTGTGTGTGTGTGTGTGTGTGGGAGGGGAGGGTGGCGCTCAGCCTAGCCTGCACCCTCTCGCAATCCGGGACCCCATGGGGGATGTCTGACTGCCGGTTTAGGCCCAGTCCCTACAGTCGGACATCCTTCTTGCAATCTGGGACCACTTCCCCTTAACTGCTCACCTGCCTGCCTGCCTGCTCCCTCTAACCACTCGCCTGCCTGCCTGCTCCGTGCATGGCATTGCAACCAGTTGTCCTAGTCATTCCGGTCGTTCCGCCGTAAAGGTTGATTATATATATATATATATATATATATATATATATATATATATATATCTAGACCTACACCTACACCTAGACCTACACCTAGACCTACACCTACACCTAGACCTACACCTACACCTAGACCTACACCTACACCTAGACCTACACCTAGACCTAGACCGACACCTACACCTACACCTAGACCGACACCTACACCTAGACCGACACCTACACCTAGACCGACACCTACACCTAGACCTACACCTAGACCTACACCTAGACCTAGACCTACACCTACACCTACACCTAGACCTACACCTAGACCTACACCTAGACCTAGACCTAGACCGACACCTAGACCTAGACCTAGACCTAGACCTACACCTACACCTACACCTACACCTACACCTACAGGACCAGTGGTTAAGTTGTGTGCAGCTCAGATGGCGTGTATAGTGTATAAAGTACCAGGCACATCATCAGTGCTAAAACACTCCTGTCTGCGGTTCTAGAAAAGGGAGGACCGAGGCCTGGCCGGCAGCGGTCCCTGTGGGCCGCGAGAGACGTGATAAGTAGGCCTTTCTATGACTGCTTGTACGCTTGGTGACTTGCCCAGTCATTCAGATAGCTTTGCTCGCCTCCGCCCATCTTCCACTTTGTCTACATCGTTTGGCTAAGCAGGTGTCAAGACGGGAAGCAGTCCTCACGGCCCCGGGCACAGGGCTCTTAACCCCCCGTCCATCAGGCAGTGTCCCTTCCAACCCTCCCTCCCTCGTAACCGGCGTGTGTCTTCTTTGTCACCTTTCCCGTTACAAGGCGGCGCCTCGCTGGCTGTCTGCTGTCACCCTTCAAAGGCTGTGCAAAGGTCAGCTTGGAATCACATCTTGCCCACCCTCCCTCCTTCCCTTTTCCCTGCAATTGGAGGCCATGGCTGAAATAATTTTGTTATCCTCCACTGACTTCCAAATGGCTGGGTAGCTCTGCCGTTGGCCTTGCTTTTAAAAATATATACGCCGAGTGGCCAGATGATGATGATCTCTGAACGCATAATAATCTGGCCACAGAGTGTACATCCTATATAATAAAAGGCTAATATGCAAATTGTCCCTTCAACCGGGAGTTCGACCAGCAGGCAGGCTGGCCAACCGCCCATGTCCCCTCCCCCTGGCCAGGCTGGCCGGATCCCACCCATGCACAAATTCATGCACTGCGCCTCTTAAAACACACACACACACACACACACACACACACACACACACACAGAATGGCCAGATTATGATGATCTCTGAATGCATAATAATCTGGCCACTCAATGTATATCCTATAGAATAAAAGGTTAATATGCAAATTGTCCCCTTGACCAGGAGTTTGACCAGCAGGTAGGCCGGCCAACCACCCCACCCATGCACGAATTCATGCACTGGGCCTCTAATTCTCTAAAACACACACACACACACACACACACACACACACACACACTGACCAGTGGTTAAGTTGTATATATATAGTATTCACTATCAGCATCATACTGTGTAGAGTTTTCTATTCTTGTTTTAATCTTTGCATGAAATATACTTGCCAATGTCACCATAAATGCTTCATAAATATTTTTAATGGCTAAATTGTGTATGAAGGTTGCTTCCGTTGCTCTAATGTGGAAACGAATGCCATGATGAGCTTCTTTATATGTGCCTTTGTTTTCATTTTTGATTACTTCCTTGGGATCCATTCATAGGAGTAAAATTGCTATTACAAAGAGGATGACATATTTTTATAGCTCATGACAAATATTTGCAAGTCATGTTCTAGAGAGCTTTAGCAAATTACATTGCCACCGATACTTTCTGAGGATATATGTCCTCCTGCTGAATCCTCACAAACATGGGCTATTCTTTTTTTTTAAAACCCTTGTCAGTGGTGAATTGTGAAGAGGAGTATCTCTCTGATATTTTACTTTCCATTTTGTTTTTTATAAATACTGGGTCTGCATTTCCACCTACTTTTTTATGGGCCATTTACTTCCTTTTTTTATGACGTGCTTGTCAGTATATCTTTCTCTCTCTATTTCTACATAATTTTTGGTTTTCCGATGTGGCCGTACAATTTCGCATTCCCAACAGCCATGTAGGGAAGTTCCAGCTGTTTTACATCCTGACAGGTTCATTTTATCATTAAAAAAAAAAAATGATAGCGGACATTCGGAAAGGTGCGCAGTGGTGTCTCATTGTGGTTTTCATGGCCATTTCCCTAATGACGCGTGGCGTTGAGGATCGTTCTAGGGGTTTGTTTCCCGTCTACATGGTCTTGGTGGAAGTGTGTTGATATCTTTTGTCCATTATTTTTTTCTCTCCATTTTTTCATTAAGGTATTATATGTGTACATACCTTACCATTGCCCCCCCCATCCCACTCTCATCATTCCTTTACCCCCCCCCCCAGTGTTTTGCGTCCATTGGTTATGCTTATAGGCACGCATACAAGTCCTTTGATTGATCCTTTGCCCATAATTATTGGCTCGGTTCTTGGCTGGTTGTTTTGAGAATGTATGTGCTCTGGGTACAGGTGCTTCTTGATGTGATACAAATATTTGGGAGACAACCAATGGATCTCTCTCTCTCTCTCTCTCTCTCTCTCCCTCCCTCCCTCCCTCCCTCCCTCTCTCCCTCTTTCTCTATCTCTTTTCTACTCTCCCTAAAAAAATAAATGGAACGAATATCCTTGAATGAATTTTTTTTTTTAAAAAAGTACCTTTTTGGTGTGCCGCAGAATTTTAGTAATTACTTTGTGTGTGCCATGAGATGAAAAAGGTTGAGAATCTCCACACTGGAGTTTTGTGAGTTGTTACTATTTGCGAACCTAAGAGTGCCTGTCATCTCTCTGTATTCTTTCTTACAACCGAACGTGAGCCTCTGATTCTTTCAAAATGAGACGCATAAAGGCAAGAAAGAGGCACGGAAACGCGTGATGTCTTCTAGAAAGATTTCCATAGCATATTGTCAACACCAGAGGGAAATTTCGAGCTGTTTGGGGAAATGCCCATAATTCACGTCTCACAGTCTCTTGAGGACCGAGGGTTTTTGTTTGGCGTTGTTTTAGCGACGCTCAGGATGAAAGTCTTTTGCAGCAATAATGGGTCCGGATGGTGTAGCAACACCGTTGCTATTAGATACCAATTGTCACCAAAGATACGAGAGAATCTGTCTAGTAGACAGGGGTGATGTCCTCAGTTCATCAGACAAGCCCGAGTTCCAGCCTGGTCTCACAGTATTCCCTAACTCAGCCGTGGGCAAACTACGGCCCTCGGGCCGGATCCGGCCCGTTCGGCTGTTCTCTCCGGCCCGCGGAGCCGAAAGAGCGGAGGGTTCTCTTGCTCTCCCCTCCGCTCTTTCACCAGCCGGCCAGCCAAGGCAAATCATGTGTTTTCAGGGGGGAATAAAGAGGCTGCGTTAGGGAGCAGGAGAAAGTCCCAGGCAAGGAGCCCACATTGCTAGTCCGTACTGCTCAGCTTCGGAAAATAATTGGCGAGCGGAAAGAGCAGCAGACAAGCAATTAAAGTTTGAAATGGATTCAGCGAGGGGAGCGGAGCGCCGAGTGTGGATCTGTGTTAAATGTTTATAGGCGTTTTAATAAATAACGCACGCTCCTTAGGAACAGACGCTAATAACATAAATCCAGGAGGATGGCTTGCCGGCAGGATTGGAGAAGCCGCAGTCACGGACCATTAACCCGAAGATTGGCAGAGCTAACGGCCCCCCACGCAGGAGCGGGGCTCTCTCAGAACCCCCCCCCTCTCCTGACCCCGCCTCTGAGCGAGTCTTCTTTGCCCACAAGGTGTGACGTGGTCCCGGGAGGGCACAGGCCCGGCCTCAGCCCAGAGGATGCTGAGCCTGGTGACCGCGGAGGCAGAGTTGGGTACCAGATGTGGCGTCACCATGGCAACCAGCGGGCGGCTCCGGATGAAGCAGGGACTCCATTCCCCAGGCCTGAGGCCGGAGGGAGGCGCTGACCCTGCTTTGTCCGGAGCCCCGAGACCACTGGGACCGTCTTCCTGACTGCTTTGTGCTGTTGCTAAGAAGAGAAAGATGCTTTAAAAAAAAAGTCCACCATGGAGGGGAGAGACCCTGGCAGCTATGGACGCCTGAGTTGTCTTCCCTCCCGGAGGTTTGATAATCCGGCTCCCGGTTCAGCTGGTCGCTCCTCCCACAGCCCCCTCGGCTGCGCTTTGTTCCAAAGGGACTGCGTTTGGTGAAGGGTCAGCGGTCTTGCAGAAGCTCCAGGACAAAAAAGAGGGTCTGCAGGCCTCTTCTCTCCCCGCTCTCTGGACTCTGAGGTCCATCACTGTGGTGCCCTGCTTAACCGGCTGTGGCATTTCTTTGTTTTTCAATATTTGGTGACTGTCAGGAAACCGCAGTGCTCACGCGTGGGCCTCCCCCCCCCCCGCCGCCCCCCAACCCCATCCCGAACCCCCAAACCCCACCCTCCACCTTCCCTACCATCCCGCCTTGTGCACCTCCGCTGCTGCTCGCAGACACAAACTATCAAAACTTTATTTTCAACTCGGCCTGTCAAAACGTAGTGTCGGTATTCCTTAGAATGTACTTAATATGGCCCTAGCTGGTGTGGCTCAGTGGATAGAGCGTCGGCCTGCGGACTGAAGGGTCCCAGTTCCATTCTGATCAAGGGCACATGCCCAGGTTGTGGGCTCATCCCCAGTAGGGGGTGTGATTCTCTCTCATCATGGATGCTTCTCTCTCTCTCTCTCCCTCTCCCTTCCTCTCTGAAATCAATAAAAATAAAGAGTATATTTAATATGTTAACGCATAGTGTGTCGGTGTGCATGTAGATACATTTAGCAGGTATTTATGGAGGCTGTATCCCGGAATTTTTTTAAAACGGCTTTAATGCACCCATCACAGTCTGTCCATTTAGAGTCCGCAGTTGGATGGCACTTGGTGCGTTCACAGTTGCACGTCCGTAACGAACATCATACCACATCCCCCAGAGAAGCTCCGTAGCTGTCACCTGCCCGGTCCCTGCACAACAGGGACGTCCCAGGACTCAGCAGGTGCCTGTGCCCAGCAGGGCCCCTCGCGGGAGGACCAGGAGGCTGCTGTGGACTGACCTCCTCCCAGCTGGCTGTCCTGGCCGTACTGGATCCCCCAACCTCAGCCCCGTCTCGTCTCATTCCAACCATCCACTGAGGCCCTTCTCCCAGGAGAGCCCCGGAAAGGGGAGGCCAGCGCCCCCTGGTGGAGACAGGAGGCACAGACGGGGAGGCTGGCACTCAGAGGGCCTGTCCTTCTCTAGAAAAATATGAGTGTCTGTGGGATTAAATGTGAGACCCGGGGAAGGTGGCTGTGGCATGATTGGGCCTCGGGAAGTAACAGGGGCTGTTGCTAGGTCTGCGCTGCCCTCTGGGGGGCGCTGCGTTGCGAGGGAAGGGCATTGCGGCTCCCTCCGGCCACCTGGCCTGAGGTCCCGCTTGGTCTGGGTCACCCTGGTGGTCTCGTGTGCTCAGAGGGGTGCGTTCCAGGGTGATCCGTGGGGTGTGCCGTGAGAGTAACTGGGAGAGGAATCCCGTTGCCAGGCCAGCCGGACTGTTGGAGCGGGCTGGGGTGGGGAGGTGGGAACTGAGAGAAGACAGACAGACAGACAGACAGACAGACAGACGGGAGAGCGGGATCCGGAGGTCTGCAAGCCACCGACCGACTGCAGCCACTTTATTGACTGCGTCATTGCCTTTTATACACAAATACTGAACGGAAGGCCAGTTAAAGGGAACGTACTCCCTGTTCCTCTTCATCTCTAAGATAGAGCAGGAAGCCAAATTCTCAGTAAATATTTACAGACTTCCGATAAGCTGTGAAAGATCGCTCTCCTCCTGCTCATTCTGAGGGCCATAGGAAAGCGCCATCTCACAAGTAAGGAAACGCTGTGTGGGTAAGGGATGGAGTCTTGTCAGTCCCTTCTGGTGCGAGGACTCGGCCAGCTCACACCCGGTCCCCAACAGGTGATTAGGGAATCTCAAACCTGTCGTAGGATGTACAGATATTTTAGTTTTGAAGTTGCCAAATCTACCCATCCTTTCACTTGTGGATTCTTGCATTTTGGAACTTTGTAGAAAAATCCCCAAACCACAAGTGTATTCTTCCGTTTTTGTTTTTCCTGAATCTTTTAAAAAATATATATATTTTATTGATATTTCACAGAGAGGAAGGGAGAGAGATAGAGAGCTAGAAATGTCAATGAGAGAGAAACATTGACCAGCTGCCTCTTGCACACCCCCCTACTGGGGATGTGCCCACAACCAATGTACATGCCCTTGACCGGAATCGAACCTGGGACCTTTCAGTCCGTAGACCGACGCTCTACCACTGAGCCACACCGGTTTCAGCTGTTTTTCCTGAATCTTGATCGTTTTTAAACACGTTTAGTGACGCATACCACGTGGGCTTTGCATTTCTCTTGTTGGCGAGCGGCAACCAGCCAGTCATTTTCTTTCTTTTAATGTCTTTATTGATTAAGGAATTCCATATTGTGTCCTTATCCCCCCCATTACCCCCGAACCCCCCATTCATGCCCTCACCCCCCTGGTGTCTGTGCCCACTGGCTAGGCCCATGTGCATGCATCCAAGTCCTTTGGGTGATCTCTCCCCTGACTCTCCCCTCCCCTCCCCTCCCTGATCTGTTCTGACACAAAGTTCAAGAGGATCGTGCCTTCGCGGCTGCTTCGCGGAGCTCGGTCCGTGGCGTCTAGAAGGCTGTATGCCTGATGAGTTTCTAAGGGAATTACTATGTGATTTGAATCCAGAGAACAGGCTTTTAACGAAACAGGATTCAGCTTGGAGAAGCGTTTGTGAAACAGCCCGGGGGAATTCGTGTCTCCCGCTAATCCAATCAGCCACCGGGCGCCGTTCTCCCAATTTAATCGCGGCGATCTGCTGACGGGGGACCCGCTCTTCTGCGCGTGATTTCTGCGGGTGCCGATGGCCACGGCGCATCTCCTTGTCCCGGGAGATGGCTGCGGTGGTCACTGTTTACCCACAAGGGTTAGCTGTGTGACACGGTTAATTCTCCCTCCCTCGGTGACCTGGCGATGCGAGGGCACATGCTTGCTGGGCCCCAGGTTTATGGGTCATTGCCTCGGGGTCAGGCTCAGCGCCAGGCGCCTTGAGACAGAACCCCCAAGTCCTTCCTCTGGTCCGTGGAATGGGCATGGATCCTTCAGCCTCATTTTAAAAAAATATATTTTATTGGTTTTTTACAGAGAGGAAGGGAGAGTGAGAAACATTGATAAGAGAGAATCATCGATCAGCTGCCTCCTGCTCACCCCCTACCGGGGATGTGCCCGCAACCAAGGTCCATGCCCTTGACCGGAATCGAACCCGGGACCTTTCAGTATGCAGGCCGATGCTCTATCCACTGAGCCACGCCGGTTTTGGCGGGAGGCTGCATTTGTAAGGAGGGGAGCCTGGTGCCCCTCACACCCCGAAGTCGGGAGTCCCCGGGCTCCAGGCTGCCTGCATGTCGGGGTTGGCATCTACCTGACCGGCTTGTCCACCGGAAGTTGGGGGGTGTTTCTGGCCAGTGACCTGGTGACGTGGGGAAGCGAGGCGATTAGGGAGAGGCCTGAGGATTGGGGTGGCCGGGCGAGGCGTGTGGGAGGGTCTGTGGACCTGACCGGGGAGAGGGGGTGGGAGGCCAAAGCCGCTGTTGCCTCTGAGAGTGAGACCGAAGTCAAAGCCCACAGGCTGATGGATCGCGGCTCCTTGCTCTCCATTCATTCATTCATTCATTCATTCATTCAAGGTATAGGCGCACCCACCATGCGCTGCGTTGCACTGTGAGCCTCGCCCGGGATCAAGGGGTCCCTGCCCTCCCAGGGTCAGAGATGGGCGCCTCGGAAAGGGTCAGCAGGTGATGGCTCGTCACCCCGAGTAGCGCAGGGGTCGGCGTGCCCATCCGACAGGCGGCGACACGGGCTCGGAGCTGGCCGATCGCTCGCCGGACGCCACGCCAGGAGCGCGGGGTGAGGATGGCACGGCTCCCCGGCCGGGCACACCGCAAAGGAGCATTCCTTCCGCCGAGGAACCCGTCGGGGTCCTTGTAGCCCAGGACGCGGAGGGGAGAACAGAGATGCGAGCGTGAGGCCGAGACAAATTAAAATAGGGCTTTAATGTCACTGCCAGCGGTCGTACACACGCGCTTCACCTCTCGTCTCTCTACACGCTCATCTAGAAAATAGAAGCTGCGAAAATACAGAGGCATCTACAGAGCGGGCGCCTCCCTCCTGGGCCGGGGGCCTGGGACCCCCGATGGGACCCCCGACGGGACCCCAGCCTCGGGGCGCCCAGGTGGGGGAGGCATCACGGAGGGGCGTTTGCTCAAGCGTGTCCGCAGAGAACGCACCCTCCCCACGGGCGCCACAGACGGGAAATGGGGGGCCAGGTCAGTGACCGGGGAAGGTGCTGCTGGGAGGGTCTGGAGGCCCCCTGACCGCGGCCGCTCGGAGGACTGGGCACTGCCCGGGCCCCGGCTCAGGGTGCGGCCTGTGGATCTGTGGATCTGTGGGCCTGTGGGTGGCGGCGGCTGCAGAGACGAGGGCCGGGCCCTCAGCTTCTCACAAAGGAGTCTTCAGAAGGTGACTGGGACCCGGGGCAAGCTTTCTCGGTCTCAATGTCCCGGTACTCTGTGCCTGGGGGAGGAAGAGCCAGAGGAGAGAGAGGTCGGTCTTTTCTGGTTCTCCTGCTTAAAAATTATATATATATTTATTGTTGTCAGAGAGGAAGGGATGGGGGGAGAGAGAGAAACATCAGTGATGAGAGAGAATCATGGATGGGCTGCCTCCTGCACGCCCCCTACTGGGGATGGAGCCTGCAACCCGGGCCTGTGCCCCGACCGGGAATCGAACCCTGACCTCATGGTTCATAGTTTGACGCTCAACCTCTGAGCCACGCCGGCTGGGCTCCGGCTTTTTTTTGGCGTGAACACCAGCCCTGTGGCTTTCCGGCAGGTGGACCGGACGAAAGCCGTGTCAGTGAAATGCTGGGTTTCGCCCTCTGTGACCCCAAGGACACAGCGCCCAGGCTCGGAGGCCTGCCTGAGGCCGCGTCTCTCTGGGGCGTGTTCACCTGCGTGGCGGTGCCCACGGGGGACGGCTGAGGCCAGAGCGCATCCTCATCCCACGTAAATGAGCAGTGACGGGCCTCCCGAGGCGTCCCGTCACCTCCATCTCACAGTCGGGGTTCTGCCCCAAGTCCGGGGGCAGGGAGTGGGGGGCTGGGGCGGGAGCAGGGGCGCGTGTGTGCAGTATGAATGAGGTGGAGGCGTGTCCAGGAGCAGATTCTGATTCGGCCAAGGTGGGAGAGGGAGGGAGGGTGCTTTGAGCGTGCCGGTGTTTACTGACTAAAGTAGAAAAGGGTTTTTATTGTGGACGAGAGGCCCAGTGCACGAAATTCATGCACCGGTAGGGTCCCCAGCGACCGCTGGCTGCCTTCCCTCCGCTGCCTGTCACCACCACCAGCCCGGGCCTCCTTCCTTCCCCTGGCTGTCTCCATCTCCCCACCCCCTGGTGGCACTCCTGGTGGAGGGGACAGTTCGCATACCACGCTTTTACTATGTAAGATTCTGTGTCCACAGGCTGCATGTGGGTGAGTCTCCTCCCCCGGCTCTGGGCTCGTTTCCCTGTGAGAGTCCGGACTTCGGTGGGGGTGTTCCTGGTCATGGGGGCCCCGCTGATGTTCCTCAGTCAGCGCTGCGCCCCCACTTTGGTGGCCGGTCCCCCTGCTCTGTGTCCCCACGTTGGAGGCCACGAGATGGGGCAGGATCGGGCAGGCCTGGCGCTGGCTCTCGGGGAGTTTGTCACCAGCTCCGTGGCCGTGGGAAGCTGCGGTTACTGCGCCGTGCGGGGGGGGGGGCAGGTCTGCACATGGGGAAATGCCACCTGCCGCAGAGGCTGCTGGGAGCGTCACCTCATGGCCCCCGGCACCAGGACACGGGCTGTCCACCGGCTCGTCCCCACCCCTTCGCTCTGTCCGGGGCCGGACGAGAGCCCGGTTTCTGTGTAAAGGGGTTTCTCTTGTGATACTTCCTACGTGGCTCAGGTCCAGTCCCGCCTATGACCTATGACCTCAGGTTCTATGACCGTGGGGGCAGCTGTCTCCTCAGGGGAGCGCTTCTGGGAGTCGGCCTGAGGTGGAGGAAACGTGATTTGGGGGTGCGGTCTCAGCCTCCGGGAAGGGGACCCCCAGAAAATGGGCTGCGTTGTCCCATTGGCCCCCAGTAAGAAGGACGTGCTCACTGTAGCATCAGCTCGGAATGTTTCCCCTCAAGGCTGAGGTCCGCAAACTGTGGCTCAGGAGCCACATGTGGTTCTTTGGCCCCTGGAGTGTGGCTCTTCCACAAAACACCACGGCCTGGGTGGGTCTGTGTTGAAGAGGTGGCGTGAGAAGTTTAAGTTTAAAAAAATGTGGCTCTCCAAAGAAATGTCAGTCGTTGTCCTGTTGATATTTGGCTCTGTGGACTAATGAGTTTGCCGACCATTAGTTTAAGGTAATCCTCAACCATTGATGGTTGGCCTGAGTCGTCAATGCAAACACAGAAACGTCTAAGGAGTGTTTCTAGAAGCCTAGCGTCTGGTGATGAGGGAGACGGTCAGGCAGGGGCCACGTCGGTGTGTCTGAGGCCAAGGGCGTGGCCAGGCAGGGAGCTGTGGGGTTTGTGGGGAGCTGTGGGGTTTGTGGGGAGCTGTGGGGTTTGCGGGGAGCTGTGGGGTTTGCGGGGAGCTGTGGGGTTTGCGGGGAGCTGGGCACGGAGACCTTTCTGAGGGTGACTCCCTGCACCCAGCTGCTCAGAAGGGAATGGTCTCCCACCTCCTGCCGGCTTCTGGTGGAACACCCCGATACATGGACCGCTGGGCTCTGCGGGGGAGACGCTGGCCCGATGTTCCATTGGAGGCCTTGGGGGGGGGGCGGTGTGCGCACCCCACAGCCCGTCAGAGCCAGAGTTTTCTGTCAGTCTGTCCCTGCAGCGGGGAGGGTCCCTCTCTTGCCGAGCAGAGAGTGAGGGCCTGGGAGGATCAGAGCGTGGGCTTGGGGCTCGTGGCCCTGGGTCTGAGTTGGTGGAAGTTTCTCAGGCCTCACGTTCCTCTCTCACAAGCTGACACTTATCATGGCTCCTGGCTTGGGGGCCACTGTTGGGGTTCCATGAAACGATGTGGGTGGGAAGGGGGAAAGTGCAGGGATTAGTTTTCCTGAGTCCTCACCATCCCCTCGCTTTACGGGCGGATGCTTCGTGCCGGCGGGGAGGAGGCGGGAGGGGAAATGCTGGCCAGTGTCTCTGTCCGCTCTCCTTTCCTGTGTCTGCACGTCCCGCCCTCGCCCCTCCCACCCGCTAAGACAGGACGATGAGCCCTGACCAGAAGGGGCCACTCACCTCACTCCTGGGAGACGGATCCCCGAGCGAGACCCCGGGGATCACCTGGCCAGGACCCTTCCTGCGCCGACCTCGGCTGCCCGAGCCCCCACACGCCGCGCTGCCTCAGACCTCCGCCTGCCCCGGCCCCGGCGCACCCGGCCGCCTGCCTGGAGGAGGCGTCACTGGGGCGGCCCGGCCCCGGGCACCTGCCTGTGTCCGATCTCAGATCCCTGGCCCGGCCCGGAGCTGGGAACTCGCCCCTCCTGGGGCAGCCACCTCTGCTTGGTAGTCCTGGTTTCCAGACCCCCAGGCCTACCTGGTTCTCCACGTCAGCACCAGATCACACCCCCTGCCCCACACAGACAGACAGACAGACAGACCCCGGCTCTTGGTAGTCTTCTGCTGCTTTTGTGTTCAGGTCTGCGTGGCTCCTTGAACTGTGACCTCTTAGCAGCCAGGACCGTGTTTGTTTTGTTTTGAACCTTTGTGTCTGGTCCGGAGCCACGTTCTCGTCAAGGAGGGAAGGAATGTGTACGTGCTTAGGAAACATCCAGCTGGTCGGGGCCGGCTGCTCAGTGGTTAGAGCGCCAGCCCATGGCCTGCAGGGTCTCAGGCTCGACCTGGTCAAGGGCACGTACCTTGGTTGCAGGCTCGATCCCGGGGCCTTGTGGGAGGCAATCGATCCATGTTTCTCTCTCTCTCCCTCCCCCTCCCTTCCATGATCTCTAAGAATCATGGGAAACATCCTGGGGTGAGGACGGGGCGCCCCACCCCGTGCTCTGTGGGTGTGTGTCCGTCTCCACGGCAGCACAGGTGTCTGAGGTTCGGGGCGTCGGCTTTTCTGAGTCCCCTTGACGCTTTCCGCCTCGTGTGGTCCCTGCCGTGGTGGCCAAGCCCCCTGAGGTCACGGCCGTGTGGGGAGTGGGGTGTGGGGTCGCGGTGCCCACAGGAGATGCGGGTGATGCTGGCAGCGGCATCCGGTCAGAAGGCCCTTCCCTGCCGGTCCCGGCCAGAGCCCTCTCTTGGCTTCATCGCGGGCCCCGTCGTCCCAGCGGGACTGGACCAAAGGGAGGGGAGGACCACGCACGAGAGGACACAGGGGATATTTATGCCCCGAGTGAGTCTTCTGGGGAGGACTGAATATCAGGAGCACCCTCTCTCAGGAAGCGTGGTACCTCCTAGGGACCTGACCTGGATTCCCGCCCAGAGCGTGGCCGGGTTGTGGCTGAGGGCAGGCCCTCGAGACGGCGGTGGGTAGACTCAGAGGATCACTGAAGCCCTACTGTGTGTCTGATAGGTGCTCTTGGCTTCTCGACAGATACCTGCTTTTCCCACGCTGTCAAAACAGGTGCGCGCAGCAGGCGGATGGGGAAGGGGGCGCCCGAGGCAGGGGGGCAGGGATGTGAACCTCAGGAACCATCTGGAGAGGAAGCTTCGGGGTGCGAGGAGGTGAGAGCAGCGGGTGCACGGAGGGCACGCACGCCCGCCTTCCTGCTCCGAGGACAGGGCGTGAGAAGGCTCCGGGAAGCTCCGTTTCCCTCTTTATTCCGCCTGTGAAGCACGAGCGGACGCCTCAGGCCCTGAGAGGGGCCCTGGCCGACGCAGCGACAGGTGCCAGGGGGTCCCGGCTCCCGGGAGGCGCAAAGCGGGGGGGGCAAGCGCGCAGTCTGGGCTGAAGGCAGGCAGGCAGGCAGCAAGCAGGTCCTCCCCGCACCCCCCCTGCACCCCGCCCGCCTCGTGTGTGCTTCCTCTGCAGGAATCATGTTGGTGAGACATCTGGACGCCTGGGTCTCTGTCGGGGTTACAGAGATCTGCCCGAGTTTGCAGCGAAGAGCGTCTCGGTCCCTCCTGGGCTGGCTCGGCTCGGATGCCGGGGGAGGGGGGAAGGGGGTGGGGGGTAGTGCTGGCAGCAGCGGAGGCAGGGCCCTGACATTGCGCTCTAGGCTGCATCGGCTCAGTGTGCCTGTTTTCTGTTGCACCCCTGGAGATCTGACCAGGAGATCTTCCCATTCAGAAATGCTCTCGAACCCAGACGGACCCCGAGGGCCGGGCTGGCAGGGCCTGTCCGCGGCTCTCTGCAGCCCAGAGAGAACCGTGGTCGCTACGCTAGGCTCTCTGTCCCCACATCCGAGGAACTGGAATCCTCAGAGGCGACACGCTGGCCTGTGAATTTCCACCCAGGGGTTGCTAATACCGGGTCTGGGGTTGTTTTCCTTCCTCCCATTCATCCTAAAACCGGAGGGGGAAAACCCAAAATGCAAGGGGCCTTTAAAACTTTCAAAAAAAAAAAAAAAAAAAAAGCAGCCGCAGCCACCAGCTCCGTGGGACGCCAGGCCACGGGGCTTCCGTGGGCGCTGAGCGTGGGCAGCCAGCTGTGTGGTACCCGAGGGGGCGGCCACCCATCAGCAGCACGTGTTCCAGACAAAACTCCCTGCTGCACAGTGTGGTCGCGGGGCCTCTGGGTGACCGCCTACGCAGGGTGTCCCCCCAAAATGCACACGCACGGCAGCAGCTGGCAGTGCGGTGAGAAAAAACACCTTGATGATTGCTCAGAGTGCGGACACGTTTTTTTGAGCCACGTTAGGTTTTAGGAATTCGCTGGAGAACAACCCAACCTTTTGCTGGTAACACATCCAGGACAGACGGACACGCTCCAGGGGAAAAGGCCGCTTGGGAAGCATCCTGTCCCAGATAGCTGGTCCCCCTGTGCCCCCCCGGCTCTCTGCCTGGCTCCCTCAAACCGGCCCTGTACAGCTCCTGTTAAAGAAGGGGCACAACACCCTTTCCTCCCCAATTCTTTCTTTAATCTTTTTTTTTTCCTTGTAGGTGATTGCAACCATGTGCCCGAGGCAGCAGAGCAAAGCAACCCACCAACCTGTGAGGTCCTGGCCAGGGTCAAGGTCAGCGGGACCGAGGTCGCTGAGGAAGGAGGACAGGTGAGTACCGGGCTGTGCGTGTCCCGGCAGCTGTGGAAACGGCCCCGGGGCCCCGCCTCCTGCTGCAAGAGGTCCTCCCAGGCTCTTACCCCGGACGGTGACAATTCGAGGTTGTCACTTTGCACGCACACACGCCTCTTAGACCAGGGTGACCCTGAGAACCGCACTGACACCTGTGCACAGACGTGCGGTAGCGTCCAGGAGCCTGTGGGCTTATGCATGACCACACACCTCGGTCCTGGCTGTGTCGTCTCCCCAGAGCACATACGTGTGGCCTGCACCCACGCGTGTCTCCTCCGTGGGCTGCCTGAGGTGGGACACACGGGCCCTCCCTCCCTCTGTCTCCCATGTGGCTCTTCCGGAGGCGGCGGCACAGCCACGCTCTTGTCAGGCATTTTTTTTTTCCTACTTGTAACACGCTGTATGTTCTCGTGTGTTTTTTTTTGCGGAACGTCCGAATGAGGTTAAAAGGATTATAAAAAATTACCATCGATTCATCTCACCCCTTGAATCACATTATATTTTTGGTGCATTAGAAAAAGGGAGAAGTGACAGCAACCAGCACGGGAAACCGGGCCAGGAGCTGCGTCACAGGGCTGGCGGGTCACACGGCTCCGGGGGCGTTAAAAACAGTGTCGGGGGGTTATACACACAACAGTCTGAAATCCATAGGCATTTGCAGTGGTTTTTTTTTCTTTTCTTTTCTTAAAAAATGGCAAAATGTTTGGCAAATGTAAGCAAATGACTTGGGCTGGGCTGGGCCTCACCGGCTCTGAGAGAAGCCGGTCATAGCCTGTGAGGCCCCTGCTTCCTGAGGTCGCTCTGCGGGGCGGGGCCCCGCCACTGGGGGGCGCTCCGGGGGGCCCCCCCGGGCGTGGACATGGACATGGAGCTGGTGAGAGGTGCCAGTGACAGACCCCAGCACGGGTCACCCCTTACGTCGCTGAGAGCGCGCGGGCCTGACCACATGCAGACTGGGCGAGGCGTCTACACAGTGACCCATATTGCGAAAGTTAGGGGGGGGGGGTTCCCCCTCTCCCCGACCCTGCCACCACGGGAGGAGAGGCCCGGGGGTGTCACTAGTGCTGATCCTGGCCGTGGGGTCAACGTGTGGTTTTTTTTTAGTAGACTTTCTTTAAAAAAGAGCTGTCTCTCGTTTGTGTGCGGCATGTGTGTTCGGGAACGTCCGTCCTCGGGCTGGCCACCAGCGTCCCCGAACGTGGCAGTGCCCGTCCGTCTGCTTGCAGCCGCCGGTGTCCCGAGACCCCGAGCCCGGCAGGCCGGTCACGCGTCAGACACGTGGTCCCAAGCTGCTCTCCTCATCCTGCGGGCCGTCTGGCTCTGATGTGGAGAAAAGGGTAAAGGTCCTGTGTGTGTGTGTGTGTGTGCGCGCATGTGCATGTATGTGTGTGCGCCTGTGGTTTTTGGAAACCTTGTTTTCTTTTGCTGTAGAAAAAACAATGACCCTTGGATGCTCTACAGAGTTCGCCCCCTGAGTTGTTAGAGCACGGACTCCATGTTTTCGCACCACTCGTGGTCTTCGAGGTTATAGATAAACTTTGTCCTATGCGTCTGGCCGGCGGGCACCGGGTCCCTCCCCAGGTTGTCTAGGGTCAGAGTAGAGGCAAAGAACTCACTGGTGCTCAGGCCGCCCTCGTGGCTCTTGATGTAGCGCTTGTAGTTCTTGCGCAGGCACTGCCACGTGGTGGTGTAGAGCAGGAAGGCGAAGGACTTGAGCGCGATGGCGATGCTCACGTACAGGTGGCGGTACACCACGTTGTCGTAGAGGACGCAGGCGCCCTGCTCGCCGCAGAAGGTGCTCCAGAACAGACAGGTGGAGTCGATGCCGGCCCCGAAGATGAGCGGCGGGGGGATGAAGCCTGGGAGGAGGGAGAGCGGGCTCAGTGTCTGGCTCCCCCGGCCGGCCAGGGAGGAGAGGGGACGGGGGGACAGAGCTGGGACAGGTCACAGCTGGGGCTCCGAGGCCACCAGCCTGACCTAGAACCCCAGCTCTGCCCTCTGCCTGCGGGTCACACCGGGGTGAGTTGCTTTGGGCCTCTGTGCCTGAGTTTGCTCATCTGTACCAGGAGGGGGGCGGCCACGCCCGTCCTGGTCAAACTGCAGGGGTGGGGGTCCCTCCGGGAAGGGCACCCTTGCAGAGGGAAAAGCAGAGAGGCGCCCAGCTGTGCGAAGGGGACCCGAGGGTGTGGGTGCTTTTCAGGGAATGCACTGGGAGACGTAAAGGACCCGAAGTTGAATGAGGACATGACAAATGCGTGGAGGTCTACACACACAGGGAGGACCTAGGTAGCTACATGCACACACGTACATGTGCTGCTGTGGAGTTTAAGATGAAGAAACACCAGCTCCTATTGTCCGCTTCCCCTCCCTGGAGGACAGCGGGGCTCAGAATCCTGTTCATTCTGAGCTGGGAAGTTGCAAACTCGGGGTCATTTGAAAAGGCAGAGGGTGCGCACGCTGTGACCACAGCTAATGACAGCTCTGTTACTCCCTAGGTCTGTCACAGGTGTGAGGCCCTGGTCCAGAGGACCTGGTTGTATACGAAAATGACTGGAGGTGAGTCATCCACGAAGAAGAAAACCAAAGGTGAGTGTTGGTCTAACAGTGGTAATGTGACACCTCACACCAGCTGTGCCAGGCCAGTGCAGAATGGAGCACAGATGTGTGACTCGAATAGAATACTGAAAAGCAATAGATGGTTATTGAAAGGATCAGGGAAACGGGAAAACCAGGGGACAGGGCAGAAAAGCAGTGTCCACAGCATTCACTGATAGGTCTGCAGATAGAAAACTACGTCCATCCAAACTCTCATCTCATTTACACCCTCAAGACTAGAACAGTCTCCCTGGCTCCATCCGGGGCTCTGTGGGAAGAGGCCTACCAACATCACACTCACTACATTACAACACACTAGAGTGTGAGTATATGAGGGTGCTGGTAGGCCTTCCCACAGAGTACCGGAGGGAGCCAGGCAAAAGAGACGGGACTCGAAGATTAGGTTGGTGGTAGAGTACTTCTCATATAGACAAGGAGGGAGCCAGGCAGGTTAGTGTGCCAAGTCTAGTGTAGTGTAGTGTTCATTGGCTTCATCCTGGGCTCTGTAGGAAGAGGCCCCCAACCAACCTCACACTCTGTTGTGGTGTAGTCTGCCTGGATCCATGCTGGGCTCTGCGGGAAGAGGCCTACAACCAACCTCACGAAATTACAACACAATAGACTATTAGAACATGAGGTTGATGGTAGGCCTCTTCCCACAGAGTACCGAAGTGAGCCAGGCACAATAGATGGGACTCGAGATTAGATTGGTGTTAGTGGACGTCTCATATAGACAAGGGTGAGCCAAGGCATTTTAGGGTGTCTAGTCTACCCAGTGAAGTGAGCCTTGGCTTCAACTGGGCTCTGTGGGAAGAGGCCTTCCATCAACCTCACTAGATTACAACACAATAGACTCTATTAGAATATGAGGTTGGTGGCAGGCCTCTTCCCACAAAGTGCAGGAGGCAGCCAGGCAGTAAGACTGGACTCAGAGATTAGGTTCCTGGTAGTGTACTTCTCCTATATAAAAGGATGAAGCCAGGAAGGGTAGTGTGTTGAGTATAGTGTAGTGTTCACTGGCTCCATCCTGGGCTCTGTGGGAAGAGGTCTAACAAAACCTCATACTCTACTGTAGTATAGTAGTGTAGCCTCCGTGGCTCCATCCTGGGCTCTGTGGGAAGAGGCCTACCACCATCCTCAATCTAGTGTAGTGTCATGCTCCATGCTGGGCTCACTGAGAAGAGGATTACCACCCACCTCACTCTCTAGTGTAGCGTAGTCTGCCTGGATCCATGCTGGGCTCTGTGGGAAGAGGCCCACCACCAACCTCACTAGATTACAACACAATAGACTCTATTAATATATGAGGTTGTCAGTAGGCCTCTTTCCACAAAGTCCAGGAGCGAGTCAGGAAGAATAGAGTGGACTAGAACACTAGGTTGGTGGTAGTGTACTTCCCCTGTAGACAAGGATGGAGCCAGGCAGGCTAGTGTGTTTAGTCTAGCCCAGTGAATGTGTCTTGGCTCTGTGGGAAGAGGCCTACAACCAACCTCACCCTGTAGTCTAGACTAGTGTAGTCTGCCTGGCTCCATTCTGGGCTCTTGGGTGGAGGCCTAACACGGGCCCCACCTTCTCTTCCAGTCCAGTCTGCCTGGGTGTGCTGAGCACTGTGGGAAGAGGCCTACCACCTACCTCGCTAGATTACATTAGACTAGAACATGAAGTTGGTGAAATGCCTCTTCCCACTCGGTCCAGTTGGGTTCAAGCACTCTTCCCTATTCTAATCTAGTCTGTGTGGTGAATTGGCTCTCCTGTGGGCTCTGTGGGAAGAGGCCCACCACCAGCCTCACAGTCTATTGTAAGATATCTGTCTTTTGCTCTATGGTATGTTCTATGGATAGAGTTCTTTCACTAACCTCACTCTCTTATTTTCTTCCCTTCTTTTGCTTCTGTCTGTTGTTCATCACAGTAACAGCTGTTGAATTCTATTCTATACAAAGCCCTTTTGGTTTCTTTGCCTAGACCTCCAAATATAACAATAATTAAGGGAACATTCAGTGATCTTAAAATTGTCACATTATACATGCAATATCATTGTAATATCTGTCTACACAGTATCCCCAAGTCTCATGAAGTTTTCTGATATACCTTCCCATTGTGTTGTTACCCTATTTTCCTTGTGTTTTGAGTCCCCTGTATGTGTGTAGGCATGCAGCGACCTCTACCGTAATCCGCTGCTGGCGACTCCTCCCTTCTTAACTCAGCCTCCAGGATGCCACCGAGGAGCAGGGCTGTTCTCACTTACCGGAATATGATCGCTGCAGCTCCGTCCACATGTGATAAATAAATGTTGTTTTTGTTCCCCAAGAATGAGTAATTATTTCTGAAATAAGGGTCCCTTCCCGGCTGGCCTGCCTCTATGGTTGAACATCAATCTGTAAACCAATGGTTCATGGTTGGATTCGTGGTCACTAATCTAATGTAATCTAGTGAGGTTGGTGGTAGGCCTCTTCCCACAGAGTCCAGTATGGAGCCAGGGATCCCCAGTAGGTGTGTGTGTGTAAGAGGCAACCAATCAATAATTCTATCTCATCCCTTCCTCTCTGAAATCAAAAATACATTTTTTAAAAAAAATAAGGGTCCCCCAACTTGCTACCAAATATTACACATTCATTCCTCTGTCCATCGCACCTGGAGTGAATGTGGGTGGGAGGGCATCGGACTCACGTACCTTGTCCCTCAGTTGAAAATCACCATGGTGCCCTAACCGGTTTGGCTCAGTGGATGGAACGTCGGCCTGCAGACTCAAGGGTCCCAGGTTCGATTCCAGTCAAGGGCATGTACCTTGGTTGCGGGCACATCCCCGGTGGGGGGTGTGCAGGA